>JAYKAV010003248.1:209442-379780 GCA_035582835.1 Phoebastria nigripes
CAGTTGGCCTCAGCCCATCGATCCAGCCTGTCCAGGTCCCTCTGCAGAGCCTTCCTACCCTCGAGCAGATCAACACTCCTGCCCAGCTTGGTGTCCTCTGCAAACTTACTGAGGGAGCACTCAATCCCCTCATCCAGATCATTGGTAAAGGTATTGAACAAGACCAGCCCCAAAACTGAGCCCTGGGGGACACCGCTCATGACCGGCCGCCAACTGAATTTAACTCCATTCACCACAATTCTCTGGGCCTGGCCATCCAGTCAGTTTTTTTACCCAGCAAAGAGTACACCTGTCTAAGCCGTGAGCCACCAGCTTCTCTAGGAGAATGCTGTGGGAGACAGTGTCAAAGGCTTTACTGAAGTCCAGGTAGACCACATCCACAGCCTTTCCCTCATCCACTAGGCTATGACCACCTGGTCATAGAAGGAGATCAGTAGGATTGCCACCCCTAGAAAGCTATGTGGATCCTGCCATCTGGTTGGTGGTGGTCCTGGCTATAAAATTACAGCTTGGTCTTGAGAACTACATAGGGAATGCCAGTGTGGACATTACAAAAAGCAATCTCACACTGTTGGTGGGGTTTTTGTTCCTAACAGCTTAAGCTTTATCTGATATATTATGGCAAAGTACCAGGCAGCTACACAAGAGGCCTTTGAATCTTGTTCTGCAGTGCTGTATTTCCTTTTAATACAAGCTTCCCCCACACTTCTGTTCTCAAAAACCTCTCCTTACTAGCATGATTGAACATGGAGTGTAGTTGATAAGAAGCTCACAACTGGCACTTGTTTGTAGCTCTCCAGGTTGTTGGGAGGCTGCATAGAGCAATAGTTACATGTTCTTCTCATTGAAGTGAGTGGCCATTTCCTGAACTCCACAGCAGTGCCTTAGATAAGCTTAAAAAGACATCTTATATTGCTTTCCATACAAAGATGCTGCTTTGTGTTTTGCTAAAGCTTCTCAAGCACTTAAAAAAATTGTAAAGTATGACGACTTCT
The DNA here is from genome assembly GCA_035582835.1 of Phoebastria nigripes. NCBI lineage: Eukaryota > Metazoa > Chordata > Aves > Procellariiformes > Diomedeidae > Phoebastria > Phoebastria nigripes. The sequence goes on from JAYKAV010003248.1 coordinate 210,438, forward strand.
GCCTAAATGCTAATGTTTCTAAAATCCGATTGCAAATCCAAAATGGCAACACAGATATATTCTTGTCAATCACACAGCTGGGGGCACTTAAGACATCAAGAATAGAATAAAATTCAGTCTTTGGTATTAGCAGTTCCTCTTAAACAAGGTATTAGTTTAAATGTAGGCTGCCTAAGTTGGCAGAGATGAAGTGCTCTATATCAGAAGTTGATTAATTAATGATTTGTATTTTGGTTCATATAATTTTGCTTATTAATAGTTGATCTTCAGTTCTGAAAAAATGCAAATCCTTATGGCCATTCCTAAAGTACCAAATGATGTAACATAGTTCAAAGCCTCTCTCGTATATTTTTCCAACTTTCTCTAAAAAATTTTTCAAACCTAGTTTTATGAAGCATTGAAGTTTTTTTTGTCTAGTGCAAACTGAGAACTTGGTTTGAAGAAACATCTAGAAAATTCAAAGACTCAAGACTTAAAAAATGATGTTTGACCTACTGCAAGAAATAGAGAAAGACTTTTTATACCAATGCATCATACCCAGAATGTGGTTAAATGGCAGGCTTCAGTGTGTCAGTACGACCAGTGCTTCGCTGTATTTGTGAACTAATGTGTTTTATGCAAATTGAAGAAGCACACAGAGAAAACAGATTTCTGCTGATTCCAATATAACAAGTCTACAATGTAACACACAAACTTCCAAAAGACTATTTTGTTGTTAATTAGTAGTCCCCAGAGGTGTTTTCCTCAAACTTCCTCTCAGTTTTTATTGCTAACCTACTCCAAAACAGTTGTCTATACACAGTTAGAAATCTAGCAGTGTTAGGAGAAGCAGGATGCCCAGATCACGTTACTTCATTTTCACCCCAACCTCTATATAAATCTTTTTTAACAAGGCAATGAAGATTTTTTTTTTAAACCACTGATCAGTTTCACTTCTGATGCAAGTCTACCAAAAGGATAAAGAATTTAAAAATAAGGCAAAAAATTATTTAAGTTTAGCCAATGCCTCCATGCAAACTAATTCACGGTAAATAATCTTTGAACGCTTTTTCAGTGAGAATGTTCAGAAGAATTGAATTGTTACTAGGAGTTTAAGAGTGGAAGTAATTGGAGAAAAAAAAATGTGAATCTAATTAGTTTCTAAGTTTAAAGACAATGCATTTGAAATCTGAATTCTTGCCCTACTCAACCACCATGATCCTGTGGGATTTCCTGGAGAGACTGGCAGGGAGGAAATTCAATTATACTGAGCAAAAAAGAGGGGTCTTAATATATTTTTAACATATAAAAATATATACTATAATATATATTGTAAGACCCACATTTTTTATTTTTGGTTTGTTTAAAGCCTGCTAAATGATCAACGTGGGGGGGTGCGTTAAATATTGATCTAGACAGTTGCTGATTTGTTTCTTCTCCTACTTTTTATTCTTGCAGAAGTGTCTGTAACTGAGTAGTCAGGCTGTCTGTAAGATGCAAGGCTGAAAGCGTGAACATCAGGTCATTCATTAACTGTGTAACTCTTACCTCTATTTTATGACAGCAAACTTATCAGAGCAACTGAGTTCTTTCAGGTTAGACCTCTACACTAAAAAAAAAATACAGTGTCTTAAGCCTAGCTGCTATGCTACTCAGTTTTGATAAACAGAAAGGGGAAAAGAAAACCATGCCTATTCAGTATTATGATAGAGCATTAAGACTTTTAATATTATAAAATTTCGTTGAAGTAATCCCTTATGGTTTCAAACACTTTTTTAAACAAAATTATGCATATAGAAATTTTGCCAATTCAGAGCCACAGATTTTTCCCCCCCCTAGAGAACCTAGAGAAAGTACTTGAAGATTGAAACGACAGCTCTTCAAATGTATTATTAATAAGGTGAACTCCATGTACCGAGACAGTGACATGACATTTAAAGAAAACTTTTGTCTAGTGTCAAGCCTTGGAATGACTAATATCTGAAGTGTACAAGTCTGGGAAACAACCATACAGCAGCTTTTGTCATCTCCAGATTTTGTGTTCAGATAGTCATATTAGTTACTTCCTCCCAAAAGGAGAGTTTGCAGCATGATCAAAGCTTTTCATCTTCTCCAGAAGAGCACCAAGCCAGTTCTCCCCACAAAAAAAAAAAAAAAAAAAAAAAGATCCCCCCCAAGTATACAAATCCATTTCCATTCATGCACCATGAAGACCAATGAATTCTTTCCAAGCACTGCAAGTGTAGCTTGGGTCGACAGCTCATTACTTAACCTAAACCTTTGAAGCATCCCAGTATAATGTGATAGCTTCACCTAACTCAGCTGGAATAAAATTTGAGTCTTTCATTCTGAAATTGCTCTTGGGGAAACTGTGGTAGTTTCAATATTTTTGAGGTAAGTAAATAGAAGTAAACTTTCTTCCAAAAACGAAATAACAAATGTTTTTTGCAAAGACATCATTTGTTGACAATTTCAGAATTGGTTCCACAATGAACCGGGGTAACTACAAATTACATTTTCCTTCTGTCTCTAATGATCACATTTCAAATGGCAACATAGACTAACAAATGGAGGTGGCTACATATGGCACTCAGGGTTTTAAGTTTGCATCACTGTTGTGTTTCAAAGGCTGTTTTGTTAGTTTATAACACAGGTTTTTTTAAATGAGAACTGTTGCAGAGAAAGTTTGCTGTTAAATTTCCATTCTGTAGAATCAATTCTACAAAAAAAGGAGTTAGTACCTGGGAAGCAGAAGAGTGCAGTCTGTGAATCCTAGATACAAGTTTAAACACCTCTGTAGATGTGGACATGATATTTCATTAGTGCAACTAGTTAAAGAATAAAGTTTTGAACCCATATCAAAAGTTTATAGTATTCTTTTCAAATGCAGACCTATAATTAGATTATTCTGCTCAGTCACAGAAGTAATATTACACAAAACTAGAAACTTAACTTCTGGGAAAGCCACAGTCTTGTTTGCAGTGTCATGCAGGACAGGTTTCCCTATGACCTCAGCTTGGAGTATTAACCCGCCACAAGCTTCAAGATGTACACTAAGTTTCACAGAAACAGAGACATCTAGTTTGATTTCCTAATTGTGATTAAGATACCTGGTTTCTATGGAAACATATTCACTTATTGGTAGATTAAATGAAGAAGTGAAGGAAAAGAAATTAAGTTCAACATGCACTTTGCTCATCCTCATTATATCGCCAATGGGCTTGCCATGGAGACAGTGAACTTTGGTGTTGATGGGCTAAAACATAGGTGCACCCTCACCGTACACTGAAACTACCTGAAATTTACTGAACCAAGCATTAATTTAAGCATCTGGATCACTGTTTTCTTGACTCACAGTTTGGAGAGGAGAGGACAGCTGTAACCATAAGCCCAGGAGGAGCACTGAGACTCTCACCACATGTCATTCCCATCACACACCTAGTCACTTCCTCTCCCAACAATCAATAACCTGACATTTAGCCCATTCTCAGAGTACATTGGTACTGACATACTCATCTTGGCCAATCTATTCTGGCCTAGAAAAACATGTCTTCTATCCATCCTCTTTAAGGCTTAGCAGTAGCTGTCATCTTGTCTCAGCTAATCCACATGAAGAATCATAATGTTCTTCAACATCCACCTTGGACTAGTGATGGATGTTACAAACCCATCTCAGTTACCAATAACAGCTTTTACATTTTTTTCTTAATAAAAAGAAACAAGGTTTAGATAACAATCAAATTATTTGCTCTTTAGCTAATGTCAGCAGTAGTAATAAAAAAGTTACCTACTTTTTCTGTTATTCTATATGTTTGAACATTTTACATCTAAATTTCAAATGCTATCTTGAAAAATTAACCGCACAATTAAGTTTGAAAGATCTCTTTTCAGTTTACAACATGAACCAAGGTTTTTTTTTCCCCTCTTTCCTTTAAGAATTGATTATACATCAACTGGACAAGATTTAAATCTCTCTAATATCACGTTTGCTTATTCTTCAGGATTTGAACTACCAGTGCTGTTTCAGTGATCCAAAATAAGTATCTGCAATTCCTCAAAAATGCATGTTATAAGCAAGATATTTTGCTACCCATGTTCCTCCAGTACTCCTAACAATAACTTATGCAGAAATCCTTCATTGGAAGTAAAGGGAGACCTGTCACACCAACTTATTTCAGAACCTTCCACTTCATATAATTTTAATTTCTGTGCCAGGCTCTAGCCTTTAATTGTTTGTTTGAACTTTGAGAACAAGACCAAGGTAGGTACAGCTCTTTTAGCTCAAATCCATATGGAAGAACATATTTTTCAGTTCTAATTTTTTAAGTGCCCCACTCAAAAATACATACAGTATTTTTCAACCCTCCACCCTTCAGTCTAGAGTGACTATTCATCAGCTAGCTCAGAGCAGACACCCAGTATATCCAAGTGTCAGAAAAGTATATTGCAAACAGAACAGCAGCTCCTTCCTACTTATGCAAGTCACATGTGGAATGAAAATCAAGCAGTGAAACCCAAGTTTCAAGACAAGGTACTGCTGCCTTATTTTGTCTTCTATTCATTAGCACTGCTTTCTGCCAAGATTTGGCAGCTGGCATAAAAGGTGGCAACACCTGTTTAGATCCTGCAGATGAAAGAATCTATTTTGTCCTTTGGGGATTTTGTATCTGTATTGTGACCCCAAAGCCACTTGAGCATAAATCATACGATTCATTTCAAGGAACAGGTGTGACCCTGTAGCCTTCTCTCTTCAGGGACCACAGTGGACACAGCAAGCACAGAAGCTTGACAAAGCTTTGAGATTTACTTGGAGGTTCCTTGAAGTTTTAAATAGGACTTTGAATAACTAACAGATGCATGCCTACTTTCTGAAGGCATACTGAGCTTCACGGTTCACTATATTCCTGAAATCCAGGGGAGATTAATGGAAAAAACTACTTCCTACAAACCACAGCCAAAAACTCTGAAGAGCATTTAGATCCTTGTTATTATTTTGGGAATATCCTATTCAAGGCACCAAAATATACTTCCTGGAGGGTCTTCTCTTGCTTGTAAGCAGAATGCAAAGTCCTCAATTTGTCTGCAGCACTTGTTACCAAGGAGACCAGGTTTTAAAAGGTAGACCCGTAATGCTAATAATGCAAATATTGAGAACTATTTATGTCAGTGTAATACTGAGGTTACATTTTAAAAAGGTCTAGTTGGGCCACCTGGAGAATTGGCAGAGGAAAAAGGATCTGAATGAAAATCCAGAAGACACATTCACTTAAGTGTGTTTGGAGCAGCAGCCTAGAATAAAACATATGCTTTAAAAAGCAGTTTTACAAGAGACACTAGCAGATTAGGTCTGGAAGAGGACATACACAAGTGTCTGAAATGCATGTGAGTCCCATGCTTTTTGATGGTCCAAAAGATAGTCAGTCTTTCTTTCCAGAATGCTCTCAAGCAAATCAATATGTGTCTTTCTAGCAGGATTCTGAATGACCTTGCTGTGTCTGAAATACCTGTATCTTCTGAAGGTAAGGCATATAACAATTATACCTAAACCAGTCTATTTTTTCAGGAAAACAAACATTTACTAGTGTTCTCTCACTGCTTGGTCTTAATTTGGGCAAATTAAAACTTCGTTTTTTTCCTGCAGAGAACAGACAATTTGAGATTTGAGTATTTATAATACTTTACACGTTTAATAACTAGGTCAGCTATACTATTCCTACTCAATACAATATGAAAAAGATATTTCATTGCATCCACATGAGCTTTATTTCCATGAAGTCTGAGGTGCTGTGCCTTTTTACTGGGACTCCTGCAGAAGCAAGGGGCACATGCTTCCAGTGCTGAAATAATTATACATGCAAGTTGCCAAACAACTCTCAATGCCCCTTTCTAGTGAGCTCCAGATGTGAATAATGTGTTTCCACCCTGAGAGAAAAAGAAGTTTTAAAATCTAGGATTAACATCTACCACACAATGATAATATGCATTCACAACTGTGAATACACAGATGTAACAAATAAAATATGTTGGCTTGGTTTTTTTAAAGCTTCAATATTCATAAATGAAAGAAATTTCTCCTGGGACTGAGGGATTGTGTATAAATAGTGGCTGCAGTCCCACCATGTGTCTTGCATTTCTTCCATAGTAGTAAGGGTGCATTTTAAGAAATAGCTTAACAGCTGTTGCAGTCTCCCTATCTGGTTTCAAGATACTTTGCTCCATTTCTGTCATTAAAGCACCTATTTGTCTATTGTAAGCAACTTCCTTAACACACAGCATGCACAAGCTACCACAGACTTCATTGCACGCATATGCTGTCACTTAAAAATGTGTATGCTGGTAGTTCATTGTGACTTCTTCCACTAGAGCTTGCATTCATTGTAATGACAGCCATGGACTGACATCCATGTAAAGCATACATGTTTGTATCCTATCTTCTGGGTCTGCATGAAGAGATGCAGCTGTTAGCTACATTGAAAACATCTGATCATAAAATGTAGAATAGTTACTTTCCAAATTCATTATTGATTGATAGAAAGAAGGAAAGGTCTTTCATTCAGGAAGACTTTTTCTGAAATTGATACTCATTAAAAAAAATTCCTCTTAGAAGAAAATCTGAAGAACTTTGGTGACAAGTCAGAACTCTGCCACCTTGATTAGAGCCCCCAAAATGCTGCCTGGGAATGCTTTCAGAGAGATTGTTTTTATGAACGAGACACCTATATCTGAAGGCAGAGGTTTACAATTTTAAGTTATGCTTAGTCCCACTGATCACTTCCAGAAAGAGTGGTAGGAAAGCAGAAGACAAATCTGAAATCAGCCCTGCTTTGAGGAGGGCTCTGGACTAGCAGACCTCTAGAGATCTGTAAGTTACTATCTCATTTTGCATTTCTAACTTCATGTATGTTTGATCACTTTTTCAAGTATCAGTAAATGGTGGTCCCAATCCCGTTCTGGAAGACTCAAAAGTCTTTCTCCAGCTGTAGCTCTATGCCAAAATTTAAACATCCCTTTATTTCCCCAGGAAGCTTGTGTGTTCTTTGGGAGGCTGCAGAGAGGTTCAGTTAACCTCTTTACTAAATGAAGACCTGTGCTCTTATTGTTACTCTCATACTGTGCAGCCCAGATAATATCAAGAAGGGCCGAAGCCTATTTTGCAAAACAAAGCCAAAGTATCCTGTCAGTCCTTTCTCCTAGATTCCTATAGAAAGGCCTCCTATTGAACAGTTATTACTATCCTCGCTGAGGAACAGATCCCCTAAATGCATGAAAATGCCATTTACACCTTTTCAAACAGATGGCTATGACTTTACACCATTATTGAAATGCTTCATTAGCCTCATGATCATAGAAAACATCAGTATCGTGAGGAAAGGAGACAGGAGGGGAGAGGGTAGGGACTTAAGCTCAAYGTAAATTGGTAGCATAGACAGCTACAGCAGGTTCAAAATAATCAGGCTGTTTTAAGACCCCATACCTGCCATCTTCTGGAAGAAAACATGCACTTCAGAAACACCATCTTACTCTTAGTAGGCTGTCTCACCAAAAAGACCATGTGGCACAGTCAACACTCCCTTATCTGATTGGAGTATTGGATATATTAATGAGAGCTATTTTCACTGAAAACCAAGGAAAATCCTGCTTGTCCTACTAAATGTCCCAGGACAGGTGGTAAGATTCAGTCATATTTAATATTCCTGCACATGACAACCTACAGACCCAAGATATATAGAAGTGATGGGAGGAGTGAGAAGGAATGAGGGGAAAATTTATCTTCTGGCCACTGTCTCTTAATAGTGAAAAAAGTGCGAGGCAGCAGAAAACTGACAGGACATGATATTAGACTAAGCACTGCATAGGCAATGCAAACATTTATGGTCAGGATAAAACAGCATGACCCCTGGGAAGAGGCCTTCCCCCCGCTTCCTGCCCTAGTCACTCGTCCTCACCCCTCCACTGCTTCTTCCCCTGCATTAGTGCAGCCAACTCTGGAGCAGTGAAATAAATCATACTGGGAAAGTAATCCACATTAAACTAAACACTGCTCACAAGCATGGACATGAACATGTAAGATTGACCCCGATTATGTCTCCATTTACCATGTAGGTGATCTTCCTGACGCAAGAGGGGAGAGCAATAGGCTGAGGACTAGTGGCTGGCAGGGGAGGAGAAGAGAGGGAGACTGTTCTTGCCCATTTAAATTGTAAGTTGAGTCAGTTGACTGACAAATTCTCCCACTTGTAAAGAGAATAGGATTAAAATTACTAACCATGATTAAGGACACATTAGCTTCTAAATCCCTAGATACCTACTGAATTTTAGACAAATAAGTTTATTATGGGCCAATGGATGGGGGAAATACCAGAAACCAAGAATAAAAGGGAAAGCATTTGGAGCCTAATGATACTGCTTCGTTTCATTGTTCATTTAATTCAGCTGTTCAGATCTCAAGAGAAAACCTGTATAACTTAATGGTAAGGGGACACACTGCAGCATTTGCCACACATTTAGAATTATTCTTGTGTTTTGTAGCCTTGCTCATAGTTACCTGCAACAGCACCAAACTCCTTCCCCAGCTCTCCCTGTACATTTCTCCACTCTCAYGAGACCCCAGTTGGAGTACTACATCCAGTTCTGGGGTCCCCAGCACAAGACAGACATGGACCTGTTAGAGTGGGTCCAGAGGAGGGCCACAAAAAGGATCAGAGGAATGGAACATCTCCTTTATGAAGAGATACAGAAAGTTGGGGTTGTTCAACCTGGAGAAGAAGCAGCTCCAGGTAGACCTTATTGCAGCTTTTCAACACATAAAGTGGGCTTATAAGAAAGATGGAGGGACTTTTTACCAAGGCCTGTAATAACCAGACAAGGGGCAATGATTCTAAACAGAAAGAGGGTAGGTTTAGTTTGGACATAAGGAAGAAGTTTTTTTTTTACGATGAGGGTGGTGGGTCACTGGAAGAAGTTACCCAGAAAAGTTGTGGATGCCCCATGACTGGAAGTGTTCAAGGTAAGGTTGCTCAAAGCCCTGTCCAACCTGATCTAGTGAAAGATGTCCCTACACACGGCAGGAGGGTGGACTAGATAATCTTCAAAAGTCCCTTCCAGCCCAAGCCATTCTATGATTCTGATATGCTTCCAGATTTCAAAAGTAAAGTTTTAATTGCCTTTGTAGGGTGAGTAGATAAGCACATACAATTTAATTTGCTTGTATGTTGTGTGTTTTGGTGACTGTCACCAGAAAAGTGTCTATTATCTACCAGTACTTCACTTGATCATACCATTCTTGTGATACATAGAAGACTTCAGAGATTGGCCCAGACAGAGTAATCAGAAGGTGTTTAACTTAAGACATGAGGCTTAGGTTCAAATGAAAACTTGGAGCAACTTAACCAAAGGCCATCCAAAGTCTGAAGTCCTCCAAAGAACTTGCTTGACCACCAACTACTTGGTCCCAACAGTTAATTTTCTCTCCTATCATGAAACTGCACAGACAGTAACCAAGACCAGAGGTGAACATAGACACATTAATTACATGCTGTCCCACAGCTCAATTTGAATAGCAATGTACAAACAAATGAGCTCCCAAACCCTTCATCATGAAACAAAGATTTAGGGAATACAGAAGTGGGCGAGTTATTATTAGAAACCCACTTTCAAAGATTTGGCTTATCATAGACACCACTGGTTTATTTTAATTTAACAACTTTGACATGTGCTACCTAATCCCACCAGCTAGAAGAACCACATGAAAACCTTCAGTAACAGCTTCTACACACACACACACACACACAGTTTCTAATTGTCACATTGCCTTCGGTGGAAAGTTTCAATTAAAAGATTTATCATATTTTAAACAAATATAATAAATATGAAATATAATAAGGTACACATTTATGAGACAAGTGCTAGTAATATGTAGTTTTATAGCACTATAATAAGAAGCCAGTAAATTACAGGAACTTTCAACCAAGTCAAATGATCTGACTGTGCCTGATTAGTCAAGGACCTATGTTAAGAACAAAAGAAGAATGGTATCTGAATATTAGACTTAAATTAGCAAGTTGCTGCTTTCTCTCACATAGCAACAAAACATGACAGCATTACAAGGCAAATGCCAGGCTGCGCATTATTAGCTCACAAGAATCATTCCAGTCAGGCCCCTAGTGCATGGGATTATTCTGCATTTTAGAAGACGTGTAGGAACATACATGGCTGGAAGGCTAGAGTAACTCCCAAGTCACTGTAATCATCTAGAGCAAAACAGTGAGTTCATAATAATCTCCACATTTTATATTTTTCTTACCCACCAGAAACCCTTTTCAAATGCAATAGTTTCAATTTGGTCACTGAATAAATTCTGATAGTGGACCACAGTACAGCTTTTTTATGCCCTATATCAATTATACTGGCTACCATGCACATAGAAGATTWAAAATCCCAGCTTTTTATGAGCCAGTATTCTGTCAAATAGATTTATTACCACATACCAAGTTTGACATTTTGTAAAAGCAAAAGAGTTACTAGTTCCAACCACCTAAAGGAATAGCTACAAATGATGCTTTTAAGATCTTGATCTAATATCAGAGCTCCTGATATAATTTATTTTTCCACAATTTATAATAGACCTAATCAGGTACACATTTTACTGCCACAAAGACATGGTGGAAAAAAGCAGTAATTTAATTGTCAGATTAAGAAAGATTCAGCATTGTCTGAAAGTAAAAGTATCCAAGAGCAAAGGAAGTTCGACATCAGCATCTGCATTTCCAGTGCAGGACTGCTGTGTATAGGCTACACCAAACGAATTGGCTATGACGACTCATTCAAATTAGAGCAATCTGAACACTGCTCTGCTTCCTACTCATTAGTCAAGCCCAGATTAACAAGAACTTAGTATTTGAAGAGTTTCCACATTGCTATCAGACAGCTGGCACAAAGAATAAAAATATCTTTTATGAAATTTCAAGCACTGTTTAGTCAACTAAATCAAGTAAATGATTTACAGCTCACATGTTCACTGCAAGCCCATAGTAACTTCTGTATTGAGTCAAATTGAGTATCTCTCCAACAGCAACCATCAACAAATTTTAAAATAAATATTATCAGTAAAGCATGTGTACATAGAGTATATGTACATAGAATGATCTCTGGTATGCCCACTTTTCCTTCCAAGCAAATAGTTACCTAGTAGTAGCCTGAGTAAAGCTATATCCAAAACAGCTACATCTATACACTTAAACTCCATGAAGGTGCTCAATGCCATTCTAAATTAATTTTTATGTTTGACTTTCACGTGATTCTATGACAGCAATTGCCCTTTTCTGTACCTTTTTAAGTACTTATTTGGAAAGACGGAGCCAATGGGGGCCCAAACCACACACAATATTCGAGACCAGGGTACGCAAAGAGATGCACAGGAAACTAAATAGAAAATAACTTTATCTCTTTCCTTTTGATTCAAATATTCCATTTGTTTTCTTATTGACACTGTATCAACATTTTTAGGAAACCCACAACAACACCCAAGACTTTATAAAAGTAAGAAGGCATCCATTCCTTCATATTTAATTCCAGTTGCTTCTTTTGGCCTATCTCCTTTTCCTTCTACCTAACATCCCACTTGACTGACCTTGAACCCTACCATCACATTTGATCTACCATGGTAAGACAATCAGTACTGCGAGTTCCCTCAGAAAACGCCAGTAACTTTGAGGATCAACTTCCTTTACAAAACTTCTCCCCATTTTATATGCCCAAGTCTACCAATTCTGTTCTTTAGTTTCTACTGCTAAGTCTCATACACAGGATCAGCCTCAGTTCTGTATTCTCTTGATCTTTCCATCTGGAAATCTTTTAGAAAGTTGTGTTTATCCGCAGCCTCCTGCTTTTCTGGAATAAAAACTGTTCATGCATTAGGGTACATACGACACTGATTATATATCTTCATACTAGATTTCCATCTCACCCTGTCCAGTTGGCAATACCAGCCAACCGATATAACTGTTCCAGGTTAGAAATTAAAGAAATAATTAAAGACATTATATCAAAATAAGTTAATCTTATTTCAAGAACTCAGAAAAGAGGCAAGAGACCCATTCATGTCAAATAGCGTAACAGCAACTTGCACAAGGTGCAGTACAAGCTTGTATTCCAGCATGATATTACAATTATAAATTTCTCATAATACTGGCCTGTTCATTACAGATGTGTACAGTTCCTTCTCCCACACTGGAAACAGGATGCATCTACTTCTCTAATCGGTTGCTAGGAGGGTAAGCAACAGGCTATGCTGAACTGAAGAAAGTTATGCCGGTTCACTAAAACCCAGCAGTAGCAGCGACGCTAATCCTATTATCAACATCTTGACAAAAATCAAATGAACAAGTGTACAATTATTTTAATTGTTTCCTTTTTCACATAAGGAATGTCAAAAGCTATTAGACCAAATCTATTTACAAAACATTTACTGAATTCATAAGATTTTGTATTCACATAAAACATCAGAGGATACAGCGACAACAGTCTTAGCCCTTGATAGGAGGGCCTGATACAGCCTTTCAAACAGAATAACTTTCTGCTAATTAAAATAATTCTGCAAGACAGCAGTTAGTTCATTTCAAACATTTTGCCTAGGATGGGATTTTAGAAGGCCATGCTATTTACCTGGTTATCATGGAGGGATTCAAACTGCTTCCCCCCACCGCTCCTCACTGACTCACTCCAGCCTTGGGCAGGTCTTCCTGGAAGAGCCGCACTGTTCACCCCAGCCTACCCAGCAGCAGCACCATGTACGTCTGACACTGGTTACAGTACTTTCTTTCTTTATTTCTAGAACCTAACATAAGTATAAGCAATGCTGTGCAGGACAAATATAGAAAGGTAGTAACGTTAGAAGCTCACCTGGAAGGACAGAGGGCTTGAAAGTGCACCTGAAACAGCAAGACTGTGTATTAATGATTTAAGCGCCTGTAGTCTGAAAGACTAAATTCATTCTACCCACATCACAGGTGGTCTGTCCTTTTTAACAGAGTACTGCATGGTGTGAACATGCAAATTGGGAAGTGTCCAAGTACTCTTCACAATGTGTTCAATTCGTGTGACGGTAATAAATTTTGGACCTCAAGTATGTGCTTAGGGTGTGGATAAAGTAATTAACCAAAAAACCCATTAAAATCATAATGAATGACAACTATAGAAAAACTTGCACTGTTAAATATTTAACACACACAAAAAGGATGCCACAGAACAAAAGGACCCAACATATTGTCAACTAGGTACTCGCCATCCAGATTCAACTTGCTATATCTCATACTACTCAACTAATTCGGAACCTATTGAATTGTGTGCAAGATATACTCTCTTTGTAGGAAACGGACCTACTGAAGAGACCACCACCAGGTACCACCACCATATAAGTTTGTGTTAGTGATTACTTATGAGGTAAGGTGCCTATGCAATACGTTTATGTCATTGTGTTCATTTTTATATATATAAAGTTATTCTTAAGATCTTTCTGCAATTTTGAATTAAGATGTCAGAAGAAGAGCAGAATATTTTCAAATACTGAAAGCACAGGAAAACCAGACTTATTTTTTCTTTTCTTTTGTGATATTAAAAACTGCTAGTAAATCTGTTTCACATATTAACTGGAGAAGAGGAAGTCAAGTAAAAAATTTTGCATCAGAAAAGGTCCGCTTTGTTCAAGCTTCCTGCCCARCTCCTCTAACCGTAAACTGAACCTGTTGAAGCATCCAATTTTCTTTGAGCATCTTCTTCCACTATGCCCAGTGAATGTGTCAGCCCCTTAAGACCTCCCACCTCCACACAAACACAAAGTTGATCTGCAAACTCTGACAGTGCCTCCAAAAACCAACCATTGTTTTACCTTTGAGGATTTTTATTGTTATTGCCTAAAAAAAAAACTATTCTGTACTGTACACTGCTAATACAGAATTGATTCTCTGGGACAGCATCACAGACAACTCAAGCTGCTTCAGCCCTCAGTGGTCTGTTCTCCCACCTGCTACCAAATCCATTAACCCAACATGTTGACAACCTCGGCTACCATGCTGGGTGTCAGTGCCAAATGGAAGGAAAAGGTCTAATATTCCTACAGCAACCCTCATGTCTAACTGACTCAGCCTTAAAAATTTATGTTTTTGCTGCATAATTATCTTTATTCTATCCTTTGGCACTAGGCGGTTACAAACAGAAAAATTTTAGAGGTAACTATTTTTACTTGAGATTGGTCTAGAGGCTCCAAAAACCAAGATCAAAATTGCAGACCTAAGAAGCAAATTAGTATAGAGAAATACATTCACTTGGTGCCAAGATACACCCTGCCTCAATTTCAAAGGAAACTTTATACTAGTCTGTTCCTTATACAGTAGACCCTAGTGTGTGCCTCAACACTCACAGATCAGCACTACACACTAGCAAAAAAATTAAACTACATTCTTATTTTTTCAATGAACATGCACTTTCAAAGACTATCATTATACCTGTTGCCTTGGTATAACTGAGCAAATTAGGATTTAGGAAATACAGTGATCTTCTAATATTTATAAAGAGCATTTAAGGAAATCAGACATCTAATTTTGCAGGTACTTTTAACAACCTGCAATTATTAACAATTGTGCAGCCTGTAGCACAGTAATGATTTTTTTTCTTCACACTCACTACTTATGGGCAACCTTAGCTCTTTAAAGTTAAAGCACCTAAGAATACTAGTTTTACAGCAGTTTTAGAAATATTCTTATAGTAGACAGGGAGAGGAGTAGTGCACGTAAAGCTAAGGGAAAAATAGCAAAGGAAAGAGTTCAGTGAGGACTAAGAGAAGCGAGATAAACTTATTTTGAATGAGTTATTGACAGACAGAAAAAATTTTAGGATTGGCTGAATTAAAATGGCATTGCTTACTCACTACTTCACAGCCTAGGTAGACATATACGGATCTAAACAGAGCTGAAGATACCGTGTRTTCTACTTTGGAGAAAAGCTACTTAACAGTAACCTACAAAACTGGGAAATAAATGCATCTTACTGCAATCAAGAAGTGTTTTAAGCTTCTTAAGACACTTCAGAAACAAGGAACAGTTATACAGTATCCCCCAGGACAATTTTTCCACACAGTTACTTTTATCTGCATGAAGTAGACACATATGATTTCACAATTTATGTACTAATCCTAGATATGAGTTTCTTCATCTGCACTGACATTCTTATAAGTATGAAAACATCAATAAGTGCTATCAGAGTTAAGGCTTGGAACACATTCAGACCTAGACAAGTGTTATACACAAAGCTGAAAAATTAATATAACTGGAAATTACCTTATCACTATTTTATATTTATGATTAAAATTATAGTCCAAGAGTTGTGATMGCTCTCAATTAGGGCAAGCAAAGGGAAGGCCACAGGTCAATAAGATCACCACTTATCTATTGAATTTTGTCGCAGTGTAAGAAACAAAGATTAATATAATAAGGTGCTACCGAGAATCAATACTTAGTGTCTTTATAGCAACACAGAAAACGTTTTCTTCCAGGGAAATCCAGAATTATGCTATTAGACAATCTATTTGTTTGGTTGGTTTTAAGTACAAAGTTACTAAAAAAATACCTAAGATCCATCAGAATATTAGCTTATCTGCAGTCTTCTGATGAATAAAGTTATTTTTCACAAAGTCACCTATAACTGAAATATTTCTTAAACAGCATATACTTCCCCACAGGTTCAAAGCAGCTATTTTAAACTCTTGTGCATGTATACAATATTCAGGGTAGAACAGAATTTTCAGCAGCTCCATGCAATTCCGTCTGTACTTAAAGCTTATGAAATCTGAAGATAGATGAATTTTTTTTTCGTCTTATGTGGGACATTCATAAGACTTTGGTTAACTAATCTATGTAGCTAGTCTATATACTTCAGATTTTTAACTACAGAATTGCAAACGTACTGTTTTTCCTTTTCATAAAACACCCTCCTTGCATTTCTTCCTGTAGCACAGAAATACCCGAACATGCTTTAAAAGTTAATTTGTGCTGCGTTTGAAGATTTGGCAGGCTTAAAAAAAAGGAGAAATGGTTCTGAGTCAGAGACACAAATCAACATGCAGGCTTTTTGTGCATCTGCCTTAAACTACTCTCTCAAGATAGAGGCCTGTTTAACATATTAATTACGGAGGAATTACACAATTCCAAAGGCAAACAATAACTTGAGATGTAAAAAATTGTGTAAGAGCAAGGAAGGGGAGGGGACTTGATCTTATGGGTTCTAACCTTCATGACCTGTTCTTCATATTGCAGTTCATTTGAGTCCTCTATTCTTATATAAACAAGATTATGGGTTGATTTCAAACAGTAGAAGGTTGATGAGCCACCCTGTGTTGTAAGGGGCCTTCTGTGATTGCTTTAAATAGCCCTTTGTGGTGACCACCCAACATTTTTTAATTTATGACACAAGTAAGAGAAAGCTCAGTTCAAATCTTTACAGATCAATGCTGTTAGGCAACACATGATTAAGCAGTATATTCAGCCTGAAGAAGCCGTATGTTCACAAAAGCTCCCTGCAGACCTCAAAGCAACTGAACTTCTGTTGGTGTCTTAAGAAAAATCACATACCTGAAAAAACACTGTGGATCTGATTTCATGCTTGAGGTTTTGTATGTTACAATATATTGTCCTCCCAAGCCATCTGTTTTTATACTTGTAACTCAGCTTCAGAACAGTGTTTAAGAAAAATAAAAACAAAGATGGGCTCTCTCAGAATTTATAATGAAGGACCTCATAAGGTTTCTAGTGGGGAAATCAGATAGCAGACTCCTTCAAGAGATTCCCTCAAAAAGGAAACAGAATTGGGCTGAAGGCTCCCTGAAGGTCTTCATTCAAAATTCTGCTTAAAAACTGAAAGCTTTCTTAGAACAGCCATAGGACAACAAACAACCAAGACACAAGTACTCATTCCTCTACAGTGAGCTCCTGTGAAGTTAGCACAACTCTTTGCTGAAGGCATTTCATTTCCTCAAACAAGTGTTCCACAGTCAGTATCTTAAAAACGAAACCTGCAATTCTTCTAGAGTCTTTGCAGAAATAAAATTTTGCAGGAAAATTTTGAAATACATATACAAAGTTTTAATATTTTTAAATCCTAAAAGGAAAATAATTTTAAGTATATATGAAACTATTGTTATTTTGACAGCATCTTGGCATTACGCACATGGTGCAGCTTGCCTTGATAGCAGCACCAAGCATGGAGTATAGCCAAAGTCATGGAAGCCTCTGGATCAAGCACAAAACCAGGATATAAAACACAACACTACGCAGCTGTGTGATGACTAGCCACTGCACACACATTACTGATACCATGCAACAAGTCTACTCCCATCTCATCAGTTTCTTTATATTTTCTGGGTTTGTGTGCCTGACTGGCATACAAGTATCAGCATATACTGAAATTAGTCACTGACTACATGTTTCATTTTCCCCCTTGCTGGGGGAATCTATTAGTTGTTCAATGGAAAGACACCTTCTGTTTCTGGTTGTCAGTGAAAACCCCACTACATATATCTGCAAGCACCTAGTAACGTGGATTAGGCAACATGAACAGGGTGAAAGAACCTCTTCGGAGAAATAAAGTCCACAAAAAGGATAGCACTTCACTGTGTCTTTTCCAACAGCAGATTTTTCCTGCAGGTCTCCTTCCAAGGAAGGGCATCTTGGTAAGCAGCCCTTTCTTCATGTGAGAGTGAGGACTGTATTTCAAATTTGTTACAACACAGTTCAACTGTGGTGAGAACAAGTTGAAGATAAACATATTGTCATACCTGCCTTGCAAGGATATTTCAGATATCCTTCCATCAGGGCCAACAAAGAAAAACAACATGCCAAGGAAAGGGGACAACATAGGGAGGCTACCCTTGGCTGCAAGGCAAGCCTCCAGTCTGGGGAGGCCAAATAGTCAAAGACCCACTTTGTTTCAAGAGAGGTTATATTTTAATCTTTACCATGTTCTTACCCACAAGGTATCAGTCAGACACAGCCTGCTAATGTGCGATAGTGAATGTATCCATGCATTTCACCAGGTAAATGAAGGAACTGCAGAGCTGTAGGCAAGTAACAACACAAATGCTTCTCTCTGCAAGGGAGATGCAGCTTCCACTTGCATATAGCCAACTCCAGTCCCGCCCCAAGCCAAAGCACCACCTAACCCTCCCCTCTAGTCATTCTTCATTGATCTTCAGCCCTGACCTTAGGTTTGTTTTGAGCTTTTGAGTTGCTTCTCCTGTTGCTATTGTCAGTAGCACATGCTTAGTGCCGTCAGCCTCAGGAGCCTGAAGGGGCAGAGCAGCTGCTTACCCACAGGAGATTGTAGCACTCCCAAATAAACCATATTTGATGTGGTTAAAGCCTTGAAGTCACCTAAAATTTTTTTAGGTTAAGCAGGAACATTGACTACATGCATTTCAAGGTTCATTAAAAACAAAATATATACACCATACTTGATAAGAAAGGAAAGCACAGAAGCTTACCTTTTGGATATTTGCTGACAGTCTATCACAGAGGTACAGGAGCAGGGAAGCCCACAAGCACAGATGAACTAGGAGCCACAGGTGACCCCAGCACAAGCAGTACCATCATCAACAGGGCACCCCAGAAGGTCTGAGCTGGGCAAGCAGAGTAGGACAGATAGCAGCAGACCCCATCAACAATCGGGTGATGGCCAGGCACATGTAATCAGGTTTGAGACCAACCCACAAAAGTGAAACAACAATTCAAGAACAGAGCTAGGCACAGACACAGCTTAAGAGAGGGGCTGCTGCCTGGGGTGGAGCTGAAATAGGGCTCCTCGGCAGGGCGGGGCTGTGGGGTCCCAGGTGAGGTTGATCAGAGCAATTTAAGACCTATTAGTGCACTCAGGGCCATGACACAATTATTACTGAACTGTTTACAGACAAAACAATATTAAAGGAATTAGCAAAGCATTGGGCTCTAGGGAAAGAGGAAGATCCCACATTTCAGATACACCCACTCTCGGCACCTCACTTATTGTAATATAGTATAAGGACCAAAAGCTACATCCCTTCTCCTTCTATGCCTCCAGTTTTGCACATAAGTGAATCACCATTGTTTCTATTTGTATTAATCTTGGCTTTTCTTCTTTCTTTCCCTCTATCAAGAGCAAAATCTTATAAAAAACAATGGAAATAAAAAAGACAAAGTTTTTTAATACATTAACCTGAAATTCATTTTCACATATAGACTTTTATTTTACAAAATAAGCACTGATTACAAATTAGCAAAGATTATTCATTACATTCATTCAGCTAAGCCACCTGGGACTGGTCAAGCTAATCAGTCCAGAAAGCTTTGCTCATCACTGCTACATTCCTAAGCCATTACTTTAAAACTGTTTCTCATATGGGTAAAGCCAAGGTATTTGGGTGCACCTGGCACTTTCCCAGGTATGCAAAAGGGGCCAACAACCTCCAGGAACTTCCCTGTTAAGGTTTTTGCATTTGTCACACAAACCTTGGAGCTATCTTTCCAGGCATAGGGTTGGGGTGCCATATCTTGTTCTCTGCTGCTTCTCCCTGCCAGGGCTGGTCGCTGCCAGCTGCTGGAGGAGCAAGGGCATCCCACAGCTTGCAAGACCCAGTGAAGGGGAGCAGCAGGGTCAAGCTGGGCTTATGCTCAACAGCCAGTGTCCATGTGGGGGGAACAGGAAGGGGGCAGAGCAGGGCTGGCTACCTCTGCTGTCAGCGAGTCTGCGGCTGTAGCCCCACATCCAGCATGTGTGTGGCTGACTCAGGTGGGATAAGGCACAGCAGCCCCCAAAGTGGGCATGCTAGCCCTGTTCTCTGACCTTCAGTCCTTGTAGCCAAAACCCCCAGTGCCCCCAAAATGGGAGAGATGGGGATGCTTCAGGGTAAGATAGCCAATAAACCAAAAGCGTCAGTAAGAAACAAGGCTTTAAGGACTCCGTCTCCCATTTTATGGTAGGCTAGCCTTGCACCTGTGGTCTTTAGTGACCTTTCATTTTATTCATAGTCTTGCAGATGATAAGTGTTTACTAGGAGCTTTATCAGAATGCTACACATGTAGACACTGATGCTTCATGCATACAAAGTGTACCAACACCAACAGAAGCTCATGAAGTGTTTTTGTATCAGCAACTGCGTTGCACGGCAGATTGGTGCTCTGCTGCAATTTAACTGCTTTCCATTATATTAAGTGCACAATATGGTAAAACTTCACCCCACAGTTCCAACCGAAAATGAATGCCTTTCACACCTCATCTGTGGACCGCTTTTTGCTTGGTCCCACACTTGTACCTCTCCCATTCCTTCTGTCTCTTTAAAATGTGTGTAGCTCTCCACGGCTGTGGAGGTAGGGTGACAAAACATAGGCTGAATTTTATGCATGTTTTCTGAAAGTTTTCAGGCCACAAGCTATGAATGTTTTTTAAGCAGTTAGTCTACCCGTCTACCCACTGTGATATGAGCTATCAGATGCCGACAGTGGGATAGTTTGCACAACTAATTCTGTATGATAGCAGCTGTAAGTAGCGATGTAAGAAGATTTTCAAGAGCAAGGAAGTTTGAAGTGTTTCTTGGTAACTCCTCCTGATAGCCAGTATCTGTAGCGTGCTGCTTTTTTAATTTATGGGTTTCAGAATCTCACTAATTCAATCAAGGTAAGAAATTGTCTCAGTTCAAAGGATACATTTTGTTAGATAGGTGCAGTCTACTTAGTTCTTTACATGCAACAATTAAACAGATTTTCATAAGGATTAGTTTGAAAATTATTGTTGAAGCTATACCTGATTTCTTTCTTCCTGCAATGGAATTACTGTTTTTTTCCCCTGATCGTTCCTTGAGATTTTAAGTTTATCTAGTCATTTGCTCCTCAGCCATGTTGTCAAGCAGAGCAGATTATCCAAGTATCAAATCCTTAATATCTTAGCAAAATTAAACTGATAAAATGTCTTTAAGCACAATTCTTTGAAAACAAAACAGCTAACTGAACTAAACTAAGTCGAAATACAAAATGAGTCATTTCCTCAGTGTAGTTTGAACACACCATGGAAGGGCAGATGGCTCAAACAAGTTTTAATACTCCATAGTCTAAAACTTTCATCTAAAACCACAAATCATTAATTTAATAACTTGTCTTACCCCTATTAATTTATACATGCATATTATTCAACACATGTTGATCTGCAGTAGATTAGTAAACTGACATAACTGAGCTCAGCATTCTCCTTCCCTTGCATTATAAATTAGTACATTGGAATAAGCCGCCTTCTTTTTTCTTTTTAAAGCCAGTGATCAAACACCGCAATGTTAGTATTTCCACATGTCCGTGTGTGGGACAGCATGATGAAGCTGCTTGCCACTATCTGTGCTGAATTTTCTGTAAAAATAATAGAATAACCCACCCATAATATTGCAGAGTTGAACAGCCCTGAGATGTAGAGAAATGTGTGACATCTATGTCAATTAAAATGTGCAGCAGAGGTATAATATTATTGACAAATTTGCAATTCATATTGTTTTGCTTGGACGAGGGCAAGAGTAAACTACTTCACCCAGTGGAAGCGCAATTTATTACTTGCAAATTAGGGAGGCTGTATGTACCTTTTCAAGTACAGCAGATCAATCAGACCTACTAGTAGCACCCAATTAGAGAAGTCCGAGACCACTGAACTTAATCCCTTTCACTTATACTAGTCTGTCAACACTTCAGCCAAGTTCATCCAGTACCTCACTGTCAGTCATTAAGCATTTGTCTGCTATGGAAATTTATGACACCTGGGTTTATAGAAGATTTTATGTTAGGAAATATTCAGTTACCCTTTGATTGCAATGTTTATTGTAATCATAGTGTTTGTGTAGTTGGCATAGTGTTTGCAGTTGATGCTCATCAAACTGAAATTTTCCAAAAGAGGGTTAAAGGCTTAAGAAGTTTTAAATTTAACATCTTAGTGAGGTGAAAGCATGTATGTGTTGAATAAGTAGACTTTACTAGCTATAAGAAAGGCCACAGCTGCAGTTTTTCAGGACAACCCCCTTAACTGTGCTGCCTTTAAGTCATTTTATATATTARTTTTGATTTATGTGTCTGCAAGGTAGTGGTTAAAGCATTTTGCAGCATACCATAAAAAATAAAAATGAGATCAATGCACATCTTAAACTCAGTAAGCTGAGATATTACAAATGGAAATTACTTGCTACTTATAAAATTGTTAAAGATCAGCTTGCAGGTACCTTCTTACTGACAAACAAGTTYGAAATGTCATCGGCAGCTTAAGTTTGTTTTCCTTCTTGCAAAGTTATTGCCTTTTTCTGAGAAAAGGAAAAATCACAAGAATCCAAAGCAAGATAATTTCCTTTTCTGTCCTAGCCTGTCTTTTTTTTCTTTTTTTTTCTTTTCTTTTTTTTTTTTTTTTTTTTTTTTTTTTTTTTTTTTATCTCAAAAGAATGGAAATCTACCCATTTTTAAAAATTACATTGCTATGGAGTACCTACATTTTCCTGCCTACGCAGTGGACTTGCATGTGCAAAAGCCATCTCACTAAAACTGTGCATTGGTGTGCTTGACCAGTCCAGGGCCAAAGGGCCATTAATACTTTCCCAGCTGCAACTGAGAGTCAACGTCCTTAACAAAGTAACTGGATGTCCTGCTTTTCCAAAGCTGACCAGAGATACGAGAGGGAGGGCTTGACAGCAAGACCTGAACTGGCTTGGGGAGTAGACTGAGACTCCCACTTTGGGAAATACTTTGTTTCGCTGGGACTGTGGCAACTTGCTCTCTCCTCATGATCGGCAGCAATCTTGAAAATGAGCCACTTTTTCCCATCGTTTTTTTTCCAGCTAGATTAGTTCGCTGATCCCAATGCAGGCAGCTGGGGCTGCTTCAGCCAATGCAGCCTCAGGTAGAAAAGGAAAATGTCACAGACGCCTTCACCTACTACTTATAGTCCATGCCTAAAGCAAGTTCAACTGGCCAAACTATGGATAAACTAGGAAATGCTCTTGAGTAACTAGCATACTTGTAGCCCATCCCAGCATGGGGGACTGGAGGACTGATGAGGAGTGGTGGTTTGCAGACATCACCGTTAAAAACAACACTCTTTTGCAGCAGCAAAGGGGAAGCCTGCACTACTGTTGCTCACATTGGAGAAGATGTAACGTCTTCCCACTTCTCCTAAATCCATTTCCATCTAGGAGTTTGCCAGCTTTGGATAAGTCTTTCCACAAGTAAAAAATGAGCCGACTTTGTTATTTCCATCACAGACCAGCTGTAACTGAATCAGAGCTCAAAAGCTACAAAAAAAAGTAACTGAAGAACAAGTGCTTTTGTAGGTTGTCTTAAGTGGTGCTCTACAATTACTCCAGTCTTCAAAGTAACTGAGCTTTGATTTGAATTTCTCTACATCTAGAGGAGCTTTCTCTAATGGTAATAACTGAGATCTTAAAAATTACTTAGTACAGCTTTTCACTTCCTCATTTAAATGCAGTCTACTGTAAAAAGCATTAAGAATGAGCATTGCTTCCCATCAAAAATTAATATTTTTCACTGCTAGATATTTGATCTGTTCCCATTCTTACAGAGCGAGGTGGTAGTCAAACCCCTTTCAATAATCATGCAGGGAGAACAAGTTTTTGGGCTGCCAATAACATATTTTCTTCAGAGTGACAGAATATAGGCAGTCCAGGTAGTACTAAGTAAACACATATGACAGCACTGTCAATCCCCTTTTTTTCCCTTAAAAAAAAAAAAGTAAAGCTCTAAATCTGTTAGCTATAACTACTACCAGCTGTAAGTATGGTACTGTGCAAGGAAATATTAATTACATAACTTCAATGAATTATATTTGATAGATGCAGCACTGTGTGGAAAATGATTACAGACTTCGGTAGTCTCAGTGTATAGCATAGGAGGGCAGTAAGTCAGAAGCTGATACCAACGGTACTCTTTCCTAGTTGAATCTTGAAATACCTATTCTTTGCAAAAAAATTGTTGGCGTCCAGTGCCTCTGAAATGAAAAATGAACTTGGTTTAATATTGTATTAACCATGAGAATTATTATTTTAAAATGCAAAAAGGCTTTTACTACTTTGGGTTCCAATTTTGGTAAATAGTATTCGGTTGCCTATTGAGAGCCGAGATACTAGTTTTCATGATAATCTGAATAACTCAGTGAATTTGGAACCTTTACTTAAGGGCGGCATCAGACCTAGACAAGCTTAAAAGTGTGGGTGCCTGAATATCTTTAACTTCTGGTGCAAAAATAGTAAAGCTTATCTAAACAGGGCTAGCAGTACCAAACATTTCCCCCCAATGCTCTGTTCCAGCTGACACTAGGACTGAGAGGAATCCTGTTTTAATTCCTAATCTCTCTTCCAAGAACCAGGGTAAAGCAGAGACAGCAAGCACTGAACAGCCAGGCAGTACATTCGCCAGCTAGGGAATGGGCACAACACGTGTAACGCGTGTTCCCCTTACTGAGAGAAAAGCAAGAACAAAGTTCCTAGCCAGGGCTTGATACAGGCTTTAATTAATACATCTGATTGAGCATTTTGTTGTCCACAATGAAGTAAATTTCTTGTCTGCTTTCCCCTATCAGCTCAGTCTCTCCTTTTTCAGGTTTCAAATTCAAGGCACTTGCTTCCCTTGTCAAAGCTTAATTATATCCTCTCAGTTGTTTTTCACAGTTGGTCAGGAGCGATCAGAAAGTCTAGCAGGTATGAATAAGAAACCCCTGGAATACAAGGTAAGCTGTGGGGTCTGATAAATCTCAGAAGAAAACAATTTTCAAATGAACGCACTTAGGGTTAATACTGGCAATTTGCACCTTCTTTTCCCACTCTCAGCTGTATATTCATTTAAATAGGGCATCTACCGAAATAGCTCAAGCCTAAAGTTATCACTGAAACCACAAGGGACAGAGGGAAGCTGGATACCCACACGTATTTTGGAACACTATCTGACAAGATGGTTGCAATTTGTTCAGCCCTTCAGATGCAACTTTTACTGACAAAATAGAGAATAAAGGCAGAAAAACAGATTACCACTTCTCATTTCCCAGCCTTGAACAGCAAGCAGCTGAGCTGATCTATTGAAAACATACACTACATTACTCCATTATCCTTTCCAAGTCATAACCACAGTTTCCAGCAGCTGTTATTTAACCTACTCAGAACAAACACAAAACTGCAGAAAAGATGCAAAATAACAGACTTCGATGATGCACTAATTCACTTACATAAATGAAAGATTTTTTTGTCTCGCCACCACGTCCATGGTAAAAGAGGGTCTGGTCTGAACCAGGGGAAATCATCTTCAGTGCAAATAATGCAAACACTGCCAAGCAGATGTCTACTTTGTATACATTAAGTCAATGGTGAAGACATCATCTTAATTAAAGTGCTCAAGGAAGTTACTTGATTTTTCACTTCAGACTGGATACTTACAGGAAATTTTCCAAAGACCAGCTGTAATAAAACTAGTAAGTGTCAGAACAATGTGAGCATAGTGGCATCTGGCTCTTCACTTTCACCAGAAATCCCCAATTCTCTTTTTCATGATTAGTTTATCTAAATAATTTAATATTCAATACAACAAACTGTAAATCTTTACTTCTAATACATAGATAATCTCAGGTAATTTTCAAGTAAATATTGATTCCATTTCCCCATTAGCAAGTGGGGGAAAGGCTATGCAGATTGTCAATATGACCAATCACTTGTAAGAGTATTTTCTCAGTTTAAAAAGGAAGGTAGCTTGAGTAAGTGAAGAAAGGAGATCCAGTTATTTTATCTAATTTTTATCAAATGAGAGATCTCATTTATTACTGCTTTTCCTAAAATAAATCATGTTCATTTTTCACCACAGGTTAAACTTAAGGACTTCAAATTATGTTTTTATGTAGCATTCCAGAACTTGCATAAATTAGGAATGGTCAAAATCATTTTATGGCTAAGAATGTATCAACCACTGCAAGGCTTAATGTTTTCTAATGGCTGACAAAAAAAAAAAAAAAAAAGATAAGGACTTAATTGAGCAACCAATCAAAACATTTGTTTGAAGGTACTTATTGAGGTTATACCAATTTTCCAGTACATGTCAGTAAAAGCATTGTCAGATTCACAAAATTAACGTAATTTTATCACCTTTTGTTGACTTCTCCAAAAGTAGACTTGCCTCTCTTGCTCATTATCTGTTGTTTGAACAGTTACTTTATTATTTTGGTGCTTCTATGCTTGCAAACATTCTTACCAGCTACAAAAGCAGTTAGTATCTTAAAGTACCATAGGAATGAGCATGTCAGAGAAAAAGATACAATCACATAAATGGAGACACTTCAACTAACACGAATAATGGCCTGTGTTACTGAACCCCCATCTCTTTCCTAAAGGCTGCTACCACCCTTCCAATTTTTACTGCATTACCTCCAAAGTACTGCTGGTTGAATCTAATTTCGCTTTTCATTTTCATTCCTCAATCCCACTGTGGCCCATCAAATAGAAAAATGAGCTCCTATGTGTCTTTTCTCTCAGACTTGACAGCTCAGTATGTGGGGTTAACCTTAAGCTAATGTTATAATCACAAAGGGGTTCCTCCTGCCACCGCCACCCTGCACAGCTCCGTACCCATTTAGCACATCCCACCTGCACTCTAGTTAACGTATTCTTTCCCTTCTGTGTCCTGTGTTTGGCAACACCAGAAGAAATTTTTATTCTTGTAACAGTCCAGCCTTTTGCAACACAACAGGCTTACAACAGAAATCACTTGCAGCTCAGCACAGTCTGGGCAGCGACAGGACCTGGATGGCAAGCACAAAAGGTGCAGATGAAGCCACAGCAGTCGCCTCCTCTTCTCTATTAGTTGAAACTTATCTTTTGCTTCATCAGGTTTGTAGATGGACATTCAGTCAGAAAACCTGTCTTTCTGAAATGACTCTTTTTAAAACTCTTTTTGACTTACTCTCAACTCCAATCAATTTAAATCTATGGCCACCTCTTCCCTCCATTTCAGTTAGATTAACCAGTTCCCCACTCTATTTCAAGGTGCAATGGTTCCTCAGGTCTCAATTCCATATCGTGATCTCTTAAACGTGCAAACTTGTTTCTACCCTTTGGCAAGGATAGATGTAGAGTAAAGATATTTTCACTAAGGTAACATAAAAGTCATTACGAAATTCCAGGTGTCTATTTAAGTTCTGCCTCTCAGCCTCCAAGTCAGCATTTAAGAGATGATGAGGTTTATTTCATTATTATTATAGAAATTATATATCCATAGTTCAACTGTTAAACCAATTATTATTTTAACTGATGGTGGTTAATCACCAGAAGTGGTAGCGCTAACTTCCAACAAACTGTTTGTATGGCAAGAAAACTGAGTGTACTGTCTTATTCTGTCTATCTACCACAAGCCTGTCTAAACACATTTATTTTAAACAGTGTGCAAGAAATGTGTCTAATTTGACATTCTTAGAACCTGGTCTGTGCCGCAGACTAAACCCTGGACACAGCTTTGCAATGCTATTGGAACTCCCAGAGTGAGGTTGTTGCTTGGGTGTCTAATTCAGTGTTCCTTCCATATAGCCTTGAACTGTAATATTCAGTATCACAAAGTTCAAAGTCTATAGTTCTGCTACAGACTAGTGTTTTGATTGACAAGGGGTCATCCTGTCAGTCAATGCTGTCTACTGTTTGAGCCCTGAGCTGCAATTCCCCTTCAGAAACCTGTGAACCAATGTGCATCTCTCCAGCTTTGCACTCCTGACTCCTGGAAGTTGCTAAATACCGAGTGAATCTGTCGCAAGCCTCAAAAAGCCCTTCCAGGGATGAGTTACGCTTCCTATGAAAAATCCTATCTGTCTTATGTCTACAATGGCTTGATGTAACTTTAGTTCCCACCTGTGTTTTCATCATCAATATTCAAGAGCCATCTAGCGAACACAGGATGCCTCACCCTCAGTTTTTCTGCTATTAAAGATGACAACATATTTAGCTAGTTGAGGTAAGGGAGGGTCTGTCATACGCAGATATGTGTATGTAGGGCATTCTCATATGGCAAGAGGAAAGTGTAATATCCAGCATTTAAATTTAGGCTTTAAGTACGATTTCAGGCTATGTCAAGTACAAGGCAGAATCACAAAAAGAGTGACCAAGTGCTATCCATGTGGTTCTGAAATGGAAATATAATCACAATTGAAAGTGCCAAGGAATATTTGTCTACAGCCACAGATGCCTCAGCCACAGATAAGTAGGTCTTGCCAAGGTCCTTGAAAATAGGCCATGTTGGTTCTAACAATCTGAAAGGGAAATCCAGATTAATATAAAGTTCTTTATCACTCTGTCTCTGTTCACAGTCAGTATAAATTCACGGTTTTTCAGCTTTTGTATTTATAGCACACAGGACTTTAACCGCAAGAAGCAACTTCCAGTTCTGCAAAGGTGTCTGAACTGTGATGCTTCTGTTATCTGAGCAAAAGTTCCTAACTTTGATGGTCTTTGAATCCTAAAATAGCTTGAATGCTGATCCATTGATTAAAATAAAACAGTTATCAGTCTGACATGATACAGAAATAAAAATGATGGAAAACTGAGCATTTGGCCTAGAAATTCAGTCTGAATATTATTTTAATGCTTTTCATTGTATTCACAGTCGCTCTCCTTTTTCACCTAAGGATATTAAGGACTACTAAGGAGTACTAAAACACAAGCAGTTACCACAATAGCGTGGCAGGTTGTCTCTCAAAACCAGCAACACAGATCATACATTTAAAATGCCCAACTAAGGTGAGATCCTGTGGGATGGTCAAGGGCTACATTTTGTCCAGTGCCCAATTCTCCTGTGAGTTTTGAGCACACCAGTCGGAGGTACTGGGTCCTTTCCATCACATACCACAAAGCACATTTTCACTAGCTCTGTGACAGAAGTGTTTCACACACAGTTCTGAGTTGAGGTGTGTTTGAGGTGATCCCACAGCTCATCCTGAAGTGAACTAGCATCTTTTTACTAGTTAGTGGTCTGCTTTTGCTGCAGTACAATTAATACACATGCCATCTCTTAGTGGACTGGTAACAGTGTGCCCATTGCCTTTCCCATTTTTTTGGGTACCAGATTTTGATACATATCTGACAACCAACATGAGTATAGATAACAGGACATAACACCATCTGTTCAGAACTGAGATTTTATCTGCAAAATCAGTTTATGTTGTGCAGCTGATTCTTGTCATCTGTTATCTCAAAACTTTTAATATTTCACTTCAGCTTTAGCTATGGCCACACTCATGAGATGCATGTTTGTGACTCTGAAAGAAGCAGATCAACAGTTAATGACTGGTTGCAGTTCTACATTCAAGAAAAGACAAGTCATCTCCACCCAGCTCAGCCAGTAGCTCTCTGTAGCTTCTGTCTGTTAGCACTATTGCCAGTCCTATCAACCCCGCTAGAAAATATCATCTAGAAGGTTTCCTGCATTGATCTATTTTATCCCCCCCCCAAAAGATGTTCAGAAGGTCATGATTTTCACTCCTTATTAGAAATTACTTGTCAAATATTTAACTACCAGCATATACTCCCTAACCTTTATTATATAGGTTAAATAATTTAACAGTTCATGGTGCATATTTATTTTGCTCTTCTGCCTTCCCTTCTGATTTTTAAACATTTTGAGTTTACAGGGACTGTAAACTCAGAACTGTGACTCAGTTTTGGTTTTGAAGCCTTTGAGGAGTAAACTTCTCAATAAGATTGCCTAAGCAGTATTGGCAATGTATTGGTGCAAGAAGGAACAATAACCAGTCTGTTTGAGCGTATTGATTACTCAGATAGGCTAGTATAATACTTTTCTCTACCCATCTACAGAGTATCATCTCACCAGGCAAATACCTGTGTCTTAGAAAGAGTAAGACTAGAAAAAATAAAGATCTTGTATAGCTATGTTAAGCTGTTAAGTTTGGATAATCATGCTTAAAACAGAGTGCTTGCCATAAATGGACTGATGCCTTCAGCAGAGCTTTGAGAAAAAGATCTGTATTTCCCTGAACAACAGGGATTATTAATCCCAAATTATTGTTACAGGCATGTCCAGAGAGGTGAACACTTGCTATTTAGACCTTTGGCTACGAGTCATGCTGCTTTTATTCTGACAGCATCAATCTTAGCTGGGTGGCAGAAGTGGTGCTGCTCTGCAGGCCGAGTTTCAGGGAACTGATAAAAGCAAGCAAGCTGTACCCCCTGACAATAAGGATTTTTCCTTGTTAGCTGGGTTTCCGCTGCAGTCCTTGGACTGTCCTGCAGGCTGTGTGGTATGAGCACACCTCCCGCTTTTCCCTAGGTCTGGGAGGGCACCATYGCCACAATTAGTTTCACTGTCATCACGCCTGGCTGGCATTTTCAAGGCATTTGGAGAATAAATTTCATACATTTCTGTTTTAGGCCATACTGTCAAGACAGAACAGACAGATATCTACAGCTTCATCACTGCCAGCAGCAGACTGCTGGGTTGGCATTTACCGATCAAAAGAAACATCGCCTGAAGAATTTCCTCTGTCCAAAGATAAAAGGAATACAATACTTTCATGGTAAATTTGTCTGAACGTGTTCAGTTACTACTCTTCAGCCACGAAAGAAGAAGCTGTTTGTAGAGATCATATTCCCAAACAAAGTATACTGTGGGAAGACCCACATGCTCAAAGGTAGTTGAGTAACGCATCTTTATCGTAGCTGTCACAACATTCCCAACAGGAATATATTTTCACAGCTCCCTACACACTGAACTAGCTTCTGCAGCTATTTATCACTTATTGGTCGAGCAAGTGCAGCCCCTCTCCTAGAGTGTATACATAAAAGGCATACAAATGTTGTGCAATATGTTGTTCAGTGGGTCAGCAAGGGACCCCCCTCATTAAGCACTGAAGCTGCAGCTGCTGCGAGGATTAGGAAATCTTCAGCTGAGAGTCAACTTCTGGAGGCAGTG
Source organism: Phoebastria nigripes (assembly GCA_035582835.1). Classification (NCBI taxonomy): domain Eukaryota; kingdom Metazoa; phylum Chordata; class Aves; order Procellariiformes; family Diomedeidae; genus Phoebastria; species Phoebastria nigripes. The sequence continues at coordinate 241,415 of JAYKAV010003248.1, forward strand.
CGACTTTTTCTTTTACTGAGTTCAAACGGCTTTTGAAAGCCTAGGGGCTAGTGTGTCTCATGTCAATGGCTTTTATACCAACATTTAAACATCAATACTTTCGTGTGGAATATTTGCAACAGTTTCAGCACAACTGAGGACTATCTTTTGCTATCTTAGTGCCAGGTCTCTGCTGGGCACTCCTAGCAGTCCCTCTGAAAATGCCATCATTGAGAAACTCAGGAAGGCATTCAGCTCAGGAAGGATTTGGGGGAACGAGCACCTGTCACTCTGCCACGCTGTTGTGACTCAAGGCTTTGCTCCTCCGGTATTTTCACATAAAATATACGAGCACTCAGGTTCATAGCCTTTGAACCGCAGCGACGAGGCCAACTGCTTGAGTCATTTAAAGCCCGCCAGAGAAAGCAGAAACACTACTACCCCCTGCCAGCTGGAGACTTACTCAATTCGTTTACGCTTCATTTCAGCACACTACATTTTTAGGTAAGCCAGTCATACAGCAGCAGTGACATTTACCAGGTCATAATTTGGTTTTCCTCCCTTTGATTTTAAGACCTTTCGGTCCTCCAGTTAAATACCTCAAGAGCTTGTCAAGGGTCACAAGTACCCGTCTTCCAGCCCTCCGTCTTACTAAGAGTCCTTGTGCAATTGTTTGCTCTAATATATCTATGCCTGTCAAACAGAAAAATGGCTGCTTGTAGCAAGTTAAACCAAGAATAAAACCAGAATGAGCGGCTCAGCTGTCAATGCGACTATTGCCTAATGTCATAGCAACCTAACTTACCTATTTTAAAGCTTTCATGGAAACCTAAAGAGGAGCTCTTCAGCTTTAAACAGAGCAATGCTAACTGCAGTTAGGTACATTTAAACACTTCCCTTATGTGTGATCCCTTGTAATATCTGATCTTATCTGCTTGCTTGAACTTCTTCATGAGATCCAGGAGCAGGCTGCATTTGCACAGCAAGATAGACACAGAGAAGTTAGTTTTATCATCTGCCTTTCCTAATTGCCCTGTTTCCAACCTTTCCTAAGTTTTACTCATTTATTTTACCTTCCATCTTCTGGGAGACACATTAAACACAAGGACTAACAAACTAGAGATATAGTCTGAAAACCAAGCCTTTAGTTGCCCAACTGCAAATCCTCTTGGGATCCAGCTGAGCTCCAGTCTTCCTCAGTCTGTACAGACTCACTGCCTAATACTTCTCAACTGCCTCAGTTATGTTGGCAGCAAAATGCTTATAAATATTTTGCTGAGTTGCAATTATTTTTATACATATGGCACATACCTTTGTGTAGCTTGCTCACTGCATTGGGAAAACAAAGGGGAAAAAGAGTTTAACCCTTGTCAGAATCAGAAAGCTCATCAGCACTAGTGCTTAAAACCTCCTCATCACAAAAGGATGTGGTGAATCTTACCAAACCATTGCCTTCCAAGTATTTTCACCTAAATTGTAGAAAAATATTTCAAGATTTAGAAAGCCTGTCATATTGATGACACCAAATTTTAGCCCTTTTATGTGTATACAGAAAGCAAGTTGTATTTCATCAGGGGAACTTAACCCATCTCAGTTGAAACAGGTTTATTCAGATGGCTGCAGTTGACATACATTTATCTCCTTTACCTTCTCCTATCCCTTCAGAAACAGTGCTTTGCCTTAAAAAATAATATAGTACTATTAAAACAAATCCTGAGAGTATAATTTCTAAAATGTGGCTACTAAAGGCAGAAGACCTGTTTGTTAGGAAAAAAAAATGGTCCAACCAAAGATTAATCACATTTGGGTTAAACTAGGTACAACTTTGAGTCCTGCAAGCACTATAATTCCACAGCTAAAAAATCATATTTAAGTTTTGTACTGCAATACACAGTTTCTGTTTCAATATTTCCGTGACCTTTTCTCCGATCTGTAGCAATTCCCCAGGCTGCAGGTGTTTGCCCTAGACTATCTTCTTCTTTTATTTCTGTTCTATTCTTGCCACAACTGATTTATTRTAACTTAGATAATTACTCCTCCCTCCACTTTTCCACATGATGCATTACTACCTTTGAGCTCACCCTTGCAGATTTGCAAGTGCAGATAGGACCGAAAAGAGCGGACCCAATGCTTCCCACATCACACTTGCTGCACATGAAGAGCACAAAAACTGTGCACATGCACCAAAGATGCAAGCTGCAAATCTCCATAATCTACCGCTGAAAACGTTAGGGTCAGCAGGTCCTTCCACATCAGACTCTGTTTAGGATCATGCCAGGATCTAGACTGAGAATATCTGTGTGTTCTTTAGCATAGGCTTGTTACCTAACAGTATGTTTTTTCAGGGCATTTTTTGCACAGCTATTTGGTGTAGATGATGATGTTCTTTCACGTAGCAGACAGAGGTTCAGAAACCCAGTGTATAAGCCTTTACTTCACTCTTTGTGTATACCCCTCCAGGCCTTGTAGAGATTCAAGCACAGTGTTTTGCAAAGTATCCCCTTAAAAGGATTTTTTTTCTATTTACATTATACTGTTCTGCTGGTTTTCCATCCATAGTACTCAGATTTTAGTAAAAAAAAATCCTAAAATATAAGGGTAAGAATCTATAAGTCTCTAGTTGATAGCAATTATTGTATCTTCTTTCTTTATTGATAACACAACATAAATGTGTAGTGACTCTCAGTAGGGGTGATAGAGGGTGAAGGAAGCAATGAAAACCACRGTGCTACCATCCTAGCTTACAGAACTCCCGAAGCATGTTTTCAGGTTTTGTTGCACCAGACCTGCATTTTGTCAACTCATAAGCACAAAAATAAGTTCCCTCCAGCACTGATTAGCAATAGTATTCATAAACAGTTTCTTTACTTTGACTTGTGCTTTGCTGAAGAGGAAATTGAGTCATTTCAATTTCTCTTGCAAAAGCAGTCTCTGATATTTAACCAGAAAGGAATATATCTAACAAAGAAAACCTTGGTTAAAGCTGACTGCCCCCTTCGCTTTTTAGTATTTTGTAATTAGCAGTTTCCAAAAATGCAGTTGTGGAAGCAGAGCACTACTTTTCACCATTTTTCCTAATTACCATGAAACCTACAGAATTGGTACCATAGTTCTCAATCACACTAGAGCTTTCTCTCTCAACACTCAGAGGCCTTTCTCCAGTGAGGCAGATTAATACACTTTTCCAGTACCTTTTGGTTTTTTCCTATAGAAGAAAACAATTCTTTTTGCATCCCTCTTTGTGATCAAAATTAAACCTGTCCAAGTTTTAAGATTCAGAATGACTTAATTTTTTAATTAAGACATTACACACAGGAGAGAAGGCTTTCCTTGGAAACACGGTTCAGTTTGTTGCTAGCCCAACAGGGTGCCTGAGATATAATGAAGTGAAGGAGGTCCTAAGTATATAGCCCAGTGACAAAATATCACTCCATTCAGGGTAAAGCAGAGGGATAAAAAGGTTAGGATGACCTTTTCATCCCTTTCCTGCACGAGTCTTAGATAACCCCCAAAAAGGAGTGTTGAAGTCTGTATTGCTTCCAAGAGGGACCAAACTGGAGGAAAAGCAGCAACGTTAAATGACCTTTTCTTGAGAAGGAGAAAGGTTATCAAACCAAAAGGTGAGAGGTTATTTACTTTTAGGTTTGAAATAAAACACATGTAATTGGTTCAAATTATAATTAGCATCAGATTGTCTCAACAGTTTACTTAAGACACTTTTGATCAGTACTTAACTGATCAAAGTATTAACTCAAGTATTTAACTTCGCATTTACAACATAAGGTGTCTAATTAGTTGAAGAGTTTCTTGCTGTGTGTAGCTAACATTTCTTTACAAATCGAATCTTTTTTTGCTACCTAGTGACAACATTTCAAACATATGTTAACACTAAAGTCCTGCCTGCCTTAAGCTTTGGTTGGGGGTAAGATGCAATACAGGATCCTGCCCATTTCTGAGGGGGAAGAGGCAGAGAAGTTAAGTACAGCTTGGTAAAGAAATAGAAATCAGAATTGTTAAAGAAATTTGTTTTGACTCCTTTGACATACAACAGAAATATTCCCTCCATGTGCCATCTTTGCTAGAGAATACAGTTACATTAACAAAAATCAGGCCAGAAGGACAATGATTAAGAAAGTGTGAAAAGGCAGACAAAATGCTTCATTTTTACTACAGAACTTTCAGTGTAGTAAGTTGTGTGACAGCAAGCGATTTCATGCACTATTTCATTTGTGGATTTTTTTAAAAAAACAAATTAATCCAAATGAACGTTTCTGTAACTTGTCTTTTGCCTTTCTTTTGGTACATKTACAATTTCAATATGTTCATTCCCATATCTGTTATTATTCTGACACCAGTGCATCATTAATTAATGGCAACATGGTTTTCAAATTGCGGGCTGAGGACTAGCGTGCAGTTAATCAGAATATGTATAAGACATTTTCCCTCATTGAAACAATGCCTAAGGTATCATATTCAAGAAAGCAAAGGGTGCTTGCTAATTCAGACTTAAGATAACTGTTCATTAATTGCTGTCTGTGTGAGATACAGCAGAAGCTTTATGGGTTTTCTTGTAGCTTAAATTTTCTAATGAGTGTAATTAGGGAATAGTTTTTACTATGTTCTTCATTTATTAAATATACCTGATCCTTAGAAATGCCAGAGAAGCTTGTTACATGGATAATAGTCTTAAAGTAATTAAAGTTGATAGGAGCCTATCAGAATTCATTTTCTAGTGAGATAGTATTTACTCTGGTCCTAAGGGCTTTCTAGTTCATTTTCTGTGTAAGGTTTTTGATCTGTGCTCTTATCATTTGGGAACATGTCTGAGCAGTCAGCTAAGAACACCTCTCATGAAAAGACTCACCTCATGTGGAAGCAGAACTGATTATTTTTTGCTGCTCGTTCTATCGCTCAGAAGAAAATATGATGCATGACGTAAAAGATACACCTCTTCAAGCTTCAACAAACAATCTATGGCATGAGAATAATTCATAGCTTAAACTTCCAGTTATTAGTTTCCACCTCTGTTTCTTGATTTTGCTTCAGGAACTTACCAGTAAGAGTTTGCAGGGGAAAAAACTTTCTCTGCCTATGTATTTCTTGATAGACCCTGCCAGTGGAGAGACTTCATATGGCAAATATTTCTGGGCATAAATAATTTAAACCCTGGCCCTGTACAGATACATGGAAAGGAGGAGAAAGGGAGAAAAACGAGCTATGTAACTAATGGAATATTTCCCAGCACAAGCTGAAAACATCAGGCCTGTGGCAGCAGCTTGCAGGGGGACTGACTGCAACTACAAGCACCGGGAGTGCGAAACAGTCTTTCAGTAAAATTGCTGAAACCATCCCGTAGAGCTGGTGCGTTAGCAAGCTGTCCTGGGACACCCCTCCAGCACAGCAAAGAGGCGTCAGCAGCCTTGCTTTCACAGCTGGCTGTTGGCCAGGGGATCTGCAACCCCGCGAAAACCCATCTCCCAGAGAACATACCCCTGGCAGCTGCCCAAGGAACACAGCCTCCTGCCATACCTCAGGCTGAAATTATGCTCAGAGCAGCATGAGGACTGGGCGACTGGATCAGCTGTGCCCAGGTTAGCTCCAGGAGCTCCAACAGACCTGACGATACAACGTCTTTTTGATAAGTGTTCATAAGATCCCATTCCCGAGCAAAGCTGTTGCACCCGTGGGCAATGGAGACGGGCTTTCCCCACGCTGGAGACTGCAGTGCGTGCTCACAGGCTGGCAGTACTGTAGTATCATTGTCCCTGCTGCTCTGGAAAAAGGCTTTCTAGTGCCAAACATGATGAGAAGTGATGTCTGCAGTACATAACTGAGCAGGGCTGGGACCAAGAATGTAATTCCATCTTCGCTTGCGAGGCCCTGAGAGAGCTTCTATCCTTGTTCATCTCCAGCATTACCAAGAACCTCCATTAGCAGAGATTTCAATTACTTTTAGATAGGGCTGCCAGTGGTTTTCTAGTTACCTGACCGAGAATAGAAACTTTACCGCCCTTCCAGCTTTCCTATAGGCCTACTACACCCCAGATTTGAAACCTACTTTTGAAAAGCCCTGGTATTTGTATACATTTCTTCCATCAGTAACTTCTTGCTGCTGAAAAGAAAAACGAACTCTTAATTCAGGTTTTCTTTGGAAAGACACATACAAGTTAATGACATTTTTGTTTCTGAGTATTATTCGTGCCCAGTCAGACACAAGGTCGCTTTGCTCTCTTAGTCTATTGCATGGATATAGGATTGCCTCCTGCAAGTTTCTTCAAGATAAAAACAAAACATGCCTGGTCCCCATTAGTTTGCACAGTGACAGTACCTCATATCTCTATTTGCCTACCAATCCAGAAATTCTTCCACTTAAAGCATCTCTAGCTTATACAACAGTCATTATAGGAAAAAAAGACAAATCTGAAACCATACTTACATAGGGGCTTACCTCACAGATTTCACATACAGCTGAATCGCAAAGAGATCACACTATTAGGAGTGTACCTGAGAAAAATCATGTACCACAGGAAATTTACTGTGGCTTCCATGTCTCACAAATCAAGTCTCTTCAACCCAGATATTTCTCCTGACAGGAAGCAACAAATTACTGAAGTCCAAGTCTAAAYAATGCTACTCCAGGACACAATTTAGGATAAAGGCAGACTTGGGAATCCCTACGTAGACATTATATATACACTTCAATTTAAAACATTGAAGGCATCATCTTTAACCCTTTCAATGACTTATGTGAAACTGTGCTTCTGAAAAAACATACAACTTTCATAAGCCTAACCGGGGATGTAAAGTCTGTGCCCAGTGATCTACAGACTCCATACAGCTGAATCGACAGAGATGAGTCAAGAGAGCATAAGAACACGGTCATGATTATAGTAATTCAGAGAAAGGGTCCATTTAAACTAGCATCCAGTCTCTAACAGTGCTCATATGTGGATACCAAAGCAATAACAATACAAAGGAAGAACAAGAAAAGGGCAAAACCAAGGATCATAGCTATTTCATATTTCATTTACTTTGCTTATCAATGAGCAACTGTTGGAAGGAAACCACTTCAGCACTTCCTTGCTCTGGGTGTTCCTGTAACTTATACATAGGCCAAAGCTACTAAAGCTACTAACTGTATGCACTATATATTTTTATCCACTGCACGCATTTCACTGGGAGATTATGGGGCATAAAGTCTCTGAGACATGTGATTGTGCTGCAAGAGGTGAATACTTGGCTTCCACCTGCTGCAATGTTTTCATCAAACTGAACTTCTTTCCTCATTTACTTTTGAGCTCAACTTTACGCTGAGCAGACGTATCTTTAATGAGACATCATTTACTCATTTCATGCTCAGGGCAGTAACATCTGCCCCTACATGATGCTGATTTTAGAAAGGAGCAGCCTTTTAATATGCCACTTTTGTTTGCTTTTCACTCTTTAAGCCTGGATGCAATACCTAGTTTTATCTGAATCGTGCAAATTTTTCTTACTCGACTAATGCATACAAAGCTTAGCAATTCTGAGCCTTTAATAAACTTCATCAAAATATTTTTCAGGTTGTATTTTCCCTCCATTGATGTGATTCCTTTTTCAAGTGTCTGAGATAAAAGTAGTTTTTAAAAAATCACTTTAAAAAATTCAGTTCAAACTTTAATGTATAATGTTGCAAATGTCAAAGATTTGCTATTGCCATTGGAAAATTACCCTTTGATGAAAAGGTTTGATGTGTTCCCTCTAATTTTGTTTTCCTCTGTGCCCTTGCAAAGGAGATTAAATAAAGAATAGGGACAGCTGATTGAAGCACAGTACGTTCAAAAATTAGGCATAGTACATAGTATGTTTTATCTTAACCTTTTATTCTAATGCTTGTTCATGACATTGTGTTTTTATGTTCTCTGGTTTGTTCTAAAAGTAATCTTTGTTAGAGCAATATAAGATATAATTTAATGTGTTTTATCCAGTCGTAATGCCTTTGCAACTTGAAGACAATAGTTGCAATAGTCTCAAGACTTCTTTAGCAATCTAGTACATTCTCATTCATAGTCACAATTTAAAAAAAAATCTGGACGGTAGATTGAGTTTTGAAACTACACTCACCCAAGGCTGTGGAGAGGAAAAAGAGTAGTTGCTATATTACAAAAGAGTTTGTGATTACAGATTGCTAAGGCTGACTTGAAAGCAACCAGCTCGAACTGTCAGAAATAGAGGTGAACATGCATGAATCATTCCCCAGGCAATTCTAGCTATACCTCTTTTCTGTTAGTCTGAATGATTTCCTATTTCTTTAATCTAAAAATTGTCCTTTCCTGCAGTTGTTAAGGTGGTATCTTTTGCTAATAAAAAGAACTTTGTATTTGTCAGTTAGAAAGGAGTTTGCTTGTTTAACCAAGTAACATTTTAAAATTGGAATTTTCTGTCAGCCAACATCTCATTAACACATACACAACAAGCACAGTAGTATAATAGGACAAAAATATGAAGACTTTAATTGGTATTTTTCTTCTGTCATTAGCAACTTTCTTGGGACCTACTTTCCTGTAAGCCAGTATTATATTCTCATCAAGGGGTATGATACACTAAGCTCTGCGTTGCTATTAAAATTGTCAGGCTAAATCAAGACAAAGATCTAGCATATAACACTTAATGTTCAGCTGTAGCAAAATAGCAGAACAACTACTAACTTAGTTGTAAGATGTACTGACAACTGTGCAAGCCAGCTTATTAACTGGCAAAGGCAATTGTTTTAAATGTTTCACATGGACGGTGTTTTTCAGAAATCAAGACAACAGCCAGAACTTGGGTAGTTTCTTCACTTTCATTGTCCAGATAGTATACCACTTTAACATCAATTGCTGTAGTTTTTCCACCTAACTACATTAAGAAATAATCAAGAGTTAATTAAACCATTGTTTTTTACTCATGGACCACTGCTATTTGAAGTTCTAGAGGCATGAAGCTTTCGAGTCATCACAGGGTAAGATGAGATTTCCTTGACTCCTGGAGACCTCTTGACTAGTTGCCTTTATCAGAAGACACAAGACAATGTTCACCTGGAAAAATATTGCTCCATATCCTGGCATTCAATGCACCCACTCTCATAGTTGTGTGACAAAACTCCTCTGCCCTGTCATTCTCTTATTTTCTTAGATAACAAGCAGACAAAGCCGTTTTCTTCAAAACTCATGCTTCTCCAGAAACAGCTAATGTAAATGATATGTACACTGCTTGTCAGGTTACCCCAGGTAATCTGACACTGGGCAAGCTTAAGGCTACGTTTATTCTAGGAAACAAGGGACTGAGTTCTTGATCACAAGTTGGAAACATTACAAAAGTGCCTCAAAGTGCTTTTTCACTCAGGGGAAACCTAAATATATAGCCAACATTAATCTCTAGCTCCAGCTATCATTTCCATTTGAGACATCCCTTAGCCATGGAAACAAACGACCAACTCAACTGCAGTCTGTCTTCAGAGGGCTACTTTTAGAATGGGACCCCAGCTCYGGTTTTACAGCTCCCATTTGTCTGGGGGCATAGGTTTTCATTGCTATGGAAGCAAACAAATTTTCAAATGCTGCTTGGCATTTGTTAGTAGGCCAAGGAAATACTCTTAAAAGTTTGYCAGAGACTGATTCCCCTTTCATATACAGAGGGTAGCTTGGAATGCTGCTACTTCTTCCCACATTTACCTTCTTTTAGGAAGACAGCTGACACTACAACATTGTGACATGACAACATTGCAGTTATAATTAACCATTTGCAAGTTGCATGGTACATTTCTTATTGTACAGCAGATTCAGTTCTTTTCTCTACTAATTTTCACAGAAACCAAACATGGTTGAATGATGAATAACTAACATTTCATTTTAAAGATTATTGTATCATAGATCTCATCTTCTTTTTGCATTTCCTTTTCTGGCCTTGGCTCCTCTCTGTTTCTCTTAAAATTCCACTTCTTAACTGTGTGTTCTTATGGCCTTAGTAATTTTTCTCATTTACTTCTAAGTTACAGTTGTCTGAAACCTAATAACTTATTATCTCTCTGAAACCTTCCCCCTTTAATTTATTTCTCATCCACCTGAGAGAAAGGCTCAGAGGTCGGGGAAGTTGCTGGTCAATTAGCCCGTGCCTGAGATAACAGGGGCCAAAGGTAGTGTGCTTAACTTGTTTTGCAATGGCTTCCTTCATGTCCATAGCTTAAGCTGACCTACCTTGAACTCTTCTCAGCTCCAATCTGGTTATAAATCAGTGTAATCATATCTAAGAGGAGGTTTTGACTTAAAACCTCCCTTTTTGGTGGGCAAATTATGTTAAACCTCCCTGAATTCTGTTTAGACCTTTTAACTAGTAATGATGAGTTAATTTTTTACAATAAAATTGAAGGCATGATTTATTAATGGCACACTTGGGATTGCTTCACTCTTCTTTCAATTGATTATATCTATCATAGCTCTCTGGTTTTTAAGTACTCTATTTTAGGTGATTCTGATATATTAATAAATGGCATTGAAAATCTTGGTACTCCTGTAACATTTAGCAACAGGTGGATCAGTTACATCTTTAAGCTAGAAAGCAGAAGTTTATTTATTTTATTTGACTGAAAAATAGCAGCTTTTAGGACACACTATATATATATATATAAAATAGCCAAACAGTTTTTAAGGCATTTGAATTAACAATAAAGTCTTTCAATATTACTTAATATTATTAAAGATCTTAAACTAAAATAGAAGCTGGGCCCAGTTTATAAAAGGCATTAACTTGCATGTGGTTTTTACTATCTGAAAGCTTGAAGTGGTCTCTGAATAGATTTTCTCTTCCTTTCTGGACAGGTTATTAGCCACTATTTTCACTGCCTGATTTTCCTGCATTCCTCAGTTAGGAAAGGGTGTATTTATTCAGTGGTAATCTTTTCAGACATTCAGTTCACCAGGCTGATTTGCCAATCTTAAACAATAAATGGATAGGTATAGCAACAGATAGAGTACCTACTACAGATGAGCTATGAGCAGCTGGTTTTCACTGTGTCCAGTCTCCTTAAGTATTGCAGGTGTACCCAATTAATGAATATACATGAATTAATAATAGATATATGAACTTAGACCTTCACAGCTTTTACTCTAGCAAGCTCACCTCAAAAATCTTGCTGCAGTAATGCAGCTACTTGAGTGGAAAATAGCCATAAAGGTACCCTCACAGCTATGGTAGAATATATTCTACCTTTATTCCAAGCTGTCCATACAGCCACAAAGAGATTTCAGTTCCAGTTCAGATTATATTAGGCATTTATGCTATTCGGTTGGTTCAGCCCTTGACAGATTTTCATGTACCAAGAGCACTACTACTCTCCGAGATGAGGGACCTCTGCAAGTGCAAAACAGTACATCTGGCATGTTACACTGTCAGCGTTTAATGAAATGAAGGACAGGTACCTCGTGCAAGTCTAGCTGCTTCGGGAAGCGTAGTGTTCCTAAAGCACGTAGGTAAGGGCTGTTGATAACCAGTGGCGGATTCTAACCATCCATCCTTCATCCTACAACCTACAGTTTTTTAAATAAAGTCTTGAACAACTAGCAGATAAAATGTGTACACATATGTTTGTGTTGTGAGAGGAGGAGGGAAAGAGCAGAGAGTCAATATTATAAAGAAGCAAAACGAATAATGAGAAGCAACAGTAGGAAAACAAGGTTTTTTTTTTTTATATCCTTGCCTATAGCACCTCCTTGGTGCTAGAGCACCATTATAATCCTTCATTATAGGCCGAAGTTAACATAATACAACAAGGCTTTTCTGAAAGTTTACTRGCTTTCTAAAGGGTCACCTTCTTAAAGTCATTCCATGACTCTCTCAAGCATGAAAAGTACAGAACATAACGGCTATAATATGAAGGTAATACTGTAGAGGGAAAAGTACAGAATGGTCTTTTAAAGTAGTCTGATTACACTAGAATCACTGAACTAAAGGAAGGCTTTTATTCAGGAATGGGTTGATATGAAGATTCTTAACTAAAACTTTGCTATACTGGGCTCTGAGAGGAATTTTCTGTTGCTTATTCTCTAGGAGTTTGAATATCAGTATTTCATTAACTAGCTTTTGTAAGCGGGCACTGCCTTCAGATGTTAGTATAATTAAGCTAGCTCGGGAGGAAGCACAAATATGAAATGCAAATTGACTTTACAGTCCTCACTTATTAAACACTCCTAAATTAGCTAATGCACTTACCTTAATATGAAGATGATAAGATACATTTAGAAAGAGCTACCTATTTGTATTGAAATCAACATACCTATAATTTCTACTTCCCTGAAAGAATGCATGACTATGGAGAACACAATGAAAATTAATGCAATAACAATCTGGTAATTCATTCAGAAGGAAAAATAAAAGAAGAATAATGCAGTGAAACTCTAGGTCTCCAGAGATGAGAGCTGTTTCTTCAAAGTGGGAGTAATACGGCAGTGAACCCAAAACATTTTTGTCTTCAGATTTCAAAGGAATCACACATCTACTGATAGATGTTGGCAATAAAATAAGTATTTAGATATGCATAGCACTGAGAATTCAAGTTGGAAAAGAGAAATTAATAGAGTAAAGATTTGGCAAGTTGAATCAACCTGAAGGGACATCCACTTGAGTAAAGCTGGGTAAACAGTTTTTACTCTGAAATTCAGCCAAAAGTTAAAGGGAAGTGGAAAGGAAGCGGAAAAGACAACTATGCTTTCAAGTCCAGGTTAGCAGATGACAAACATTTGCTTATTGAAAAGCAAAGGAGAGCTGACATAACCATGAAACCAATAGACACAGTCAGCGAGTTCACCTAAAGGTTCTTCGGGAAGGAGTTAGAAAAGCAACACAAGATTCTGAATAGGCACAGAGGTTCTCTGATTTTATCAGTCTAATGTTTCAATTTTTTAGTAAGATGAACGCATTGGGCGGCCTCGAGGTGGAATGCTAATTGAAAAGTTCAGAAAAAAAGTTAATAACCATAAGCGCTAATTCTTCATAAAGCCCATGTAATCCCCAAACTGCAGATTCAAAAATTCAGCCCTTGTAGTCTTGTGACAATTTATGTGCATTGATTAGGATCTTGACTGGTGATTGCAATTAAAGGAGAGAGAGAGCACCAGAAACAGGATTTTCCTTTCAGCTTTTTAAGATGTCCTTTCTGCTGCATTCTTAAATTGATTCTATTGCCTCCATTTGGCATCTGTCCTCCAAATCAAAACAGCCAGGAGTGAAGATTCAACACCTTATTTTCAAATGGGATAAAAAGCTTACATGATGTCCTCAAATGACTCAAAAGTACAATGGAAAAGTAGTGGCCTCCATTTCCTTCTATGGGTTGCTGAGCCATGTAACTAACTCTGAGCCTGTGAAAAAGGCAGTGATGCTGCTTTTTGAGAACGAGTAGCAAAGAATTTGATTTCTTAGCAGATGCAGGGAAGGCAAAGAAATACTTAGCAGAATCTGTTAAATTTTCCTAACTGGGACAAAGTATTCTTGTTCCAGTGTCTAAGCAACAGATTATGATAAAAGTGAAAAGTGCTTTGAAAAGCATTGATGGAAGGTGAAGGAAAGAACTCTTCTTTTAATTCAAGTTACTGTGTTTATGTATTAATGAAAAAGACAAGTTAAAGTAGCAGCTGAAGTTGTGTATCAGGTTCCTGATTTACAAGCAATTATAACTGGAGATATAAGGCACTTCTTCCTCTCCCATCTTGCAAATCTTAGTCAAACCTGTTTAGTACTGCAATCACAAAACTTGAAGCGACTTGAAGCGAATTGTTTAGAACTACACAATTTTAAATTGTTTGGGAATGGAAAATACATATTAAATTTTACCTTTAAGAAAAAAGAAATTACAAAAGTCAGGAGCAAAATATAGGGAAAATCTAATGTAGAAATGAAGTTAATTCAGTGATTTTGACAGGTGCATAAACATTTTTGGAAACTATTTGAATAAAAATTGAGGTTTTTAGTGCAATTTTTTTGCATGTGGTAGAGGAAGAAAACCCTAGAAATAGAGTGCACTAGGTCTGTCAAATCTGTCAGCACAGTGAGATCATGCAAATCCTTCCCTGATGGTGATATAGATGTGCTACTGCAGGGGATGTACTAATACAGAATTTTAAAAAAAAAAAAAAAAAAAGTAAAAAAATGCAGTAGAAATTCTAGGATAAAATTACTCCAGTGTGACATTCCAATTTAAAACTTCCTTTCTAATGGAAAAATGTTCCTTGTAACTGGGCATGGGAGGAGCTTTCAGCCTTTCCCTAGCAAGGTTCTGATTGTCAGATTATTTACAGTTTGGAAGAAAGGATGGGAATATCTTCTGCCATTTCAACACTTAAAATGTCTTTTCATACAGCCTGAAGTTATGCATATAACCTTAGAAAGCAAAGTATGCTTTATCTCCTCACCCCTTTTCTCTTACACATGCTTTCAGCTACGGGGAGGGCTCAGGAAAACCRGCCAAATTGGTTGTTTATTTAATGGAACTAACACACTTCTAACTTGGGCAACAGAGCTGAGTCATGGCTCACATAAGTGATTAGCTCTATTTCTCTTTATTTACAACTCGGCAAAAAGAAGCCCACGTGATGTTATTTCAAATGACGCTGATACTGAAGATCAGATACCTGATCAGTGGGGCCCCAGCAGCGGAAATATCTTTAGTTGGAAAATTAAACTAAGAGATTATAGCTGTCACCGAAACAGGCTCATAAAAGTATTCTTATTAAATCTCTCCACAGGACTGAGGAGCTAATAGGTTAGCTAGCTCCTTAAATGAAAACTGCTAAGTATCAAACCCAAGAATGAATCTCACCAGTAAATTCTGGATTGTTTCTCCCACTCCAACAAAAAGCAAACATCCTGAATATTTACTTATCTGTCTACTCCTAATTGTGTGTCAATTATAGAATAAAACTGCAGTATGAAAATGTTACTCTAAGGCTTGCTCAGCCTCAGGCAAGCTACTTGATGTGACACTGCACTTGCAGCCACAGTGTATTAAAGACCGGGTAAGTATGTGGAGCTGGAGGAATGCAATATGCTGTCAGGTGATGCCCAGAAATACCTCCTAGTGTTTTGTTTCAGAATAACAATGCGATGAAATATAGATAAGTCAGGGTGAACTGGCTTGTTGCAGAGTTTACCTAGAAAATGTGTCTCAAATCAGTTTCACAAATATGCTCTAGATTTGCAGAGCCGCACAAAAGCTCCTGAGGTTAGGAGACTCTGCTCAGACAGCTGAAAAGAAGCAGTGTCAAGTTATTACATCTCTCTCTCTCTCTCCATTTCTTCCCTGAATTCATAAATGCAGGGACAAAAAAAAAAAGAAAGAGACAACTTAATATGAAAGTGTTCTGGACATAAAAGATTCCTTTTAGGAAGGTAACGGGCCAGTCAGGGAAAGACAGCATCTAGATGGTGAGGTAGTCTCCTGAGCTGCTGCATGTGTGGGAAAAACACATCGGGCAGCAGATAAGTGTCAAGTTATCTGCTTTTAAAGTCTTTCATGGTTTTCGCTGTTGGTGTCATTTTTAATGAGAGTCTCTTGTATTGTGTCAGGAGAAGAAAGGAGAAGAGCTCTCATGCTGGTCAGGATGAGCTATAAATGAATCAGCATCACAAATAAAGCTATATGGTTTAAAGGTTTTGGTACAGGTGCTGCGTACCTCATACAGGAGGTAGCAGATGGGAAGGGACTCTTGACTATACGCAGGCTCCTGACAGTATCAAACAAGCCATGGCAGGGCTGCTAGTAGTTGCACTGCACTGCAGCACATAGCTGGCTTCACTTCTGGCTTGTGAGACTGAAGCATTGCGGGTACCGTCRGTAGAACAACTGCATATGCAGAATAACCACTGTAGAGAAGAGCAAGCATCCCTTTGTGCTGTTATTTGTTGTTTTCCAACTTAGGCTAACATTTACAGATCTCTAGCATTTTATATTACTGGCTGGTGTTAAAAGCATTACTGAAGGTCCTGTTGCAATCTTTTGAATGTTAGGAGTAAAAGAAGAGGAAAAGTTTAAAAGTGACCTTAAAAAGAGAATCTCCTGCTCACATGCCAGAGGTGAATGACTTGTATGAGTGACTACTCTTCAGTTTMTCCACAGAAAAGTACCTTGGCGTGCACGTCACAGGGAGCCCAGGTGGATGGCCGGGTGTCACACTCTTGGTTACGGAGGTTATCACTCCATTACTTACCTGCACCCAATGGATATTATTAGCAGCCTCCTACCATTAAAACCAGGCACATGTTATCAAAATGATCCAAGTACAGTGCGGGTATAGAGGTGCCTAAATCGATCAGTGCAGGTATGCTGCAATGCACTGTGGACTGTTATACAAGGATTGCCAGGAATGCGTAAGGTAGCCAACACCAAATTAGCTGACTCCTCCTCCAAAGATCATTGCACACAGCGAAATGGAGTGCTAAATAAAACAGTTGAGATACAGACTTGTCATGCATGCAAAGCATGTGGTCACAGCGACCAGAAGTCAGTCAGGTGTGCCTAAAGCCCAGGACTCTGCTCAGAAATCCTGGACACTGTTCTGACATGTGGATTAGCAAACAAAAGGCATCAAAGAAGTCAAAAGTTCAAAAGTGCGTTTCCACTCTGTATTGTGCTTGTCTGTACTTTTAATCTGTTTCCTTGCATTACTCCAGCTTTTTTCCGAAGAAATTATATATTAATAGTGAAGGTCATAGAAACTATTTTGATCCAAGATATCCTTTGATTCACTTGTATTCTACAAAGGTTACTAGCTCCTTTGTTCTCCTTATTGCTTATTCTAACATGGATGAAAACAGTCGTATTTTGTTTTTGTTCTGACAGGGCCAGATTATCACAGCATTGTTAAAGAGAAAAATACTTTAAACAGCGAGTGACCTTTAGTTTCACCACCACTATAGCAAAAAAGTGATAGTAATATATCTCACTTTTAAAACAATTTGTCATTAAAGGTGTATACAGGACATGGCCTTTCCCACAGGCATGGTTTTGCATGTAGATTTCATTTCTTTCCTTAAACACTTGGTAGTATTTTATTTATGTGATTTTGTAAAACTCCACTATTAAGACAATTAAAACATTTGAATGAAGAACTGTGAGATGATATGCTGGTTGCTTTTCTCCAAGTTACTCTGCCTCCTTTTTTCTTTACCCCACTGGCAAATGGTGCAGATTGAGGAGACTGAAGGAAGGGAGAGACTGAAGTTAACAAAAATTATAACTAGCAGTAGACATTGGCAAGCATAAACAGAAATTGATTTTAAGAAGATTTTCATTAAAAATTTAAGTTGAGTCAAGCCTGCTTATAGTCCTGTAAAGGCATAAACAGAGCTGTTGCCAACTCTTTCTTAGTTTCAATTCTGTGCCTGCTCGCTTGGTCTAGAGTTATTTGTATGTTATAATTCACAGACTGAAACCTCTTTTTCAATTCTTTACATGTACTTTATTTGCTTGCTTCCAGTACTTTAACATTTTTATTGGTACATTTAATAGTTACAGGTTTTTAAAGGAAAGCTATCAAAGTGTCTATTATAAGCATCCTCATTTTATCTGATGAGCACAGTATGAGGGCAGGTCATATTTCCACAGACTTTTGAAGGTGATCAGGATCAATAGGAAGTTMTGTGTTGGTTTCTTCTGCTCTTCTTCTATGTGAACATATTTTACTGCAGGATATTTCTGGCAGTTGGTGCTGTCTGTACTACTAGCACAAGTGAACTTGACCTTGCCCTTGGCTTTCTTATATGAAGGCTATTCAGGCTTTTCCAAATCTGGTCTAGTTGGCTTGGATGGATGGCCACAACATGGATTTAAAGCTTCTTTATTTAACAAAAAGTTACCTATTTATCTTTATTCAAAATATGGACTTAAAGTGAAAGCAGATGGAGCTTATTTCAAACATGTCCAGTATCCAGATTGCTTTCAATTACCAAAGTGAGTTTTATGAAAGCCCAGAGAGGCTATGAATGATCATGAAAGGCTGCCTAGGCTAAAGGTATAAGTGGCCAAGCATCCGTGACTGCAGTGCAAAATCATAGCTTTCTGAGTTTTACTTCTATTAGCTATCCCCAATTTGTTAAACAAGTGCTTCATTTTGTATGACCTGCAGTGCTTTCTATGCAAAGTACAGATTATGGGCCTAGTTTAAGCTTTTAAGCTTTTAATTGCCAATAAACAACTCTTGGCTCATTTGACTTTTTGCCACATTAACAGACTTTGCTTTACTTCCAAGTTTCACTTGAGCTTACCACTGATTCACAACTGCTGTCAACAGGGTCGTTTTTGATACAGTGGCTCCAGAGAAATAACTCAGGGTTTTTACAAGCAAGGCTTCTGAAGAGCTGCACCAGGATAATTATCCAAAAGGGTTATAGGGTCGCTGAGGTCTGAAGACCTGAATGGGTTGAGGAGGGGACTTCACGTCCACAGGTGGTAGGATGGTCATCTTTAGATTTATCGCAGGAGGCTACCGGAGAAGCCCAGTGACATCACTGAAATTCAGGCACAGTCAAAAGTTTTGTGTAAATTTTATATTGCAGAAAAATAGCCATGGAAAAATACCAGTATCCATCAGGCCAGCAAGCAGGGAAAAGGTCAGAAAATGATTCATTTACTCACCAGACCCAAGGGCGAGCCTCAGGTGATGATTTTACTCACAAAAACAGAAGGACAATATTTTCTAATCTGTGTAATCAAGAATCTAATCCTTTCTCTTTGCTAGTATAAAATGTGAGGTTTTTCACTGTAAGCTTGTGTAAATGTATAAAACAGACTAAAATAAAACTGACAGGCAGTAAGCATTCTCTGTTTTCCCAACACTACAAAATGCAAACTCTTAAGGACTGGCAACTCAAAACGAATTAGAGGCTCTCAAAGGTTGGTCTGTCTCTCCAGAAAAGGACAAGAATCATTTTGAAATAAAAGTTCATGAATAATTCTGATCTCCAGCTCAACGACTTACTCTTCACTTGGGCAAAATCTCAAAAAGCAAGCACTACTGTTCCTGCTCTTTTATTAACTTTTAGAATATTATTAACATATTAATTGCTAAAATATTAACTTTTAAATTTTGCAGCTCATTTAGGTACCGCCTAAAGGACTGTCCATTGGTGCTCACGCTGAACATGCTTGCTGTGTAACCAGGAGCATGGCTGAAAACACTTAGGGTTCTCCTCTTCTTAGGTATCAAGATCATATTTGTGCACCTCATCTGATGTAGCTCAGTGCTCAAAGCCCATTCAGGAAGGCTGTATTTTAGGATTCAGATTACACCTGTCAGAGCTTTCTGGACAGCTGTGCGACCCCTGATCTTCTTGTTCAGTTGGTTCTTCATTAAAAGCTTGGGATTCCTACTGAATGAGTAGGATAGAAAGGGTTACTGAGGACTGTTAGAATAGCTGCAGGCAGAATTTTCTTCCAAAATGGGGGAGCAGAGGAGCAAATGTGTTGAGGAGAGATGTGTTCTTGTGAACTGCACCATATTCGTAGATGACTTGTTTGGTGGTTCCACCGTACAGCGTCAGAAGCTATTTCTGGTAACATACCTCCTTTCAGCTCTATGCTAATAAACCCTCCTAGTCCAAGCATGGTTTTGCTAGGGTTAGTGTATCAGCTCTAGTAACTTCTGCCAGCACAACAGAAGCTTGAAACTAGTGAGACAGTGAGGAAGGATTTTCCAGCTATTAGCCTTCTGGGCCACATATTTATTTCCTCTGTAGAGTCCAACCTAAGATACACCTTCAGCATCTTAGACTGTGCTGGGGTGGGTGAAGATGAAGAAGGACAGGGTTTAGCGTCTGGTTTTTGTTGTTTTGTTTCTTCTTTAACTGAAAGAGGCACCTGATGCTCAAGGAAAGAAAAACACTAGTCAGGACAGACTGCTATTTATGATTTTAGGGAGCTGAGGTGCTAGTTTATGCTGTTGACACTGCCTGTAAATTTGCTTTCTGTTCATATACGTGGCCATGAAAGTCCTTCTTGTGTATCCTTCCTACATCAAATTATGGAGACTAGCTGTCCTCTTTCTAAAATCCAGTCTCCCATTGGGATGCCCTTCCCCAGGTAGGTGCTATTCATACACCTGCCAACAAGGTCTGCTTTGGGCCCTCAGCCTGTCTCTCTCTCCATCATCCCYTGTGGCCATGCTCCATAAAGGGATCCCCGGAGTGGCATGGGGAGCAGCTCACCTTCCCAGGTCCCTAAAACACCTCCTCGTCTTTACCACCAAATTGAAAAGACTGGTCATGAATTTGAACACTTATGCCAGGAAGTCTCCAGGCAGCCTCTGCTGTGGCAAAATCCAAAGACGTCCCTCCTCCTCCCTGCTCTGAATAGGCAGAACACAAGCAAAGAGTGGTGGGCTGCTCCTGACAGATCTGCCCCTGCCCTTCACCAGCCTGCTTCACAGGAGCTATGGAGTCGATCCTTGGAGTAATTTCATACAGCGGGGTTGGGAAATAACATGGATGCATTCCTAACGTGGAGGCAGTAAGTAACATCAGTTTTGCCAACTTCATCAGTTTGTATTATATATTTATAGTAAAAGTCCTAATGAATATCTGAGAAGCCTTTCTGGCAAGTTGTATTCCAGCAATAAGCATAGATCGTTCTACAGCTCAGCATGCTCTTGGGAAGCAGAGTCTCACCTGAGGCCATTAGCAAGCATCCTGCAGTCTTAATCTGTGACTGCAGCGGAGCACTTTGAAATAAAGACCATAATAATTCCTATGCCTTCAAAAAGAGCTGTAACTTCTGTATCATCTTAAGTCATGCTCATTTCAGCTCAGAAATCTTAAATCTGGTTAGTCCTTCTCTGGATTTCCCACTAGGTTTTGCAATACTTGTCCAGCCCTCGTGTTTCAAGCTGAGTTTTGTTCTGAGGCTTAGGAATCACCTGCCATAAGAAAGCTGGAGTTGCAGCCTTGGTTCTACCCAACATGAGCAGAAGTGCTGTAGTATTAACTGAGATACTTTTATCACTTACAAAAAGCAGATGTTCTTTTCCTTATGCTTTTCAGCTGCACAAAGGAAATAACAACAGCAAAAATTTCTTTTGCCTGGGACAAATGCTAGGCAGTGACATCAACTTACTCTTAAGCCAGAGAGTCAGATGGCTGCACCCTTGGAGATCCATACAGAATCTCTTTACCATTACATTTCAAGTAGTCAATTTTTTTAAAATAGTGACTTTCTAATGAGAAACAGCATGTAGCATTGTTAAGCTTGATTAGGCAAATTTAATTGGCTATAGTTAATGTATTTGTGCAAAAGACAAATAATCAGCTTAAACATGGTTCTTAATCTTTCAGTAATTTAGAGTAATTTAACTAACCATGAAGTCTTTAACTTTTAATGGGCTGTATTTCAAGTAACTTCCTCCTTTGTATCTTCAGCTGTCTCTTAAACATTGTATACTTCCATTTCTGACAACTGTGATCCCCAGTTTTCATGTCTCAGATAGATATGTCTATACCCCTTTCCCATACCTTGACGGTTTGGGTTCCTTTCCTATATACCCCGGTATGAAGCACATCTTTTATGAGTATCCAGCATTCTCTAGTTTAGAGTTTTACCATTCTGGATTACAGCCCTGTCAGATGTAATTAGTTTCTCAGCACACCAGCAGTGCTTGCCCTGATATTTATCTCCTTCCTCTCCCTGTTCATTAAGCTGCTGCATTCACATAGCTCCTTCCACCATAGGGGTCTGCAAGAACATGGTAATCAGAACAATTGAACCTTATACCATAGAGCTACGTCAGTAAAACAGATTTGTTTGAGCAGTATTTTGACCTTTCTAATCATCACTTTCCCTCCAGGAACTTATCTTCCTTTTTCCTAAATTCACTCTGCTTCATTCCCAGTTTGGCAATCCTCAGTAGAGAGGTGGCAATTCAGCAGGACACTCAACATTTAAATAGTCAGCTACAAGCATCTACCAAAGAACAATCCTCCTTGAAAGCAATTGCTTTCTTGCTTGTTATTTCATACTTCCATCCTAGCTGTTATGGCACACCTCAATACATGTCTACTCTGGATAATCAATTCTAGTTATTATTTCCTCTCAACAAATACCAATTACTCTTGTTCTGTTCATGGTTCTCCTATTTTTATCTTACAGGCTTGTGTTCTCACTTAATGGTTAAAGGTGCGTAAATGCCTTCTGATGCCTGTAATTTCATTTTCTATTGTATTTTATCAAATAACACTTCAATCAATCAACGTAAACCTCATATTGTTTGAAGTATGCAGTGTGGATGCTAAAGAACAAACAGCTGTCTGGAAAATGGGACCCTGCTTCAACTTATTCTGTATATTTCAGCCCTAATCACATCCTAATTGAAACAAAATTTAAACCTACAGAATTTTGCTTCATTGCTATTGAATGCTATGTCCATGCCTACGGCTTTTGAAAGTGCATCTCTAGCATTTGCAACTAAACAAGCCAAAGCTGACTGTTGTAAGGGGCTGAAGGCTTCAGTTTAGCTAGATCTGTCCCCCTGCCCTCGAAACAGAGCATAAGCATGACTTTGCTAAAGGGTAGAAGTCCTCTAAATTTCCAGTGTTAAAAACAACACAATTTTAATACTGACCATGTTTTCTTTTTTTTTCTTTTGCAATTAAATAAGGAATAAGCAGTACCAATGTACACTTACTGATCGGAGTGGCATCCAGGTTACTAGATGATGTATCATTACTGATATGTTTTCTGTGTTCCCATTATTTTCAACCTGCTCCTTGTAAACCATGGGAAAAATTATGTTCTACAGCATGTTCATCATAAAAAAAAAACCAGGCATCAAATTCAGCTTATGCTATCATATACACAGGACAGAAAACATTCCTATTCTCTCTTCTCATCTCTATTCTCTCTTGTGGTGTATTTTTAAATGTACCTGCGCATTAGAGACATATAATCCTATTATTTCTGCAAGGTTTCATTAGTATATGAAATAAAACTCCCAGGTATTATGCTGGTCATCCCTATCCTTGTGTAAATGAGCAACCTTTTGAAGCAACAGTGCATAAGTTTTCCTAAATGAGGTTGAAGAAGTCTCCTAACTGCAACATACAGTGCCATTATTGCTTCATTCTCTACAAGGAACACCTTTGGCAAATTCTATAATTGTCTATAACAACCTTTGCTACAGCCAGGCTTTTCTCCTTTTATGCCATAATAGACTGAGACTACCAGCTTACAATATTGCCTATCAGGCAAGTACAAGGCCTTGCCTTTTGTACTGTGAATTTTATTCCTTCTTTGCTATATCAATTTTGTGCAAAATATTCCACTTCTGTTTTCTATTAAAGATGCCTCCAAGCTTTGCCTTAGTGCATTTCATCACCATGCTCCTAGTTGTTTTGCCAAACTTATTCAATATACATATTTACTAAAAGTCCCATGACTGATCTTTGCAGAACTTAATTAGTTAACTCCCTCTGAAATTTCTAACACTTTCCATTTCTTTCTCATCAGTAAGCATTACCTATTTTATATTTCTTCTACTAATTTCTATCTTTGCCTGCCCTGCACTTTTTTTATTTCATTAATTTGCCTTCTTGCACACTGACAACTGCCCTGTGCTAGCAATAACCCATGTTCACTCCTTTGTTACCGTAGCACAAAAATGGCTCAAAAAAAATTTCTGTCAAGTGTCCAGCTTCATCACCTAATGTCTTACCCAGCTTGGAAAGACAACAGGTTATTTGGTAAGATTTGGGTTTTTTAACCTTTACTGTTTCTTTAGAAAGAATTGCAGACTTTTCGCTTGATAATAGCACTCAGATTTATGGTAGAAGTACTTTCCAAAAAAAAGGTTTGTATATTATATTCTTTTCATACAAGACTTCACAAAAAAAAGTGCTTCATTAGTCGTCTTTGATGCCTGTGAAGGAAAATCTCTATGCAACCCAGCAATATCAAGGTGCTGTAAAAAAGCAAATCCTCTACGTGAGCTACATATTTCCCAAGAGAAATAATGAACATCCAATGATTCATTTTCAAATAGACCACAAAACTCTTTTGTGTCCTGTTTAGAGAGTTAATAGGAACTCGATAGGTCAATTTAAAACTTCTGATGTGGATCACTGTTTCAGTCTTTAAAGAAAAGTATCCAGAGGAAAAACTTACGTTATACTCCTGTGTGGTGTCATTGCATGACCTATTGCCTGACACTTTAATGCTTTCCATAGTCCAAGGCTATATGAAGGTTACTGCCAGGCTATTCTTCCATTTGTTGCCTTCTTCCTATCTGTAGTTAAGCACTAACATAAAAACCCTCATTTTAAGCCACAAAACTGGTTTAAATTGTGAAGCTGCTGCTTTTTAAAGAACTGTTCATTCTGTCAATCCATTACACTTCACACCTTGTCAAAAGCAAGTGATGCTTAGTCAATCAAAGTATGTAAGTGTATATGTTAGTGTATAGTTTTGAATTCTGCATTTTCTTAAAATACCAGTTGCTTTTCTGGTATCAAATAGTTGGCTATTATCAAGCATTTTTTACTTATTTGAGTTTCCTGTTTAACCTCAACCTGCAGCATGAGTTACCTTGCCTGTTTCCACTAACTGAGGTAAAGTTTTGTGTACAACTGCTCTTTATTATAACATCAGTTCTAGGTATCCCTCATACAAATAGACCTCACCCACATGATGCAGACACTTGTTAAGCAAAACAGTATTCTGAACAAGTTAACTATTGAAGTGTTGCACAGAAATAAAATGGGTGATTCCCATTGAATGAGAATTGACACATTTTCCTTCAAATAAAGGGAAGAAGAGAAAAGATTCCCATAAATGTTCATTGGGACTCCACAAATTCTTTGAACTCATTCAATAGAAGTGGATTTTCCATAAATCTATCAGGATTATACATTCAGCATTTTGTATGATGGATGAATGTGGAGCCACACATTTCCAACAGAAAGCATGAAACAAAATAAGCAGTTTTCCCCCTACCAGTAGCACCTTTTCTATTTTTACTGAATTTCCGAACACTATATGGCAGAACTGACTGAGTGGCCTTCATCCGGCAGCCCTGCCACCTTTTCTGTAGGCTTCAACTCCTTCATCTGAGGATGACGGCAGGCTCAGGACCCTGCAGGATATATAAACTCTTCTTCACTCTTCCAGACCACCAGAACTGGGGCTCTGATGCCAGTTCCCTTGYGCCATCGATGACCACCCAGCAGTAAAGGGTGGACTTTCTCACTCCTCCTGGCACAGTTTGCAGGTGGGGCTCCCTTCTTGTAACCCCGGCTACCATGCTAGGAAAACACCACCGATGCCCTCTGCCACGTTCCTCCCCTCTGCCTGGCATGCCATATTCATCTGCGTACTTTGTGTACAAATATTATAGTTTATGGGTTAAATATCTCACTGCATATCACAAAGTCTCTGTGTTTGACAAAACACTGAAGGTTTGCGTTTCCAGTTCTTTTGTCCTTCCTGCTCCCAGGACAGCCCTTCTATTCATTCTCACTTTTCTCGGTTTACAATGTCCCCTGGAAAACCTGTTCAGCTGGTTTTTCACTTTCTTCRATTGATTAACTTTTCTGTTACTAAACCAGGATCAAGCCTGCTTTCTGGCAGCCCTATTCTGTCTTCTTGCTCACTAAACTTTGCAATAGGATCGATTACACTTGAATAAACTGGAGAATAATGGTGGAATATGCATTGTTTGGTGGTCCGACACCAGACTGTGACTTCTTTTTGCATSAAGCTCCCTAAAATCATGTATGTTTTTCTAGAACAATGAATTCAGTATTCAAATCRGAATAAATGGCTATATCTCTTTGCAGAACATAGATATGTAGTTTTTAGTGGAGATCTTAATGTATCATCTTGGAACTTGTCTAATTTTCTCTTTTGTCCCGGCCCACAGCTTTCATGCCAAGCATTAAATGACAATAATTGGCATATTCTGGCAACCTGAACTATACAGGATCATTCCACAGGCAGCCTGACTCCTTACTTTTTCCTTTTTTCTGAGCAGGTTTCTAGCCAGGCCGTGTTGTTATCCAAGCCAGAGGGGACAGGCTGGGATAGACTTGGATCCATGCCATAGCACAGGGGTTCTGCCCGAGTGGCTAACAAGTGACATGGAAGACTGCAGCTAAACTTAGGATGCTGGTGCTGCACAAAGGTGCTCCCATTATGCTCGAAGCATGAAGACAAGCGGCGTGGTGAGCTCTCTGAGCTCCTTTGCCTCTGGATCCTGGCAGTCATGTCTTCCCAGAAGCCTGGGCTAGTGCTTACACAGGAGGACCCACAATTTAAATTCCCTCACCTTTTCCACTCCAATGCTTCTGGACATTAACGTTCCCAAAGACGGTCAGATACCTACCCCCATCAGTAGTTAACCGTCGTTAATTTGCCTTATCGATTTCTTATCACCCTCTGAGCCATGTTAAAGAAATTGTTATCATATGCAACAAAGCTTTTACTGAAGGATTTAGTTTTRGTTTTGCTTAATGGCATAAAAGCTAAAAAAAATTTTTTTTCCCCTGTAGAGCTTTTAGAGCTGTCAGGGTTAGCAGCTTTTAAGCGTGCATTGCACCAGGTATGTCATTTTCAAGAGTTAAAATTTGGCAATTTAACTTTGACAAAAATTCCTCTTTTGTCACCTGAAGTTTAAAATGTTTGCCCTCTCCTGCTCTATCCTGCTCTTTAAAATACGGTCAATTTGTTTCGCTTTTGTGTTAGTTACATGCACAAAGCTCTATTTTTAACCTTTCCCAGAATTTGCCTACACAAAAAGTCACGTTTAAGTTTCAGAGCTCCATGGGATGGGAGGGCAATATATGTTAATCTTTCAGTTTAACCTCTTTTACAGCATTACAACACATTTTTCATGACATTTTGTTGGGCATTAAAGCATACAATTTTTTCCCCTCACTGCAGTGGCAGCAGTCATTTTTCTGCTCTTATTAAGTAACAGAAAAGCCAAACCATATGGTTCTTCTATTATTTCTAGAGATGCAAGAATACAGAAAAAAAATCTAGTTTTTCATGTCATTTGGGGGAAGGAAAGTAATTTTTTCTGATATTTAGTTTGTGGTAAAAATGTGATTTGTAATTGGAATATTCTCTCGAAGTATACTGGAAATATTAAGTTGCAAAAATCTTCAGTTCAAAAAAGTCTTAATGAACACAATAATTTCAAATTTTAGTTTGTTCAGACATGCTCTGATTGGAGAAGTTAACAAAGAAAACATGAGGTGTGCTAGCATTACCAAAACAGGATGTCGTGGTTTAACCCTGGCAGCACCTAAACACCACGCAGCCGCTCGCTCACCCCCCCACTCCGGTGGGATGGGGGAGAGAATCGGGAGGGCACGAGTAGGAAAACTCGCGGGTTGAGAGAAAAACAGTTTAATAATTGAAATAAACAAAGTAGAACAGTAATAGTAACAGTGATAACAACAACAACAATATACAAAGCAGGCGATGCACAATGCAACTGCTCACCACCCGCCGAAACCGACGCGTGCCCGAAACGAGAGCCCGTTCCTGGGACCCAAAGCCCCCCCCACACCCTTAGTTTTTATACTGAGCATGACGTTGCATGGTATGGAATACCCCATTGGCCAGCTGGGTCAACCACCCCGGCTATGCTCCCCCCGCCAGCTTCCCATGCACCTGGCAGGGCATGGGAGGCCGAAAAGCGCCCAGTGCAAGCACCACCAAGCAGCACCCAAAACATCAATGGGCCATCAACGCTCCAAACCCAAAACACAGCACACCCCCCCAGCTACTGGGAAGAAAGTTAACTCTGTCCCAGCCGGAACCAGGACACAGGAACAGAAAGCTTTATTTACAAAATGTCTGCTAGCTGGGTACTGATCATTCATTACATAACAGCACCGGAATTTTTAATAAAGTTTGAATATATACTGACACATTTGGTTAATCTTTAATACAGTGCTGTGCTAACTAGACCACAATATGCCTAATATGGCTTGTTGATTTCACAGGCTTTATCTCTGAAAATATTTTTTTTCTCTTTATCTGCGTGCCCATACTGCTGCTACTTACATACTATTTCTAAGTCCTACAAAAATGACACCYCTTTGTCTATAAACCAAAAATATTGGTACCTTTCCCTCCCCTGCCAACATTGCTTTTCCATTTTTTAAAATATGAAAATCACTCAAAACCAGTGAAACATACGTTAAGTATCTTGCCATTCAGTATTGCTCCATCTTTGGTACCTGCATAATGACTCACTATATTTGTCACTATGACAATGCAAAAAAAGGGTGCTTATTTCAGAAATCTGTTCTGTGCATGTGAACTATAGCTAATTATCATAGAATCATAGAATAGTTTGGGTTGGAAGGGACCTTTAAAGGTCATCTAGTCCAACCCCCCTGCCATGAGCAGGGACATCTTCAACTAGATCAGGTTGCTCAGAGCCCCGTCCAACCTGACCTTGAATGTTTCCAAGGATGAGGCATCTACCACCTCTCTGGGCAACCTGTGCCAGTGTTTTACCACCCTCAGCGTCAAAAATTTCTTCCTCATATCTAGTCTAAATCTACCCTCTTTCAGTTTAAAACCATTCCCCCTTGTCCTGTCGCAACAGGCCCTGCTAAAAAGTCTGTCCCCATCTTTCTTATAAGCCCCCTTTAAATACTGAAAGGCTGCAATAAGGTCTCCCCGAAGCCTTCTCTTCCCTAGGCTGAACAACCCCAACTCTCTCAGCCTTTCTTCATAGGAGAGGCGTTCCAGCCCCCTGATCATTTTCATGGCCCTCCTCTGGACCCGCTCCCACAGATCTATGWCTTTCTTGTGCTGAGGGTTCCAGAGCTGGATGCAGTACTCCAGGGGGGGTCTCATTAATTATCTTATCATTAATTAGCTTATCACTAATTAGCTTTAATGTTTAGTTTTGTTAAGTCATTATCGCACAAGTTTTCTGCAAGACCTTCCTCCCTTTTCCAGCAAAATTGTTTCAGTCCTTCACAACTTCTGGAAACCTTCTGGAGTTCAAGCAATGGTTTCACCATGATCCATCTAAAACACTACATAGGCACACTGAAGCTCTCCTAGTCACAGGCTTGCCGCTTACCATATTTACACAATAAGGTAGAACATTTGCATGAGCCTTCTGCAACTCTAGATCACGTTTCAGGTCTTAGTAACTCAGAGAGTATTTCTACATTTTAGCTTTGCTAGAGGCAAGTCAGGTTCAATGGCTGCAATGACACATTCATTTTGTTGCTTCTTTGCTCCTATATTGGCAATTCAGGAGTCATCTTCCTATACTGCCTTGTCACCATCCCCATCCCATAAGCTGCTTTGCTTACCTGTAGAGATTTTTCATGTCTGGAAAGAGACTGGATGTCACGTGCTATTTAAGGGCTAGTATATGCGGACCACTAATTTCTGGCTCTTTGCTTGTGCCCCAAGGGTACTTCTTAGGTATCCAGGATGGTGGGGCCAAATTTTTCTAGTGCATCTAGTTTTCAAACTTACAGTGCAATGTGAATGCAGAGCTTGGCCTCCTCCCTGCCTCTAAGGAGAGAAGGATGGGACCAATCCCTCACAGAAAACAGACATCACATACTGTGTTGTGAATGCAACAACTGCACAAAGTCACCAGCAAGATGACATGCCCCAAAACTAGGGACAACCTGTCCTAAGTCGGGACTAAAAACCCAAGAAGAACATATCATGCAGTATACCACCTGACACTGACACGTAGAAAACATCAAGGGAAAGAATATAATAAAAGGCCAAGTATAGCGCAGTACTCCCGCTGGTTGTAGCCTCCTAGATTCAGTCCCTAACCAGAAAACTGCAAGCAGCAATGGTCCCCCAGTGCTCAGTTGCACACGTTGTTCATCTCAAGGCCTGACTTTCTGTCCAGCAGAGCTGTCCTCCAAGACTTTGGCTACCCTTCTGAGCTCACTTAGATATTTTTTTTTGTTTACAGTATCCTGTGCAAATGACTTGCATACATCAGTTGTATTGTGCCACAAAGTGCTTCCTTTGGATTGCTTTTTAAACACWCTGCCTGATGATTTAATTAGATGACCTGTAGTTCTGGTATTTAGCAAATAAACAAGCATCAATTCCCTGTTCTTTTTCTCTATTATATCTGTAATTTTTCAGGTCTGAACTTCCGTAGAGATAGGACAGAGGCAAGTGGTGGAGAACTGCAGAGGAAGAAATCCTGCTTTTCAAGGCTAAATGTGTTAGAATATCATAGTAGTTCTAAAGTTACATTGATTATGTCCTGCAGCATCAAATTTAACACAGAAATGTAAAATATTTCAAGTGGTAGTCACTTACAAAACCAAATTTTTCCACAGTACAGCTACTGCAAAGATTTATTTGTCCTTTTCTTGTACTGCAGGTTTTAGACCACTAACCTGATAACCTTAGTGTGAAAACTAGCTTTTGACATGTACTARAGGGTAAAATATCCTCAAAAGAAAGAGCATGTAATTATCTATTTTTCCAAGACAAAAGTAATAGTTACACTGCTAGGTGACAAAAACAAAAGAAACCAAAACAAAAAACAAAAAAAAMCCACCGCAATTTCTTTTGGGCTTCCCAGAGAAAAAAAGTTGTAACAATTGTCTCTAAGCTCATTTATGAAGATGAACTACTGGACTTATGAACATTTGCTTTTCCTCACAGTGRTATTATCTATTTACAGTCAGACATTTTTCCTTTTTCGAAGTTGCTGATATGGTAGTTATGAAAATGAAGAGAGTCACTGATCTCTTGAAGCCATCGGTTCACGTGGCTCAGGTGCTTGCCACGCAGTGCATTCCTCATTTTTAACTTGCTTTACTACTAACAGATAATAGTGTGCTATTTCTGAGTTTTCAGCTCCCAAGGATAAGCTGGCATTTAAGGGCTGGTGACTCCTTTGCACGCTTCTTTGTGCCCRCCCTAGAAAGGCCTGTGAGCGAAGGAAAGCTAAACTGCTACCTAACCAATGATCCTTTAACTTATAGCAAAAGTGACTTTCATCACATCCAGGAGGAGAGTTGTAACTCGCCATAATTTAGCAGGGCTTGCATTTTAATCTGAATATATGAAAGTAATTTGAGGMTCTGTTTTATGTTAAGATGCATTGTAACGTACGTTTTTCTATGCTTGTTTTATTGTGTGGATTTGAACAGATCTTAGGCAGCCACTATCCCTGTCCCCTTTGTGCCTCAGGGTTTATTAATTGTGAACAATGGGTCACTGTCTCGGAGAATGAAGAGAGGCTAATGCTTCCTAAGTACATTATTGCCTATTCATTTGTCCCTAAAATCGTTTGGCTGAATTTCATCTGTTCTTCCATCTGTGAAATCATCATTTGGCTGAATGGTGATTATGCAGAGTTGCTTTTCGGTTCTTCATTACTGTTTAATAGCTGTGCTGTGTGTAAAAGATTGCCTTATTTATACTATAGCTCAAATACTTGAATCAACTGTGGCTTCATTTATGATGAACCCTCTCCTTTTCCCATCACTGAGTTGCACTGGTGGGAGCTCTAGAGTAGCTCTAGTACTGGAAAGCACTGGAGGTTTTTTTTGTCTCCCTGTATTCAGACCTGAAATG
Source organism: Phoebastria nigripes (assembly GCA_035582835.1). Taxonomy (NCBI): domain Eukaryota; kingdom Metazoa; phylum Chordata; class Aves; order Procellariiformes; family Diomedeidae; genus Phoebastria; species Phoebastria nigripes. The sequence goes on from JAYKAV010003248.1 coordinate 272,985, forward strand.
AGTGAGTTTAAGCTCGTCTCTCTACACCAAAGCCACCACTCTGGGCATTGAACTATAAGTGAATCTGAACTAGGGTGTAGCAGGTTTGTAAGTGACAACAATTAAATTTTACATCATTTCCATGTAATTTATCCATCATCCCATTTCTTCTTAATCACAGTGACCTTCTCTTTTCTCATAGAAAGCCTTAGATAAAATGAAATTAACATGAACTTCTATCTAGTACTATGTATTAATGCTTGCAGAAGTACCAAGACCACACTGTGAAGTTTATTTCTTTACTACCTATATTAAAACCTCATCTGCACAGAATATTTTATTGTGTTCATACCTGGGATGTATCATCTTATTACCATGCTTTTGTCTTCTGTTGAAGCTAGTTTAATATCTTTTTTTGCTGAAGCTAGCCTTTTGGCAAAGAATTACATTCCTCTATTAATAAAACTAATCTATCTTGCAGCTGATTTCCTAGCAAGAATAAAATTTAAAAAGCAAGTGAAGGCTGTATTGCCCTGCTAGTCCTAGAACAGGCAGTGTCAGGTTATTAAGCTGTTAACCATGACCAGCTTGTAACAGGTACATCGCACTCCTAAGGCACAGCCCAACCTGAGCCAACAATCCCTCCCTTATATTTGATAATCACTTGACTCGTGGCTCATTTCCATCAGTAGCTTCAGGGTACCCTTTCTGCACGGACAAAGATGAGTACTGTCTTCCAAAGCTCTTTGGCCACTGGCAGGCAGATCTCTATTTTCCAGATGTATGCTATTAATAATTAACAAAAAAGTCAGAAAAATTTTACTTAAAGTTGTATATATTTTACATTTTACCTCATCACAACYTACTCTCACGTTTGAGAAGCATGATAGGAAACCAATTGCTTTCAATGTCTTTCAAACAAATGAGCCACAGTTCTCAACTGTGGAAAAAAAAACCTGTCCCCATTCCGGAAGGAAGGAAGAAAGAGTCACTTTGTTCCCTGCCACAGGCTTTCCTACCCAAATGGATTTAGGTCTACACAGCAAAATCAAACAAAATCTGATTGCAGGAAAGCTAGGCACATCTTATGCAGCATGAACAGATGTCTTATGTCAGGCTTATAACTCACCGAGGATCCTGGGAACCTGCTCTGGGAACAGGCTCTGGTGCCTGCATTTCACAGTGAAATTACCGTAGAGCTGGCGTAGCCAGGTATATATATGACCACAGTCCCTCTTTCTGCTGTTTAGGGAGATCATTAGGGATTTTCTTCAAGAAGGTATATATACAGGCATTTACTTAACTGAGGTTTTGCTCAGAGTAGGTATAATCTTAGAATAAAATAAAAAAAAATTCTTCTTAAACTTCATAGTTGGAAGATTATTAAGCTTTTGGTAGAGAATAATGAGACCTTCTCCTTCAGGTCACTGGTAAACTCTCCCAAAATAGTTTTATGATGTTGCATTAATGTAGATATTCATAAACCAACCTTGAGCTAAGCTATGTTTTGAAAGTTGTCCTTGAATCTCAGACAGTCATGTCAATGGTCAACTACATTTAAAAATATTTACGTGTCTCTTATATGACAAACCTGAAAAGGGAAATATTTTTTTTCTTCTTCCACAGTCCATTGTAGGCTTGTGCAAAGTTGTTTCTTTTTTTAGATGCAAACAGCCATATTGGTGGGAATGATGCCTGGCTACTGATATATGAGACAGAATTAATTTTAGGGAGATTATCAAGGCATATTACAAGCTTACTAATGAAAGTTCATTCACTTACTGATCATAATCTTAGGATGCATACAGATAAATGCAATATGCCCTGTAGCTTATAGCGAAATGAGCTTATATTTTCTTGTGCATAGACACTACGATGCTGACCTCCATTTGGCTCTGGCCAAGCCAGGTCTCTAAGAAATGTGTCCTGGCAACTCAACAGCAAGAGGCTAAACAGGTTAAGTATACATTTTATCTTCATCAGCTGCTAGGAAAATTAACATCCAGTTTTACTTTATGGGATCAAAACTTCTGCCCATAAAGAGGGTAAGGAAAAACTGAATGTGGTAAAACTGCATATCTATTAGTCAGTCACAGTAAGAGTCAGTCAGCACCAACGAGACCACAGGAAGTCCTCTTCATATTTCCAGTGTTAACTGGTGTAATCAAAGTGTTTTACTCTGTAACGCATCCTTCCCTTCCCCTACCTCCAATAAATGAAATGATAAAGCTTCTCTTGATAATATAACTCTATTTGTCTTTACAGAGGTAAACTTATATGTTGAAGTTCGAGTTTCCTTAAATTAGCAGGCAAAGGCCCCTGTCTTTTATTAAGGCTCGTTCCCTTCATAAAAACAGTGGCACTATGAACAATCCTACAGGTTCAGTTTTGTTTTTCTGTTCAGCTTGGCTTCATCTTTACTACTCTTGACTAACATCCAGATATTTCTGCTAATCACACTTTAATCAAACCTAGCTATCAACATTATGTATGCTCCAGATCAACAATGTCAGCTGAAAGTGACCATTAGAGACATCCATATAAATGTAATTATCTTTGCATCTAATATCACCGGGCCAGTTGATAGCTATGGTTATAGCATGTCACCAGTCTTGTGAAAAGAGTGCAAGTAATGATAGTTCAGCTCCCACCATTGAGAAACAAGTTTCTCACCGGCTTTGAAAGAAGAAATGGGACTTTAAGGAGCTTTTTGGGAAGGGGTGTTTRTTAATAGTGAAATTTCTTTTGTAGTGGGCTCCAAGATTATTAAAAAGTGTATTCATTCTGCAGTTTGTGTCTTATTACAGCTCAGCAGAAATACAGTGATTGATAAGCTAATAATTTAGCAAGCTCTTTCTTCCAGCCACTGACAATCAGACTCTCTTCAACCATCAAAACAAGTTTACCAGGGCTCCTTGTCCTTCTTAAATAGACATAAAATGTTGTTTTGTCCTTCTGACATCTTGCTTAAGACTGCAGCAGGTTGGAAACCGCCTGGTTACCCATGTTGTTTCAGAAAGGATTTGGTGGGCTGTAGTTACCTTCTCTCTGCAGATGCTTTTTTGTCAGTTTTGTCAGTTTATCTGCAGTGCTGTCATCTGTTATCCCACGGGTGAATCAAAAGGATGCATCCACTAGCATGGACATGGCTTCAACAGTCTTCCAGATGAGCTGTGCAAATTGGCATATCCTAATGCCCGGTACCTGCCTGACCACTTTACCACTTGAATTTATCTCTTTTGGGGTTTTTTCATTATTAGGTCTCATATTAGCGAGAGCTTGAAAGTATTTAACTCTCATGCTTTGGACAAAATCACTCTTTTCCATTTAAGAAGGGAACTATGTTATTTCAGAGTTACCAAGATAATCAAGGACTGGAAAAATACCTGGGTTTGTAAAAGTTGTGTGTAATATGTGACACTGTGGAGCATTGTGGTACAGATTAGGGAATTTTAAAGAATTAGTATTACCAGAAGGGTGGAAGGGAATCTATTACTAAGAACTTTTTTTTTTCTAGCATTTGTTAACCTGGAAATTTGCAAAAGTCTTCTCATAGTTCACACTTCTCATCAATAATCAAGGAAACAATATCTATTATTGAATATTTATATATTATCATAAATCTATAGCACATTTTACTTGTAGGAGGCCTAAGAAAGCCAGGGAGTTTCAAGTAAAAATCTCTAGTGTTCAGTTAAATGTCATCCATTACACAAAGTCAGGTAGTCAACTTTCAAATAAAACCAGCATTTTATCAAGAATAGTATCGCACTATTTATTTCCAGTCATTTCGTGATGAAGTATTGAAGACTGAGGTATTATATCAGCACTTTTAAAACGACTAGCAATTATATGGCAATAGATAATTCCCTGTCAAAGCCAGGAAAAAACCAAACACACAAAATACATGCCTGCCTGCCTTTGTTTTCCTGTTTCTTCTGGAAACCCACTTTTTGTTCTTATCCCCTCACCTCTGCACAACGCATACAGCTAACTCTGTAGGTCTGGCTTGGTACCTTTCTAGCATTTTAACGGGGCAGTGGGATAGAATGCCARCTGTTGAAGTGTAATATACAAAGTTGCATTTTACAGTGAAAATGGGCATCATTTTCCCTTTAGCCAAATGAAGCTGCATTACTAGCAAAGTATTTGTACAGCAAATGTCAGCATGTGTGAGTTATCAGAGGAACTCAAGCTGTAAGCTCGTTCATGAGGAACTGCTTGAGGACTTTAGGAAGCTGATAGGACTGGAGCTGCAATGTTCTGTTACCTCAGCAGAGTTCTGAGGAGCACTAGGTAAGTCTACACATCAGACTCACATTAAGCACCTAATCCCTCATCCCAAAAGAACAACTGCAAGGTTTTATATTTTATTAGCATTTGTTTACACGCAGCCATAAAAGTTAACAGATAAACTATTTCTTCTTTTTCTAACAGAAATATTTTCAGTTCATTCTTTGCACTATACTGTTGGTATATGAACAAGAATCTTTGGCTTGCGTGTCATCCCAGAAAAAGAGAAAATGAAAGAAAAGCATTTGTCACGAGAGGAAAATAAATCAACATCTTTCGATTAGAGAGGCCTGCCACCATGGTCCAGCTTTGTAAAATTTACAAGGGTGAAAAATTAAGATTTTGGTGGCCAGGTTGCCAAACCTAATGCATATCATTTTTTTGGAGGAAGAATGATAAGAAAAGTAAATGAGCAGTCTTAAATCTTAATCTCTAGAAAAGGAAAAAAAAAAAGATGCAAACCCTGCCAGAAATAAAATAATCCTATCCCAAATCTCTTCACCACAGCTTTAGTTTCAACACTGAGGCTTTGAAACTTCTAGACAAGGGGAAACAAAGAAACAATTCTTTTTATTAATTTTAAGGAAAAGAACAAGAAGTCATCAGTATGTTTCTGCCCTGCTATATCCAAACAAGCTTTTTGCACCTGTCCTCACTGAAAAAGAGGTGTTCTTTTTGTGTCTGATTTTTAGTGATACAGGTACAGCTTCCCAGAGCACATCCTGGGATCCACTTTGTAACTCTAGTGTCAGCTGACTTCTAATGAGAATTAGGCGATATTTTCAGAATGAAGTATGCACACACACTTTTGCTTTCTGATTCCAGTGGAGGATAATGCTTTTTTTTTTTTTTGTTAACTTCTACGTTTGAGCAAACATCTAGCTCACCAGAAGCTTTGTTGTTCTTATAAGAAAATTTACAGAGCGTAAGAAAATGTTTTAAACATATTAGAAGGAAATCAATTATAACGTCTTTGTGACAGTCTTTGAAATATACACACGCCCAAACACATGCTCAAGTTGGGGCAAAAATCTACATATGTTTCTGATTCTGGTAACATTACTGTCTGTTTGAAGGATATATTTCCCAAACTAGCACATACCTTCCAAACAAACTCGGACTGCGAACGTAGGTTCTCACCACAAAATTTCAAAATATTTACATCTTGGAAGCCAAACTGTGGAGCCAACTAATTCACCTCCAGTTTATATTACATGACTGTATAACTAGTAAGTGAAGTTGGAAAACTGAGTTGCATTCCTGATTAATGCAGCAATTAGAAATAATTCTGCAAATATAGGACCACTGAATTCCCTGCCAGTCATTTATGTTTTAGTTGATCTGGTTTTCTAGGGAAAGCAGTGATTTCGTGTCTGCTGTCTCCATCAGCCACCTCAGATGTGTCCGTCATTCGCATGTGCTCAGCCTGACTGGGTACCCCATGCAGGGTGCCGTGCTGCAGCACCTCAGGGAGCGTCCCAGCACAGGGTGCCAGTGGGGATGGCCGGCAGCCCACCCCAGCCATGGCAGTGTGTGCTTGTCACCGCCGCCTGCACTGTTAGCTAGCCACCTTGGCCCCAGACTCCAGGGGTCACAAGAAAGTACCTTCCACTTCTGATATCCTGAATTTTCTGTTTGCTTGTAAAAATGAAATGGTGACTTAAACTTTAACTAAAATACACTATAAAGGCATTTTTTATAAAGAAAATAGAAATTTATTTAAAATTTTTATAAGCCAACATCTTAATGATGTACTTTTTTGTACAAATACCTCAAAGTGATTCCCAGGAGAAGATAAGCTTCTTTATCCCCAGTTACAGGTGGGAAAATTGTACATCAAAACCAACATGGGATTCTGTGTTTCACATAGTAAGCCAGTAGCACTATGCCAGTGATCTTCAGCTGTGGAAGAAAGGGTCATACACAGTTACCTCTCAAAAGCTAGTATATCAAATATTCACTAGTAAAATACTTTACCTGTCAAATTGCCGTCCCTTTAATTTTGCTGGACTTAAACATGTGCAACTAGAGGAGAAAGTCACCTGAGCACAAGTGTAATAGGCAATATGTCCTTTCATAGGGGAGAACCACAGATCCTTTCAACCAGTGCACACACTACATTCATTGACAGGACTGAAGGAAAAAATACAAAAATTAAGAAATTGAAAGAGCACTATTCCATCACAAAATAATTCAGAATGGGAGGAGGATACCTCATTCAAACAAAAATGATAACTTTCTTGGAGAATGAGATGAAGGGGTAGTTTAAAACAAAATCTASAACAGTGGGCAAAACCTTAGTATCTAAAAATTGACCTTGTATGTGGGACATTACTCGTAAGCAAGAAAAGTCTTCTGGCTCCCTTTTTAATGCCTGGGAACATAACAATGTTGTATTTTGCTGACAGAAGGGACCTTGCCCTGCCCTCATGCAAAGCACATGCAAGTTTGCTTTCCCGTGTAGTGAGATGTGGCAAGTGCACGTTGCACTACTGAACCCAGTCGTATGGTGCCTTTCAGCAGGGCTTAGCTCAAACCACTGGAGAGGCTAGGAGAGGGCTCATGCCTGGCTGGCCAGATTATGAGCAGAAGAAGGTTGAATCTGTATGTATAGTTGTGTGTGGAAATGCTCACAGAGTACTTGCACACATATTTAGAGACATATGTGTGTATCAAAATCCCCTGTATTATGTCTGTGGAAAACCTTTGACTCTACAGTGAAATTATTCAACACATCTAAAAAGTTTTCTTTGCCAAAGCATGGACAGTCTTCCTTTATGTTTACACTATTTTTCACCCATGTGATCCAAAATTACATGTGTTTGTGCAGAGTAATGTTCCTTCGGGGGTATGGGGCAGTCCTTAGGAAGGAGGAGCTGCACGGTGCCGGGGGTGGTGGGCAGAGCAGCAAAGGAGACCCAGGCTTCGGGCTGAGAGGCTGAGTGGCTGCTCCGGGGACATCCACAGCACGCGGGGCAGGAGGCGATGGAGAGGGAGGTTTTTCCTGGGGTGCGGTGCTGCAGCCCTGGAAGCTACCCAAAGGTAGCCGGATGAAGAGCAAGCCTAGGCAGGCAGACCCGCTCCTCAGTAATGTGGTAGGCACAGGATGTCTGTCTCTTTCTTTTCTTTCCATGCTGTCTTGCCTACTCACTTTGGGGTTTCTCTGTTTTTTAAATGAAATCCAGTTTTTTCATCCATGCTCTTGTCTGAGTTCACAAGCCGTCCTGGCTCTTCCATGGTGCTAGGAGGAGAAGGATGAGGGAGATCGCTGTCAAAGCTTTGGCCAACTTGGTGTCCTGCCGCAGGCTGGAGCTGGAATTGAGGGTCACTGGAAATAACAGGCTTCAACGTGGCTAACTTTGGCAGCCACACTATCAGTGCTGCTGGTCTGTTTTCCCCTGACACACTGGAGAAATTCGCACTCACTTTCTTGCACTGTGGAGGGGTCAAGTGTGAGCAATAAAAGCTTACAGACCCCTCTTTTCAGATTTCTGTTGGAATTAGTCTGAATGAGGAGGAATATTATTCAACTCCACCCTGAACCGGCTGCAAGTTTTCATCTACGCAGAGATCGTATCATGTTCCTTGTCTGAATACACGCCATGTAGAAATCTCCCAGGCAGATTAACAACCATGTTTTAATGTCCCAGATTAACAATGTGAAAAGCAAATGTTATATAAATATCCTTCTCAAATTAGCAGAAGCATAGCTCCCCAGATTCCCAAGACTTACATAAACCAAGTAAGCAACACAAATCAGAAAATAGTTTTAATGTCATTTATGCTGTCAGCAATGTCCAATTCCATTTTGAAAAGATATTGACATATTAAATGTGTCTGTCAGAATGCATTGACAAGTGAAAATCTTATGTAATTGAATATCTCTGTTTGGACTGGAGCTCTGTTTGCTCTTATCAGGACTGATTTATCAATTCACATCAGAGAAGTCTCCAGTACTCTTGGAATAATGTGTTGTCTTTTATTATTGGCGTGAGCACATATGGTATCTCACAATACTCAAGATGAGAAAAGTATTTTACATCAGTGATGATCCATCTGTTTGCAGCAAGAGTGTGGCAAAGAAATTACTCAACAAAACCGACTCTTCTAAGGAGACTTCATTTGAAATTTTGTTTAATGAAAAGCATAACCAAACAACTTGTAGAACAGGAAAATGCCTAACACAGTGGTTAGTACCATCTCCTGCCATCAGTGATGAGGTGTGTGACAGAGCATGATACTTTTCTCTAAAGGGGATAAAGATAAGAACTGCTTGTGGGATTACTCACAGGCTCTAGGAAGAGGGTTTTTTTCCACAGGAGATGAAAAGAAAATGTCCGTGCTGGCAGAACCTTCATTACTGTTTGCTTCCTTCTTCAGATCTCTAGGTGATCCCCAGAGCCAGTGTGAATCTTTACGATATTTTGGACTTTATCTGTCTTCCCACTTATGAATATTTAGAGCCACTTTATTTACTGATGACTGTGAGAACTTTGGAAAGCCTAACATCACTGGCTTGAGAGCCCTTCAAGTATGCACAGGTTGAAACTTCAAGGAGACCAAAGAACTGCTGAAGGATGGAAAGAAAAGCTTCAAATAATAGAAAGTAAAAATTAAGCTAAAAAGCCAGGAACAAATTCCTGGTCCTTCAGCCAAGTGCAGTTGAGAAATAGATAGCCAAGGGAAACAATGGAAACTCCATTGGATAGAAAAACCTTAAAACAAGCCAAAGAGAACATAGAATCATAGAATCATTAAGGTTGGAAAAGACCTCTAAGATCATCAGGTCCAACCATCAACCCAACACCATCATGCCCCACTAAACCATGTCCCTAAGTGCCTCATCTACACGTCTTTTAAATACTTCCAGGATTGAATGGAATTTAACATGAATGAGTTAAATCCATTCTGTGATTTTGTTCATACCCTACATGCATATCTCCTACAGTACTTTAGGTCAGGCTAGGTCTACATTCAGAAAGTTCTGCTGATACCCTCAAGTTGATGTGGAAACCAGACATCTTCTGGTAGGTGTCATGATGCCAGCAAAACCATTACTGTGGGCAGTTGTTCCAAAAGAAAAGATCTTTATATAATTCAGGGAGCTGCCAAAGAAAATTGGCCAACAGTAAGCATCTTCTGTCTGCCTGATCTGGGTCTACATGAGAGGCTCTGTCAATGGAGATACATGAGTGTCTGTAGACAAGGCTTCAGTGCTCAGCCCTTCGGGGTAGCTGAGCTCACAGGCAGTAATACTGACCCATAAATATGAATAAAACTCAAAAGACTATAGACTGACCTACCAGCATGATACAGTTATTTGTGCACTAAGTTTCACTTTATTTGTTAACACAGTGAAAAAAGTATGCCTTGTTCTATGCAGTCCTGTAATTCATCTTCAGCAGAACTACAGCTTTGTTTTTGCACATGAATGAATGCTAAGCCCTGGCATTTTAACATAATCATTTCTATCTACTTGTGATTCTAGCAAGACTGGTAAATGTGTACACATTTTACACAAAAGCAATGAAACACTGGCGAGAGCATATGAACACAGTGGTGAATTTATAATCTAAAGCCAAGCTACAGTGTACTAGTGCAACAAGAGTTCATAATTCTTTCTGCAGGCTAAGGAATGTCAGTAGGCTGCTTCATAAAATAATGAATGTTTGTAGTAATAATTTCATGGGTTGACTGCAATTTAATAGCTTTTATTTCCAACATAAGTTCATGAAGGATATCAGTGGTAAACAGGTTCTTATGAAATATGTTCTGTCAGAATTACTATTAAGCTGTCGGTGGTGTGTTTGTTGCAATTTTCACATGCTGTTACTGTTTATGTGATGATCCGGTCTCATAAAACTTTATGTGCCAATTAAAAGCTGGACACTTGCAATGGCTTTACTGAATATTCTTATCGATCAGTTAGGAGCTGGCATGACTCTGGGTTGCATCAGTTTTATGCTTGTCCAATACAAATTACTTCTGAGTGGCTTCTGATTTACACAGCGCGAATCTGTAGACACATTGCATTCTTTCCCTCCAACTGCCTGTGTGAATTTGTGATGTCGGAAGGTGTCACATTCACTACCCAAGGGATTAATTTCCTAGTTATTCAACAGGGACAAAGCGAGCAACAGCATCCTACACACAGACCTGCCAATGTGCTCAGCCTTGACCCGCCTCTAGGGCACAGCGGGTAATGCATTCCCTCTGCTGCTGCCTCCTTAATAAGAGCACTGAGAAGAGTGAAAATCAGTGCTATTAGCACTTTTCCACTAAGAAATGGACCTCAGATCTTTTACTTGTGATTTGAACTAGTGACCTAAAGATAAAGACTTTGTATGCTATTATTGAACTTTTGAAATATCCGGGTTCAGCATTTAAAATACATATTTATTTTATATTCAGTATGTCCAGGACACAGCAAATTCGGTGATATATTCATGGATTTTTTTTCATAGCAAAGCTGGCCAGGGCAGTTCTCATTGCCTGTTGCCACTCCCTCCTTACATCCCAATCTCTCCATTGTGTATCAACAACTGTTTGTGCAGTGAACCAGATTTAAAAATGGAGTGCCATGAAAAAATTATACAAGAGAACAAAGTGAGAGCTACGTAAGCCAGTGCTGATGCCAAAAGAAAAATATGTGCTACCACGTTCTTTGTTCATCCTCTACTAGTTCTGATGAAGCTGGCCCTAAGTATTTATAAATTAACTATACCAGATAGTTCCGAAATTATTTTTACATTCCAAAGCTTGCAGGATAAATCTATATAATGAAGTAACAAATCATTCTGCAACTGCCGTAAACTTATCCTCTGTATGCAAACAACAAAGACCAAATAATAAACTATTAAATTGGTAGCGAGGAGGATGCAGCAACGTATGACAATGACAGCAGGAGACTGACCTGAGTTCTGACTCAACTTTGAGGAAGTCATTTACAAGTGCTTCAATTTTTCCTTTAAAATGTAAGTAAAGAAAAAAATCACCTTTCACTCTTAAGAAGCTCTGAGCTCTGGAGGAGATTAAAAGAGTTATATAAGTGCAAATCACTGTGCTTACTCATTTATATTAAGAAAATGTCAGGTTTTCATTAAATGTTTTGCTTTGTTCAGAAGAATGAGATCCATATCTTGATGTAACAAACCTTATTCAGCCTACTCAAATGACCAGAATGTGTGATTCATTCGCTGTGTGCAGCAGCATTAAGCTTTGCAATAGCTTTGTCTGTGCCCCATAGTGAGATGGGCTACGATCTCAAAATCTGGCAGCGTAGGGCATGATTCAAGCTTGGATGGGAGATCTTTATGAACGCACGTTATATAGTCTTTTTGATTCAGCAGGTGTCACATTTCCTTGAGTCAGTATTGAATTAAGACCTTAATTTGGCATTAGGAAGCAGTGTGCTTTTGGAGGTGTCCTTTACCCAATAATAAAGCAATACCAGGAACCCAGCCGCATGGGCGGACTTCATTTTCTGCAGTGGTGTTTTATCAGGGATACATGTAGGGCTCATAACCCTTATTAGCTGCAAAGCAACATCACGTACTTGTTTTCTTTTAGAGAAACACCAAATATTACAAGTTCTTAACTACTTTATCTTATCTTAATCCCCTTGGAAAAAAATAGGTTTTCTATACCTCCTGGCTGTAAGACTAACCAGCCTGCTAATTCTTACACAGTGTGCCTGGTCAGCATGTTGCTCAGTGTTTCAGGGGTTGATATCCATACTCTCTTGGTCTGTTCCATTTTTATTGCTGTCTCCCATCTCCATTCCTATTGGCAAACCTTAGATTTGTTCCTCCCTAATCCACTTTGATGTAACACCATCCACTAACTGACTCACCAGTTAGCAACCACTGTCAGATAAGGTCCTGTTTTCAGGGCAGCTGTTTCCAGCTGTCTGAAGTAGGATTATCTGTAGGGCCAGTCCAGAAACATTTATGGACTGTGCATTCCAAGTAGTCGCATGTTGCCTACACATAAATATTTTAATTTACTATTCAGCATCCTCTAACATGATGAAGAGTAATATTGCCAACAGTAAAAATGAGCTGTACTTACTAGAATGGGGACAAGAGGTTGAAAAACTGGGCAGAGAACTCCTCCACACCAGTTACAAAGTGCTAAAGACAGAACAGCAGGAAGGGGAAAATAGTCTCAACCTGCTTGAAGTAGGTTTGAACCTACTTTGTGACCTGTCCCATCTAGATGCTGATCTTGACCCTCGTGCATCAGAATAGACTCAGAGCTGCTAACATCAGCCTCTCACAGCTGAGAGGAGTGAATCTACCCTCACTGGTGACATCCTCCTAATTTAAGATGTGCTTACTGGGCTGGCAACAGAAAAACAATCTAGAAGAAGGGTGGTAGCTCTGGATCACCTGGAAATCCAGCAGTGGAGAGAGATGCTCTGAGGGGACAGACACGCCAAAGGAGTCACGAGTAGAGGGTTGTAAAGCAATCTGTATCTGGCCTATAAATGTCTAATGCAACAAGTGTTTCAGAAAAAAATGTCATATAAATGTAATGTCAGGTTTCATCTAGTGTTACTTAATTTCTCATTTTTCTGTTGTTTATGTTGTAAAAGGTAGTAGATGTGCTCAGTATGCTAACAAGAGTAATTAATGCCTACTTGTCATTTCCAGTGACTTGCTTTTGGCATCCAAAAGCACATCCTCTTCCATGAGTTCTAACAAGTGTATACATTACCAAAGACTTCCCTATAGAAAGCTTGTTTATTGGCACAAATAACGCTTAGATGCTAACACTTGCTGTGCAAGTTGTTGAGCTTGCTAGTTCTTTCATACCAAGCTCAAGAGAGGTCTAAAATCCAACCTAACAAAGGCCAAACACCTGCGAAATACTCAGTGTCTGTTAAACCAGTGGTATTGACGTAGCCTCCTCTGGATCCACTGGTGAGGCTTTTGCAAAGATATCAGAAAGATGGCACTCCTCACTTTTCCTTCCTTAGGCTTGCAAAGCATTTATATGCTTATGGCTGATGGCTTTCTTGAGATGCTTAGATGAAAATTAACAAAACCATCCATGACAAGATTTTCTAAATTTTGTGTGACTGTACGTCTCACTTCTGAGTTTGGAGAGGGGATTTATACTTGAGCTTTGAACCCAAAATGTCATCACAAAGGATTTTGAACATGAATTACATCAGTGGTGAATGTAAACAAATCTTTCAAAAGGATAAATGGAGATAAATATACAAAGGAATATTGCCATGCACCTTAGTTGCATGGAGATCCAAGTTTGGAGTTATAAATGAAGTTCTGTATCAGTTGCCATCTGAAGTGGATTCTGAACCGAATCCAAATCTGAGAGAAGGTTTCATCTTGTCCTCCCCCACATCTGCTTTCGTGTCTGAAATTTTGTGAAGTCAAAAAGTAGGTCTCAGCATCACTGAACCCAAGGCTATGTCCTGAATAGGCTTCAGACTCGGACTCCTTACCCCAGAACAGCAGAGCTATGAATGCTGAGTCTGTGTGCCAGAAATACCACCAGGGTTGGGAGCAAAGTGGGATTGCTTTTATCAGCCACAGGGCTCATTTATGGCAGTTTAAAGTGATCATGAAATTACAGCATTTTTCAAAATTTAGTCTTCAGTAGCTGTAAGGCGAAATAATTGTATTGCATGAGTCAGGTAAATGGTTTGGTAATCATCTAAAGAGCTGAGCTTTGGATCAAGTCTAAAAGTTTTGTTAAGAAATTGAGTTAACAAGTTTCAGTTCAGCAGGGCAAAACAGGTATGAGTGAAAACACCTAAATGAGTCCTAGAAACAGCCCTGTCCCAGGGCAGGAGCTGTAAGTCTTCACAGGCCAAGTGACCCACCAAGCAAGAAGTCTGAGGATCTCCTGTCAATGACTGAAATTGCTGAATACATTGACAGTTGTTAAGCACAGTTGCAAGTTGTGAAGCTATTAAGTTGATCCCCTCTGCCAAACCTTTTGGACACATTTTGGGCTAAAAAAATAGTCGTCCTTAGAAGAGAAGCCCGAGGCCATCTGACGTGGTTAAAAAATGGTTTGTAAGCACATGCACATGCCACTTCACTGACTTCTCTTTCATTCTTACTGCCAGCAGGAACTTGTCAAATCAATATGACTCAAACGTATCAGCCCACAGACTTGTGGGGTTTATATTTTTATTAGGAATACATATGTGTGCTCCTTTGTCCTCTCCTTAGCTCATTTTTTTCACAGTAGGAATTCTCTCAGCGTATTTGGCGTGGAGGCACATCAGCACAGTACCACCTCCAGTGAGTACCAAGAGGCTTTCCAACATGAAGCTGATGAATCCGCAGGACAGGAAAAAATAAATGTGAGAGCGGAAGCACGGTTCTGTTTCATCGTGCTGCTCGCTTTGGAGATCACTTCCCAGGCAGCTGTTTCCAAGAGGCTGCTTGTCCCATCTCCCCCCGCTGCCAGAGCGCCCGTGCCAAGCTGGCTCTGCAGATCCCGCAGTACCAGCCTCCTGCTGGGGCATCACAGCGGGCTGTGACAGCGGGCTGGGGAGGCCAGGGGGACAGGGGTAATTACTCATTAGCAGTAAGGGAAATGTCCACGGAGAGACGGCTTTGCAGCAATTCTTTGCCTTGGGGATGTCCTGTAGCAGTCACTGCACTGGAGGCCTAATTTATTGCTGCCCTTAGGATAAGTATTTCTGCCACGGGAATGGTGTTTGCTCCCCACAGGTCCCAAGAGAAAATAGAGAAGACAGGCACCGGCTTCATCTTTAGTCAGTTCTTTCATGTGTCACCACATTCAATGTGTGTTTCTCTGCCGAAACAGTCCTTGGGCACTTCTGGAAATTTCAGTCTGTCACTTCCCCATGCTTTGCTGGGTCTTTTTGTTTGCAGTCTGGTATTGCCACTTCATTCTTTGTACTGTTTTCTGCAGTGAGTGGAAAAGGCGTGTTACCCTGCAAGCTAAAGGTGGCGCAGGCTGTTCTCAACAACATCACTTTAACATAAACCTATACAGATAGAGGTTTTGTTATTTTGTTTCAAGCTGCAGGGAACTTTCCTAGTTTTGCTGCTGCTGCTACAAAGCGTGCAGCTCTCTGAAATGGCTGTCYGCCTGCTAGAAGCTTGCTTTCAGGAGATGGGAACTGGCATTTAACATTCATTCCAGTACAAGACTTTAAAGGAAAAGGTGCTTTTTATTTCATTTTCACATACAGCTTTTTGTTTGTCCTCCCAGAGTGAAGAAAAGGTTAAAATTAGACAACTGCAAGGCAAACATGCCACTTCACTTGCATGAATACTGTATTATGCTTCCATCACTTACAAGACATTTTTCTGTTGACCGCCTCACATGAAAACCTACTAGAAAATAAATGACTGGGTTTTTTTGATTGATGTTGTCGTCTTTTTTTTTTTGCTTGTGTTTTCCTTTTAATAGGGAAAGAAAGAGGGAAATAAAAATTAGTCAGAAAATGATGAATGACATCTAAATGAGTTGCATGGGAAAGTTAGAAAGTTCCAAAAATAAGGGCACTGAATTAGGATCACATGTGTTAGGAAGTAAGCGTAATAGAATTAAAGCAAGATGTAGATTAGAAGTTCACATTTCTGGGGTATAACACAAAGGAAATGATAAGCAAACCAAAGATTTGAGGAAGCAGCAACGTACGTTGAAGTTAGTATCGGTTGAAGAGAGAGAAAATGAACAGCTAGGCTGAGTTTGTTTGGACTGAGGTAAAGAAAGAAAGAAAGTGGTTTCTGATTGTGGTATGCCTTCCACAGGAATGCAGACAATTGAGGATTTGAAAAAGCGGCTACGCTGATGACAAGGCAGGAGGATTAAAAAAAATTTGCTGTATTCTACTTGCCTGTCTTTGCCACTGAGTGCATAAGTCCTGGCTGATCCCTCAACGGCACAGCTTCAACGCAGCTGTGAAAGGTGCAGGAGGAAAACAAGCTTGGGCTCTGAAAATGCATGAACTGCTCAGGGGACACATGCAAAACAATGAATCAGATCTTTTTTAAGTGAGAAAAAGCAACATTGGTCAGGGCAGGGAATGACTTTCATTTATTTCGTTGCTGGCTGAGAGCTCTGTTTAATCTATGGTTAATGTAAAACCTTTAGACAATATTTTCAATCTTAGGTGCTTAAATGAAGGCTGTTAAGTCCATTTTCAGCACAGAAATTAAGGAGGCCTGGTTTTCAAAGGCGATGACTTCAGTGAGATTTATTGGTGCTCTGTCAGTTCGCAGCTAGCTGCCAAAATATGGATTTAGGAGCCCAGCCGTAGTCAGCCAAGTATGAAAAGTCTGGCCACAAAATCTACTGTTGGAGTCTGGGTGGGTGCCTTAAGAGTTTAGAGCAAAGCTTTGGAGAAAAACACGATGCAACAACTTTTTGTTTGTTGTTAAACTAGCTGGACTAATTTAGATGGTTATTTTATGTGTGTATTACACCACTGTATCAGTACATGGGTGTGCAGCAAAACTTTGATTGTTCACAGTCCCTCTGAACAGCTGGGTTTTCTCTCACCCTCTGCTAAGTCACCTTAAAACTTTGGCTTGTTAAAAACCTAGGATGCATCTATTTGTGAGAAAAGTTAGTCACTACCATGCCGCGGTCCAAACCCACCAGCTAGTCTCAGGGCAGTGGGGGCAATGCAGGTCACTGAGCAATGCCGGGTGGAGAAGGCAAGCCTTTATAGAATCATAGAATCATTAAGGTTGGAAAAGACCTCTAAGATCATTGAGTCCAACCGTCAACCCAACACCACCATGCCCACTAAACCATGTCCCTAAGCGCCTCATCTACACGTCTTTTAAATACCTCCAGGGACGGTGACTCTACCACTGCCCTGGGCAGCCTGTTCCAATGYTTAACCACTCTTTCAGTAAAGAAATTTTTCCTAAGGTCCAATCTAAACCTCCCCTGGCACAACTTGAGGCCATTTCCTCTCGTCCTATCGCTAGTTGCTTGGCAGAAGAGACCGACACCCACCTCGCTGCAACCTCCTTTCAGGTAGTTGTAGAGGGCGATAAGGTCTCCCCTCAGCCTCCTCTTCCCCAGRCTAAACAGTCCCAGTTCCCTCAGCCGCTCCTCGTAAGACTTGCTCTCCARACCCTTCACCAGCTTCGTTGCCCTCCTCTGGACACGCTCCAGCACCTCAATGTCCTTCTTGTAGTGAGGGGCCCAAAACTGAACACAGTATTCGAGGTGGGGCCTCACCAGTGCCGAGTACAGGGGGACAATCACTTCCCTAGTCCTGCTGGCCACACTATTTCTGATACAGGCCAGGATGCCATTGGCCTTCTTGGCCACCTGGGCACACTGCCGGCTCATATTCAGCCAGCTGTCAACCAGCACCCCCAGGTCCTTTTCCAACAGGCAGCTTTCCAGCCGCTCTTCCCCAAGCCTGTAGTGTTGCATGGGGTTGTTGTGGCCGAAGTGCAGGACCTGGCACTTGGCCTTGTTGAACCTCATGCAGTTGGCCTCAGCCCATCGATCCAGCCTGTCCAGGTCCCTCTGCAGAGCCTTYCTACCCTCGAGCAGATCAACACACCCGCCCAACTTGCTGTCGTCTGCAACGATGAGGGAGCACTCAATCCCCTCATCCAGATCRTTGGTAAAGATATTGAACAAGACCAGCCCCAAAACGGAGCCCTGGGGGACACCGCTCGTGACCGGCCACCAACTGGATTTAACTCCATTCACCACAACTCTCTGGGCCCGGCCGTCCAGCCAGTTTTTTACCCATCGAAGAGTACACCTGTCTAAGCCATGAGCCGCCAGCTTCTCTAGGAGAATGCTGTGGGAGACAGTGTCAAAGGCTTGCACCAGTGTTCCCCAGTAAGGGCTCCAYCCCCAACCCAGCCTGCTTCTCACACAGCTCTCATTTCCCTTTCCTCATGTAAAGCCTGCTGAGGTGTGTCAGCAGGAGAGAGAGAAACTTGCCCATAAAATGCAATGCGCCTTCTCCCCTGAGAGATGGTCAAAATTACTTACTTATTCACTGCCCTTGCTCTGTGTGGTGTCTAGCATTGGCGGACGTGTTGCGGGGGCAGGAGAAGGGAGAGGGGTGAAGCAAAGGGTTCTGTAAAGTTTTCGCCTATTTGAAGTTTGTGCCCCTGGGAACACAATGCGTGACAAATCCTAGGATTGCCTACATTGCTTCTTTTTAATATATTCCCTTAAATATTCCTTTGTTTGTCTATACATAGGTGAGGTACAAACAGCTCAGGGAGTAAATGAAATAGTTATTTTGTTTCCTGAATTTCATTTTATTTGCACTGCCCTCTGGGGAATAAAAGTTCCTGTAGGCTTCCCTTCTAATCAGAAGGCAAAAGTCTTTTACAATATTGAATCATTGACAAATTAAGTGAAAATATTAAAAAAAAAACCAACAAAAAACCCACAAACAAACAGAATAGAGGAAGTATCATTTAGTTCTTCTGAGACAACTGCCATTAATTTATTCTACCCCATTAAACTTTGGCTTGTTAAAAACCTAGGATGCATCTATTTGTGAGAAAAATTAGATTATCACTCCTTGTTGACTCATGACTTTTTCACATCATTGGCCCAAATCCCCTGTTGAAAAAAAATTATGAAGCTTTTTTTATAGGTATTTCTAAGGTTTACCTGAAAGCGGTGTCCAGTTCAACACTTTTTGATATTAATCAGTCTGAAAATCATCGAAGAACATTCAGCCAGTTAAAGTCATCAGTAGGTATGCTGAGGGACCTCAGGCAAAGAAAAAGAATTTGGTCCTTGGTGGGCAAGGAGCATTGTACGCACTGTTATTCTTGGGCAAATTATGAGATGATACCTTACTTACAGGTTCCTAGCAACACTATAAAGGACCTCATGGGAGACATGAAGCCATCTGCAGAGCTGCCTTATTGAGCATGATGTATTTGATCAATGAAAAGCTAGCAGCCTTCATACTGTGGATTACACTGGTGTTGCTGCATCTGGGCACATCTTCCGTGATCCTTTAAAGGTCCAGATTAACATATTGCTTTTACATCTCAGCATTTGAACATCTCTTCATGAAAGGGGCTGGAGAAAGTGAAGAGCACCAGAAAAAGAGAACAAAGAAGTCTGAAGAGCAGATAYAACTGTCCTGTAAATAGCTGATAGAGGCTTTTGATAGAGACATTGTCCACACAAGTGCATTAAAAGCCATGCTGAATACCCTTCAGTGTAACTAGCTGCAGGATGAATTTAAGTACCAGTTGAATAGATGGTTAGCCAGGACATGATATCCATGTTCAAATCCCTGGATTAGTCCTGCAGTTTACATGAGGCAATCCCTGAGGTCCACTTTGTAACTGTTTCTCATCATCCAAGGATTTCCTTTGGATTAATTAAAAGATTAATGTCTGGAAATCCTTTGAATTTGCTTTCAGCAGCATAAGGAAGCAGTGAAGTTATTTGCCCAATTAAACATCTCTGTTTGACTTTCCACCCTTATTTTAAAAGTGGTGATTTGGCAACACAGATAAATGAATATTGACAGTTGTCCACCCTTCCTTGGCTTATCTGTGCTTCATCCTCAGCTGCTGCTGTTATGATGATTTGGGATTTTATTTGTATTTAAACGTACGTAAATGGAGGTGCAAATTGGACACGTCGTGTCCTGACATGCAGCCTATAAAACCCTCATTCCGGAGGTGCTTCTTGTTAAATGCACAAATGTGAACAGCTTTCTTTTCACAAAGTCCTCCCTAGACAGTGAACTACTGCTTTCCTTCACAAATTTCTATCAGAGGATCTTTCAAACATCTGACTGCTTTAAAATCCTGCTRTTGTCCCTACCTGCTACAAATAGCTTAGCCAACTTTGAACCAAAACSAGAGTCTTTTCACTGGATTATGCATTGCAAAAGGCTTTGGATTATTTTGTATGACTGGACCCCTTATTTATAACAAGAAGATTATGGTATTAAACAATAAAGAATTTTTGGACTCATGAGGGTTCAGATCTTTTAATTAATTTGCTAAAAACTTCAGGATAGAAGGCTCTTGATAATCTTCTAGTGCAATTGATACCATAGTAATTGGTACATTCCTGAACACTTTAAAAAATACTACGCACAGTCCCTCTGATACTCTAGGTGGCAAAACAAGTCCCACTCACTTATGCTGTGTAGATACTGACTGCAGCACTGAGGCTTGTTAACTTGGCTACTATTTTAAAAAAACACTTGAGAACGGATAAATTTTAGCACTAGTTATTATTCTGTTGTTATCAGCATTTACCTATGGCTGGCTGTCTCACAATCTTTCCATTTATTCATGGTTATTTACCCATGGGACGGGTAAATCAGATGAAATTCACAGTGGTAGAAGAGGGTCCCCAGTGGGAAATCCATCACACGGGAGCTTCATTTTCTGTGAAGCATTGTCTCATGGTTGACTGTCTTTGGCTTTTTCATTCTGAGCTCAAGGTGAAATTTCTGCCATGGATGGACATTTATCACACCCTCTGATGTGTGCATTCTCATGTTCATAATAAGATAGGAGCTTAAATGGTAGCATTTACCGTAAAAAGGCACAAAAAGGGTCTTGTTCACCTCTGTGACCACTCATTTTCTTAAAATTTGTAGGAATTGAACTATCTTTTAAACCTGTAACTCTCTATCAAAGATTATTGAAATTGGCTGACTAGTTCAAATCTACTCAATGGAGGGAAAAATGCAGTGGGATTATATTATCCTGTTTCCATAGAAAACAGAGCTAAAAATTAAGCAGCCTATTTTATACCAGTGGTGCAGATGAAGTATGTTCCAGGACCATGACCCTGATGAGGTGAAGAATAGAAAGTACCGGAGTCAGACCTGGTGTGAATGGGGGGAGAGGAGGAAACCTGCAAGCCCTGACGATGGCCCATAAAACCAGGCTTGTATCCACACACGTGGCTAAGGGACCCATACAGGTCTCTGAGGCTCAGATGATCTTTGCGAGCCAAAGTTTCTCTCTCTCTTTTCCGCAGCACAAACTGTCAGAAGAGATGTTAGAGGAAGAATTAACGGAGATCAAACAGGCAAACAAGGAATTGGTTGGGAGTGAATGCAGTCAAGCACTGCTTATACAAAATGTGATTAAATTGGTACCCACAAAGGGATAAGTACTTGAGTAGTGGCAGGAAAGGATTTTTTCACCAGGGATGAGACCGAATAAGTGCAGATGCCCTCCAAGAAAGCCAACTACTTTATTTATAYGACCATTGAACTCAGCTCATGACCCCTTGCCCCATAGGAGTTTTGGTCCAGCCTTTGCTTTGATGGATTTGGCCCACACAGGACAGTAACCTGGAGAAATTTCTATTTACTTGTAGCAACTTGCTGCTACACCGTGCAATCTGCGTTGCCTCACAATGTCTTCTCCTACTGTAATAGCCAGCGACCTTGGAGTGATTTGAACTGTAAATAACTTCTGGGGCTTATCAGACAAGGAACAGTGTGGAGAATAATAAAACTGTTACTGTACTTGATACTCTGAGAACTCCAGGTTAGCCTCACCTCCAGTGAGGCAACTAACTACCTCCTCATAAAAAACAACAGCAGCTCCCTTCCCTGAGACAAGGATCCATGCTTTGAGAACAGATGGTGCTACTTTTTATGCCAAGCATTCTGCACTTCACTATTTATTAAATTGGCCAGAGAAGACCATAAGACCAGTTCTCAAATAACACACGTGAGCCGTGATGTGTGCACTGTTCACGCTGAACCCCCATTTACTCTGAGGACCTTTTATGCTGTTAAGGACACGACTGGAAGTCAGGTCCTCTGTGATTTTTCCTCCAGCTGATTTGTTTTTAACTCTGTTTCTGTTTTATTCCTTGATTCCTTTTTATTTCAATCATTTCTGGAAGATCACGGCAATTGCTTTATCATGCCCCCAGTACAGATGGTGTTGGTGTCTAAAGCTGGTGGAGGGGAGGCACTACTGCTTTGACTTCATGTCTTTCTGGCATCCCCTTTGAATCCCTCCTGTGACTTAGGCACATAGTTCTTCATGATTGCTCAACTTCCTCCTAAAATAAGTGCCAAAACTCCTATGTTTTCAACACTAGCATGCCCCCAGAGTAGAAAGCAAACCTTCTAGCTTTCCCTTGACTCATCTCCCCAATAGTGACCCAAAACGCTGGGACACCCCACATGGGTTACAGATGTTTGCTTTTCTAGAGGGCGAAATTGAGGCGTTTAGATGCTCAGTATTTCTTAGGATTCAGCCTAGTTGCTACCATATTAATCTTCTCAATTTCAGTCACCTTGTCAGCACTGTAATATACTATAGTACTATGATCCACACAAAAAAAGAGGCCAAACTGAGCTAATCTCTGTGAAGCTGCAGTTTCTGGAAAGAACAATTCCTGTTATTGATTTTGGCTATCTGATATTTTTGTGTTTTAGAGATTGCTCTGAAAGGAGAGTATGACGCTGAAATAGAAGTTTAAAGCACTTCACAACGGCCTCAAGTACTTGAGAAATACAGTTATGCATAATCTGTAATCACCGTCTACAGGGGGGCCTACTCTGCCCTCAGCTGTGAAAAATCATACACCGTGTTTCTTTACGAACGCCTGCAATCGCAGTGGCAAGGCTCCTGAGAGAGGCAATACGAACCACAGGCGCTGGAGCTCCGGCCTGTGTGTGTTGCCTGCCAAAAGATGGAAGCTGTTTAACAGAGCCTATGCCCTCTGACCACTTTTGCGCTCACTGCCTAGGCTTCCCTTCTTTTTCCTTTTTTCCTTTAAATAAAAAACAATTCTGCCTTGTGTTGCATTAAATACCATGTTTGTGTTTTCAGTTTGAAGACTGAAAACAGATCTCATTACAAATAGACATACGTTTCTGGACAACCTAGCTCCCTAAGTAAAGGGATCCCAAGCCTACAAAGATCAAAGTGGCTAAGAAAATGTTAAGTTGGGGAAGCTGTTCAGTGGTTAAAGTCCTAGATTTACAAGCCAGCAGATGCTGCATAATCAAATCGGGTCTCTTACAGTTGGTTCCAAAGTCACATCAGCAGGCGGGTTTGAGGACCTGCAGGACGGGTTTATTGAAACTCCACCACCTCTGGAAATGGCACGCAGCAGCGGGAGGGCAGGGAGAAGGGAACCAGCTGAGCTAGCAGGGAAGTGGTAGAGGAGCTCTGACTTAAGAGAACTCATTTTGCTTTCCGTGTGGCTGGAAGCCATGCTTATTTCAGATTCGTTAGTCCTCACTAGCCAGAAGACTTCAGGAAATCAGCTCTTTTCTTCTTTATTCAGACCCTGACTAATGCACAGACAGAGCATTGGACAGTGTGCTTGTTAAAAGGAAAAATTATGTACTGGGATCTTGGCATAGGGTTGGGCTTGCATGGGGAATCAAATCTTTCAAACAGGACAATCAGTTGCTGCCCAGTGGTGATGGGGGTGTCTCTTGCACGGGTCCTTCCAACAGCATCTTCAGCTGGATCAGGAGACCCCTCAAACCATTGTTTTCCTCAGTTCTTATAATCCAGCAGGCCACAGTTCTAGCATACCTGTTATTTCCTCTACTTTGAGAAAAGAAAGAATTGAGAGCATGATCTGGACTTCCATTAGGCTGCTTTAACTAAAAACATATTGAATCTTTCAATTCTCAGAAAGGTTGAAAGAAAACTCAAATTCAGTCTGATCATTTTTCTACTGGAAATACAATTTATTAGGATGAAGTTAGCTTCTTCATATTTGAGAATTACAGTATCCTATAAAGTCTATTACTCTTGATACTCATATTTCATAATGAGTACATTTTTAAAAAGAGCCATCCAGAAAAAGGTCTGAAGAGAGGAGGAGAGTGGGGAAGAGAGGGGGGAGAGAGGGAGAGGGAGAGGGAGAGGGAGAGAAGAGGAGGGGGGAAGTAGAGGGGGAGGGAGAAGGGAGGGGAGAGGAGGGGAAGGGAGGGCAGAAGGCATTTTCTATATATTTCAACATAGTATCACTTATTCCAGCAAAACTACACTGTTTTACACTGAATGAGAATCTAAACTGACGTAACTAAATCAGTACCTAAACCCCTGACTCAGTACCTAAAAAACCAAAAAGCAGAGCACCCACTGATCCTGGCACTTTCTCCTTTTATATGCGTGTATGTAAAACAATCGTTAAAGGTTTTTATGTTAGTGCATTTACTTCTTCCTCTCCAAATAATGACATTTCCATGGTAATCTTTCTTATCTTCAAAGCTTTTATCCTAGCTTTAGAGGATTTCTACTGTACAACAGCAATGTTCACCACAAGCTATCAGCCATGTTATAACTCATCTGTAGATATTCCAGTAAATGTTCTTTGGGACAGCCACCTTCTAACATGAGAGGAAACGTGTAGTGAGTGGGAAAATWATATGAACCTCTTCCCTTGGATCTGGATTCTGCAAACTCTTACACACCCTCAATATTGACTGATTGACACAGGAATGTACAATACTTGGTTCCCTGGTGGAAATGATCTGCAGCTTACAGAATCAGATACCTTGTTTTAATATTAAAGTGGCTCAAGTAACACAGATGTAGCCAAATAACATTCCCTATTTCCAAATTATATGATTGCTTTTTATCAAAACAACATAAAATGTTTACTTACAAAGTCTTAACCATAGGTATTCAGACAGCTTTGTCTTTTTACATGAATGTTCATCAGAACGTCCAATAGGTTTCCTGGAAGATTAGTGATATTTTACCCTATGGTGAACTAATAACGTATTAAAAGAAATTGCTGAACTCAAAATAAAAGCAACAATAATTCTCTAGGGGAACACACTTCAGTGAGAAGCATGTCATTTGACTGGATGAAAAGGTTCCTGATACAGTTCTTGGGGAATAACTCCACTTCATTCCTTCTTCCTGCAGCCATCACCTTCTGTGCAGTACAACGGTCTGTGTACAGTGTTACGTGCAATTTCCCAGATCATGACATCAGCTTCTTGGTTTCACTTATTGCCAACACCATATGATGGGATCTATGCATTCACTGAAAACACAAACCTATTGGAAGTGATTCTTGTCTGTCCTGGTTCCGGCTGGGACAGAGTTAACTTTCTTCCCAGTAGCTGGGGGGGGTGCTGTGTTTTGGGTTTGGTATCATAGGAGCGTTGATGGCCCATTGATGTTTTGGGTGTTGCTGGGTGGTGCTTGCACCGGGCACTTTCCGGCCTCCCATGCCCTGCCAGGTGCATGGGAAGCTGGCGGGGGGAGCATAGCCAGGGCAGTTGACCCAGCTGGCCAATGGGGTATTCCATACCATGCAACGTCATGCTCAGTATAAAACTAAGTGTGTGTGTGGGCTCTGGCGTCATGGGACGGGCTCTCACGTATCGGGTAACACGTCGGTTCGGCAGGTGGTGAGCAGTCGCATTGTGCATCGCCTGCTTTGTATATTCTGTTGTTGTTCTTGTTATCACTGTTATTATTACTGCTTTATTTCATTTTATTTCAATTATTAAACTGTTTTTATCTCAACCCGCGAGTTTTCCTACTCGTGCCCTCCCAATTCTCTCCCCCATCCTACCGGAGGAGGTGGGGGGGTGAGTGAGCGGCTGTGTGGTGTTTAGGTGCTGGCCAGGTTAAACCACGACATTATCTCATCTTAACCATTAGCAACATAGTCATACAAGAAGAAATCAATTAAAGCTATATACCTCACCTTCTAAACACATCTGCATTTGTCCAACTATGAATTAATTATATTCAGCGATTTATTAAATCACTTCAGGTAACAAGATGAAGTTTGCTGGAATGAACAAATATGATATCAGTAAAACACAGCAGACCTTAATGTGTATCTGAAAAGACACTTTTTATTATTTTAGTGTTTGTATTCTATGAATAAACTTTTTCTTATTATATGATTTATACTCAAGATTGGTATAAGTGAAGGGGATCAGAGCCCTAGCTAGCTAGTTTTCTTAACTAACATTCTTTCACCAAGCTTTTAGTTTCTGCTTTTCTGTCCTTGTTATAACAAACATCTTTACATTTGAAGTAATAAAATGCCATGCATTCCCATGGACAAAACCAGAGCTTAAAAAAAGCTCAGAAAAGATTTTGCACAGTTCACATGTCAGACAAACTTGTACAGGCTCAGATTGCAACAGAAGACAAAGATCAGAAATTCCTAGAAGTCTGTACATATGCATTCACTAAAGTTGTCTGTAATTCTTGAGTAATATCGGTACAATGTTGTACAGGCACAGAGGAAACAACGAGCAGTTTATAAAAATCTCCTTTACTAGGAGTTTGAGAAGACAAAAGCAAGCAAAGACAATGAGAAGCCTGCATGCAGATTCCAAAGCTATTTCAGTCATGGGAACGCAAACATGGGTCGGTCTTGTTTTTCAGTAAGATGTAATGAAGTGACTCATAATACAGAGACCAAGTACAAATTAGCATGGTATTACAATGACATGGATACTGAAAATGTGAGAATTAAATACAAATGTTACTAGGTGAAAGAGAAATCTCAAATTACATCAACATTATCTGCATAAATAAATGTGAGCATGTGCGTGTATGCACCACGTGCAGCCTCCCTCCCCCTGACTTCTAGCACAGAAAAGCTTAAACATCATTTATTTTTTCTTATACTCTTTTACTTATACTGTTTCTTATACTGGGTCACTTTGTGCTCCTCCCCCAAATTCCCACAGAAAGGTGGAAAAGGAAGTTCCATCAAGAAAATCCAGTCACATTAAACTGAATGGTGAACAGGAGTGATTTTCATCTAGGAAAGAATTTACCTAAGAGGTTTACTTTCTGTAGGCACGAGTTCTGCAACAAACATCATTCAAATGGTAATCTGTAGTGTGTATGGGGGGGATACTGCTGTTTCTATGACTATATTAAGTTGTAGGAGTGCTTCAGAAATATGGTCCATTGTAGGGCTGAGGTCCTAGATCTCCCCGCTTTGCTTGGTTCCCAAATTTATGGCTCGTAGGACGGTTTCAAAGGATGGAGTCTTAAGTTTGTCTCTGTTCCTCCCCTTGGGTGTCGGGCACCCCCTTCTCCCCGCCAGCACCACTGGGTTAGGTGACCTGCCACGAACTCCCATGCTTCCATGCCACAGGAAATATTGCAAGTATTATTGCTGCTGCACACTGGGTAAGCTGCTTTGTACATCTCCTGGGTCTCAATGAATGGCAAGACAATAAAGTGTTTTTCTGTAGAGTGCTTGAGCGAGCTTATATTTCCTACACTTATTCTGAAGTCCTGGACGGAACTGTGATATAATTGATGGTGATGGCAATGTAAATTACAGTCTGGATAGAACTTAAAATATCCAAGATAGAGATTATGTTTATTACTGATGTGGCTTCAAAATTATATCAGTGTGGTTTCAGAGGTATGATAAATATCAAGACTAACTCTAACACTGAAACTCTAATGCTTGCAATGGCTTTTTAGTTCTGGCTTTTTAGCACAAGGATTGCAAAAGGAATGTAAACTGAACTCTTGAACGGCACTTCTTTCTCTCATACATATGGGCATTAAGCCGTACTAGACACTGAATTTCATTTTCAAACTGGTAATTTTGTAATTTGGCCACATACTACATCATCATGAGGAACATAAATTAGACTCACAGTTTTGACACAGGTATTCACCATAATATTTATGACTAAAACACTTTCTTATTTTCACTTGCCATCACTGTGTGGAACTTTGCAATTCTGTACAGTCAGTACTTTGAACAGTAAGAAATCATTTTAAAAATTCTTTTTTTTTAATGAATATCACTTAAATAATAAAGATTTTAGCTGCTATGCATGAGAAGTAATGACCCAAATTGCAATAATGAAAATAAGCATCTGGGATGATGCACATAACATAATGATTTTAATGTACCTCATCACAATACTGATTTATCATGAACTCTAGGGGGAATATGGCATCTATTTAAACATCAGTATTCTCTCGTTTTTTTTTTTCTAGGTCTACCTTTTAGGTTCCAGAGTAAGCAGTGACCATAAGTAGTAATGAGCATACTTAAGTAGCTATAAGAAATTCAACCAAGACGTCCTTCTGAGCCAATATTTAATTAATTCTTAATCATGGCAACAGGAGATCTTTTCTGTTTAAGTTGCCATGCTTTCCAGACAAACTTGTCCAAAGAACTCAAGCTTCTGGTCACCAGTGATCATAAAAGTACCTAATAAATTAATTACAAGCATAAATCTCAATATTCTGGTCAAGTCCTATTTTAGAAAAAAATATTTCCATTAAGTCTTCTCAAATTTTCCATTGGGTTTTTAATTTTCACTACCTCTTTTAAAATATCTCAACTATGCCACCCTTTCCAACACCATAGTCTTAACTCTGCTAAGTTGATCTCATAACTTAGAAGACGACTGCTGAGGAACTAGACACCTGTGAAACATCACCATGTTTGATTGTATTTTGGTAAGTTTTTTAATTATTATTTTGCTTTCTGTTATTGTCTTTGGTAGTCAGTTCTTCTTCAACGGAAAATGGCTGCACTCTATCAAAATGTCAAGGCATACCATTGTTCATCTCAATATAATCTTAATTGTGGTAAAGTGGGAAAAATGTTCCCTTTCAGCAAATCCAGAAAAGATGTTAAAACAGTCAGTGAAGTCAATTGATACTGAGTCACTACTGTTTGATATGGATATGAAATTTTAATAATAACCTGACAAGTGTTACATGGCTCAGGTTCAGGAACTACAACTCGGTGCCATGCCAGAAGTTTTCGTGTATGGCACTAAGCTGGAAAAGAAATCCATAGGAGGTCAATAAAAATTTACTGTGATTGTATGTCAATGTGCATAGGTCTCCAAAATGTTAATCTCTCGTGAACTTCATCCTTCAGTGGAACTAAAGAGTTTGTCATGTGGATTAAAGATGTAGGGGTATGTTTTGTAAATTACTTCCTGATGGGGTGCCAGAAAACAGAGAAAACACCATCCAGATTGCACATTTGAGATGGATGCCTCTGAAAGGAGAAGTCTTAGAGTGGAAAATGGGTTTGTAGCACCGTTTTTATAATTAGTTAAGGGCAAATCTCAGGAAAGAGTGATTTTAGACAAGAACTCATGTGCATGTGTATGCTTATGTCCTCATACACATGGAGAGAACAGTAACAGCACACACCGTTATACCAACAGCCAAACAAGCCTGTGTGTCCTTTAGAGCCTGACACCCCTGAAGGTGTGTCATTTTAAAAGATGCATATACAAAAGCTGCATATACATACTTACGTTTGGGATTCATGTCAGAGAAAACCTCAGCATGGAAGGAAGACTGATGGTTCTTAGAGCCTCCAAGGTTTCAACACCAGGCTGTTAGTCACTTCTTGTGTAATCCATGAAATTGTTGGTCTCAATAGCTTCCCTGGATGCTAATGGTGTTTATGCTCTAGCGAGAGAGCAAAATAAGAAAAAAACCTGACAGGAATCTAACTTCAGTTAAGTGGAAATAAGTAAGCAAATTCAGAGCTTCCGAAAGGTAGAGCTACTGCATTGCTTGTGGATCTGAGAAAACAGGAGTCACTTCTGGCAATTAGTGGAGTTGGTACTCCACTACGGAGCTGCTCAAAGATTCAGCGCTGGGAACCAGATGGAATGAAATCCTGCACTTTCCCTTCTGCAGCTGTTCTGAGTCTGGGTTGGTTACACGCATGGTGCCTACAACTGGCATCACAGCACAGTCAACAACGCAGGTACCTGGTAGTGACCAAAGAGGGTTGTAACATAGTTAGTCAAAGAGTGTGCAGTATCTCTTCCCTTTGTCTTGTAAGCTATTGAGCTAGTTTTCAGTTAAAGTATGCTCAAACACTTTTCAGTTTCCTTTTCACACCTGTGCAGAGGGCACTAAGCTTGTCTCCAGTCACATAAAGTCTGCTCAGGTGCATACTTTGTTCATTAGAAAAAGATGTAAACTTCATATGTAAATGATTTGCATAAATTATGATGAGTCTTAGTCCAAAATATATTCATAAGGATTGGACTTCCCTTTCCCTAATTTATATGCCTATAATGCAAATGCCTACACCTGAGCTAGTTAGCTCAGGCTTTCTAATTGTTCAAAATGAGAAGCAGACACTTTTAAGGGTATGTTCATCTACGCTATTTTAGTTGTCCACCTTAGGATGAGATGAACTGCACCACAGAAATGCTTTTTCCTCTCCGCTGTCTATGAAGGAAATCCAGACTGGTGATAATAAATTTACTTTTCATCAGATTAATCCCCCTATGCTTTTTAAGTCCAAGAACACCTTGTACAAGACACTTCCTCTAGGTGTCCATGGTGTCATCCCGAGACTTGGAGTCTTTATGTACAATCCATGTGACAATTTAGTGGCCTTAGTTGGGTTTTTCCTAACCTGTTGTGAAATTTTTCTCCTGGAGAGTTATGATGGGGGGGCACGCCTTGTTAAATTACTAAACATTTTAGAAGTTATCACCTGTTACATGACTTCCATGAAGCCATATAATATACTTCCAAGGGAGGTTGTCATAACCTTCCGAAAGGAGGCTAGCCATAAGCTGCGTCCACATTGCCAAGCACCTTTGCAAGGTTTCCTAGTGGCAGCTGGATATGCCGTAGGGATGCAGTCCATAGGTGGGCAAGTGCAGTTTCTCTAGCTCTGTGCTCTGCTTCGCCCCAGGAGGAAGAAGCTGTCTCAGCCATTCAAAGGCTGAAACCGGATCTGTTGTGTTGCTGGGGCTCCATCCATTAATTGCTCCGAGGATTATGTCTAAGGCCTTCAGCTGACTTTGGAAATGGTCTGGAGCCAAAAGGAGAGAGGCATGAACGTCTTTCGTTTGCAAAAGTCTGAAGTTAGTCAGCAAAAGGTGCTACACTTTATAACACATGAGTTTGTCATCCTCACCTACAGCTGCAATTTCTGTGAATTATAGTAACCCTACATGGAGGTGAACCGTGCAAAAAATCATTGTTCTATGTTTTTTTAATTAGTCCAGTGAATTTTACTCATATAAAATATCAGAAAGTTACACATTTGCACCTACATGGGTATTTTAATATCTTTAGTTATCTACTCTGAATGAATCTGATTAACTACCAGCTGAATTTCTTATGGAGAGCAACAAAGAAGTTCTTTTTGCTAGCAGGAGAGCTGTTTTTGAATGTTCACATTCTTGTTTGGAGTGATCTATGGGTAGTCTGGAATCCTATAACAGGAAGGATTTTGTAGAAAATAGCTGGCTGCCTGATAGAGTCAAAAAGTAGCTGCTGCAGCAGTAAATCTCTGCCACAGTTTTGCATAAAGGCATATCTAAATGGGGAAACTGAGCATTATATTTTAGAAATACATAAGAGAAATGAAAGTGTCACAAGTGACAAAAAATGGCTATTTCACCTGGGAAGGGATACATATAAAATCAAAGCATGCCATGAAATTGGATTGTATGATACATTTCAAAATGGGGAAAAAAACAGCGATTAATGTTGTTTGTATATTTTCAGCAGTCCCGCAGTCACCTTGTACTCAGCATTGGCCATGAAACGATGGCAGAATCAAACTTAGTAAATATTTATTTAGCTCTAAGGTATTAAGACTAATCCCCTCAGTTTTCCCCTCTGTTTTCCTTTCATACAAATGTGAAAAAGTTGGCACATGCAAACTTTAATTCACTAGTGATAACCCAAGGGGATATAGAGCCATTTCAACTTACAGAGGTGCTTGCATAAGCAGTTACAAAATCATTATATTTTTGCTGTAATGTAGGAGAAAAGGTTTAAACTTTGCAGTGTGGTGGCTCTTAACCGACTGGTGGAACAGAGGTCTTCTGTACAAAGGCCTGAACCCCATCATTTCATGGGGAGAATTTTGTGCTGAGGATTTCTGTGCTGCTACAAGGAGCCAACAGATGCTTGGTGGGGTTTCACTGGATCAGCTTTACATCAGTTCAGAAAAAAATAAGTGAAAGAACATGGTCCAAATCCTTTCTTTCTTTTGCATCAGCACAGCTTCTTTAATAGTTAACACTTGTACACCCTGGAATCGTGCCATGCATCTTAACTCTTCTTTGCCCAATTTATGAGATATGCGTGTCGCACTTCCATGCCAAAGCTCTGAAGTGGGGCTCTGGTGTGTTTCAAACACGTTTTCCAGATATCCACTTCTGAGTGCAATAAGCTTTCTGCTCCTGTAGCTGTCCCATTCTGCTTCTTCAGCAGATCTCCAAGACTTGAGGAAATAAAGCAAGCCCACGCCTTCCCTTACATCTATCTACACAGGATGGCCTTAAGCCAGTCTTTCAGTGAACTCTGTGGGCTCTTGGTGACGTCCTTACCATGACAGTTTTTTCCTGCAAAGCTGCCTCACCATACCCTGTACATCTTTCAAAGGATGGAGTGAATTAAGCCAGGCCTCTTCAGAGCCCTGGGCTCACTTCTCGCTCTAATATACTTCAGTTAGGCTAGTCATGCATTCACACATTCTGTTACCTGTGAACACTGAAAAACCATATTAATGGCATTGTCACACAGTTACAGGGTTTTTTTTCCTTCCAAAATGTAACTGGATCTAAATTGATATGCGTACACTGGGTTATTGACACCTACAGTCATTACTAATACAGCAGAGCAAATTATGATTCTTTTTAGTTAAATAATTACAGTAAAAAATAAGGGGAAAAAATCTTCTGCTACACTGAAATCGAAATGGACTTTTTCTGTGTATTTTTCATTGAAATGTTGCATTTTGTTCTCACATTAGGTACCTCTAATTATTTCGTCTTTAAAAAATATAGACCACTCGCCAATGAAAAATGTTGTTTGAAAGGAAAAGTCAAAATGATTCATTAAAAAAATGTCAAAATAAGCAGTTGGTGTTTCTGAAATGAAACATTTCAGGTCTTTTTATACTGCTTCCATATTTTTTCAGTCGTAATTATTTGCCAAATTATACTCATTGGTGTGAACAATTTCGGTTACTTTAGAACTATACTTTCAGCGACTTTTCCAGTAATTGAAAAAAAATTATCTGTCCCTGCTGTTATAACAATAAAGGATGTAAAAATATTCACTGTAAAATGGAGCAGGAACAATAGACACAGTCATAACAGCTGAATAAGAAACAGTATTTCTGTTTCATTAAAGTAATCCAGTAGGCATTTTCCAAGATGTCTACACTTAACAGTCGTGAGTGGTCTATAGCTATATCTAAAAGCAAGCCTTCTAGCACCTCACGTAAATTGTTCCTTCATCTCCCAGGTTGAGGTTCCTCTCTTGCCTGAGTTAGATTCTGCTTTTGGGTCTTCAATAGCATATTGCCACATAAGTACTTTAGTGACTTCTTTCTTTACCAGTGCTCATGTAGTCTTCTCTGCCTACTGAAGATGTCTAATGTAGGAAACATAATTCAGTAAATAGGGGTTTACGTGTTTCAGCTAACTTTTCGTTTCGGAGATTCTCACTCGCACCAGAAATTCCAGCCTTTTTGAAAAGGGTGTATACTCTCTTGTGAGAAAGTCTGATTTAAATTCACCCACATTTTCTGATTAAAAAAATAGTTTTGGTGAAATTTCCCAACTCACTGTAAGCAAGTCAGATCAGGGCTTCTATATTGCTAAGGTTAACACACAAACTGAACTCTACATGTGTCAGTGACATTGTTTTGGTCACATCAGCCATATACAATAAAGCGTACGCATAAGTCTTTGCAGGATCAGGTCACTCGTAAGACAAGTTGCATCTAATATACCTATTTAGATAAATATATCCATACACAGGTAGATAAATGCTACATATTAGAATGATGACTGGGTTGCAACCATAATTCTATTTTGCTTAGAACACAAGAAATGTTCCTCTAGTAACATATAACTAGAAAACCATAAATTACTGTCTGTCTTCTACCTCTGTGCCCGTAACTCTTAAAAGACATACTTATGTATTACTGGTCAGGGACATATAAATATTTAATGGCATAAAACTCTGCTCATAGTACACCGAAATTAAGGACTATAGCATTTTTCCTCCTGGACAGGAGTTGCACAGTACATAATTTATACTATTTTCCACACATATGAGAGGGAGTGCAAGGTCTTCTGTTTATTGACTGAATAGGCAGAGACAGCACCAAAATCACCTTTTCTTCTCATACAACCTGCCAGAATGCCAACACCCCAGTCCTTACGCAGGGTTCGTATCCTTGTAAGTGAAATCGTTTATTATTGTCTCACATAAGTCAGTTTCCTTCCTCATTTCGAAGATTATTAAGAATATTCTCAATAAGAAAACAAGTCATTCTGATTTTGAAGAAGCTTTTTTATTCATCTGTCTTTCTGAGACCTTATGACCTGATGAAGGCTCCTCATGGGAAACTGAAGTGATACAAACAACAAACAATGCAGCTAAAAATGGCTGTCAGGGTTTGGACTGAGTATTTTAGATCAGTCTCAGCCAAGGATCCATGGAAAATTTGATTATAATTAGTTATACATTTTGTGCTATCGAAGTGTGAATATTTTCTGTCCTGGTGAAAATGTGCTTGCTTTCTCATTGAAATTCTACATGTTTTGGGGGGCTAATTTTTATGTTGGCATTTATTCTTGAACACCCAACAAGATCTGCTAGAATCACTATGCTACTCATATAGCCACAACTGTTTATGCAGTTTATTTAAACCCCGTGCTAGTAAAACCTTTCTAAAGCATTGCACCATTATTCAGCTCATGGAAAAAAATCAGTTTCTGAAATGCTCAAAAGAGGCAGACTTGGGGGTGGCAGGGGTTAAGGATCATCGGAACTATCTGTTACTTCTCTGTATTTCCTATTTTATTTATTGTGAGTTTTGTTCAATTGATTGCAAGCAGAGGAAGAACATAACTGTTAAAATTAAAGCAGCTCTAAAACTAACATAAAATGGCCATTTCAGCTTGAAACAATTAAGTTAAATATCCAGCCCACTCAAGGCTAATGGCAGAAGTCTATAGTGGGAACGTGGAGTCTTCTCTGAAATGCAGCTCATGAACTGGATGCTGCCCTTCCTGAACCACGTGAAGTCATTTACACAACCAAATTGTAAATATTAACAAATTTCTGTGTTCATATAACTTTAAACAGGTAACAAATGAAGAGACTAACAGCAAAATCATGCAGTTCCACAAACTTGATTCTAGCCCTGCAGAACCATGAGATACTGGGGCTGATGGCTCTCACTGCCCCAAGAGTGAATACAACCACCATCGTGGTGCTTCACGACCGGGTAACTCTGGGAGAAAAATCCGAAAAACAGGATTTGTCAGGTTGGCATCGTTCTTCATGCTCATCAAATTGTTTAGAAGGCTTAGCTGAAGCAAAAAGTGAAACAGGATAGCAGCTGGTGCAAAAAGATCCTTAAACAACATTTGATAGACGACGTACGTGAGAGAAAGCATGGCTCTTTGGCTGAGGGAGGGAAAATTGCAACAAAGACCTCAATTTATTTTTGCCATTCTACCTATTATACCTAGGATTACTGCAGAAAATAAAGAAATAATGGCGTTGTTCCTTTCAGGTGCAAAGCGTGACTGACTGCGTTTCATTCTGCTCTATTCCTTCCACAGATTAAAGCCCAAGAGTTACGACTATGTTTTCACACCAAAATACAAATACATGAATAAATCAGTAAATAAAAATGATCATCTGCTGCAGGGCAGATGTTAACAAAGCACTTGTGGTACAGAAGTGAAATTGATATCAAAAACATTTGCAAACAACTCTAGGATTGGCAACCATCAAAAGCCAAGAGATTCATATTTAATGCTGGTACTTTTCTCTAATTCAGATGTATTAAAAAAAGAGACACCATATGCTCAGGGGTGGGAACAGGGTGGATATATCAAAGTAACATTATATAGAAACTATAATAAAATCACTGTTGAAGAATTGATCCCAGATGACATGCTGTTGAATGTACTTGGATGTAAATGAGCTGACAAAAAATAGATAATTAAATATATAATTAGGCCTTGGAACTTGCTGTTGAAGGATGGTATTGAGGATGCAACTAATTTTACGAGGCATTAGCAGGTGTGAGTTTGTGGGCAGGAGAAATATGTTTTACAGCCTTTGTTTCTCAAGGTATTTACATGTACATGCAACTTAGAGCAAGTTTTCTTTCTTTTAATTGGGTTCTTCTCATACTTAAAGTTACACATGTGTGTGTTTTACCAGTTAAGCCTGTATTCTTCCTTGATTGTGTCTGCTAAAGGATGACACTAGAAGAACATCAGGTTTTTCAGTGTTGTACACCTCACATGAAATATTCGTTTAAACTGGTTTATTTCGTGTAAGCTGAAAAGAGGAATTCTGTATTTCTGTTGCAGGGTGGCCTGTTTTGGATTACTTAATCCTTTCTGAGTGGATTACTATAAATTAAGGTCAAAAAATTCTCAGGCCTTGTGAACTCTTAAATAAGGGGTAGGTGTACCCTTGCTCCCCCACTTCCCCCCCCCCCCAACAAAAATAATATTACTCCAAACCTCATTTTTGCAGAATCTGAAAACATTGGTGAATTTGGGACAGTTTCCAGCAAATGGCAGAATGTCTCATTCTGGAGGACTGTAACAATGAAACAGTAAATATTTCCAAAATGAAACATTGATACATCACATTTAAATGATGCTTTTGTTTAGAAACTGACCTAATTTGAAGGGGTCAGAAATGTTTATAAAAGCCAAAAAATTGAGCAATATTTTTTTTGGCACAACTGAAATTACATTTTTCCTATCTTTTTGCTGGATGACCAAAGAAAAAAAATCCACTATCCATGTGCCCTTAATCTACACAGATCTTTTCCTTGTTATATAATAGTTT
Organism: Phoebastria nigripes; assembly: GCA_035582835.1. Taxonomy (NCBI): domain Eukaryota; kingdom Metazoa; phylum Chordata; class Aves; order Procellariiformes; family Diomedeidae; genus Phoebastria; species Phoebastria nigripes. The sequence goes on from JAYKAV010003248.1 coordinate 310,052, forward strand.
TGGTCATGAGGTGATTTCTAGGCAAAACAGTTACATAATTGCAATTTAGGTGTAGTTATTATCAATAAAGGCKCTCTTCTTCCTTACAGGAATAAGGGTATTCATTTCTTTATAAATGCAGCTTTCTCTTGTATATGGGAATAGTTGAGGTGGTGCAAGATATTTACGTAGATGAACACTGCAACCTCAGTAACACTTTACACGTGCACCAGCATACTTCTCTTCGTGTAAAGACACACCTTGGGACAGACCAATGAATGCTCAGGTTAAAGCAGAGCTTTAGAGATTTTCTGTATGCTTCTAACAGCATCTATTAAAAAGCTGTATAGAAATGAAGCACTCTTTGTGCACAGAGACTTGTTTTTAAAGTTTAATAAGGTTCCTTCAGTTTACAAATTTTTTTTCAAAGGACCAAAAGCGTGTAGGTGCATTCTGGGATACTCTTTTCAGGTTGAAAGTAGAAGGGCAAATCTGAATTCAATTATATATGTAAAAGCATAAAAATAGCTGTCTAAAATTAATACGCATTTCTCTTTGCCACTCAAAGTTTTAAAAGACTTTATCTGGAAGTGACTTAAAATGTGCTCAAAAATCATTCGGAGACTGAAACCTTCATTTGGTTTCAGGCCAACGCTAATTTTTATAGACATTCAAAAATGGCATAATAGAAACTGCAATGTACATGGGTTTCATACAGTAGAAACCTACGGGTATAATAAGGTGATTTTTTTCTTAGTGAACCATGGCATGTTTCAATCTTAGGCTGGTTTTTGAATTCGCAGAAGTTAATATGGTTTCAAGGACAAAACATGGATGTAAGCAGCAGGAATACAGCATATTACTGCAGTTACCTTGTGAGTTTACCTTGATGCATCTTTCATACATTCCATATCCAAGCTGTATTCCTAGGACACAGGCAGGCACAACCTTTGGGTTCGTGTACTCCACTTGTCATACTGTGGAATACCTGCTGCATTTAACAATCAATCCACAGAGGAAAAGACAGTGGAAAAGAAGAAAAGCAAAGTAATATGATTACACCATTTATAGTAGTTAAAATCTCACCGAGACGCGTTCATTTCTAAGGATAATAATAAGGACTCTCAAGGAAAATGAAAAGACTAAGGGATGAGCAGTTGAGAAGATGAAGAGAGTAAGTCCGAGAAGAAAAAACAGCAAGTTTCTCTGGGGAATTCTAAACCTGCTTCTTCTCCCATAATTAAGTGAAGCTGGTGTAACAGTGCTGATGCTAAAAATGAATAAAGGTTCCCATTAAAATGAATGTTAAACTCCTTTTTCCTTGAATCAAGAACTAACCTCCTGCTGGGGCTGGGATCATGTCAGTGAATCGGGACAATGAAAATATCATCGTGAAATGTAGGTATGCACGACAAAATTGTGACCTCATTGAGATACAAATTTTTTGTCAGGAAGTCATCTTCCTTCTTTTTGACCCTGTAGAAAAGCAGATTCGTTTTGGTTTTCTTTAGTCGTGAGAGAAACRTCTAGCGGGACAGCGAGAATCCTCTTATAGAGCTGAACTGGGACTGCCTTGGGTAACTATCCCTTCTCCACCACTACACCACGCAGGGGCTGGATGAAGTGGCAGGTCAGCAGCTCTCGTGCAGGGAAATCAGCCGGACCGTGGAGGTGTGCCTGGGGGCATCTTTTTGGCCACTGGAGAGACCACTGCCAAGGGCAGGGAAGTGGGACTGCAGTGTACGGATGTCCAATTGGCACCCAAGCAGACTGGCAACACCCTCGGCTTCTGGCTAATGGTTACGGCTAGGGAGCAGCCCCAGGGGGAGTGACACAAAAAGCGAGACTTTGCATCCTCCCTCTGCTACACCAGCTACTCCCCAGCTATAGATCAGGGTATGGTTCTTTGGGTTTCTTCCTCTCTTTCTAACTGTACCACTTCACTCCTGCTTCTGAAACATCATGGTAACAGCCTCGCTCGCTCATTCTCTCTTTTTCCTCTCTTTTCCACCCGTTCCCTTCACTTTTCTCTCTCTCGCCTTCGTGTGCTCTCTTTTTGCTCATCTTAAGTATCTAATGCTTGTGCCTAGAAAGAAATGTGGTAGTTTTAGAACAAAATACACAAACCGTGCATTTGTCCATACAGATACATACGAATGAAGGGTGTTTTGTATTTATTAGTATATAATGTCACAATTCTGTAGAAGTATACCTAAAGTCAAGGTCAAGAAAACAAGCATACAGAAGGAGAGCAAGAGACTACAGTAGGAGGAAGCAGAGCAGAAAGAAAACAGAGGAAGCATTGTCTGACTTGCAAATATTCTTCTGAGAGGAATCCTTAAGTTTTCTGCCCTCTTTCTCAATGAGGTAAGTGGCAACTGGAGAGATCTAACTGGAAACCGTACCATTTCCTTGTCTATTATTTTCTGTCTGTCAGAAATGCATAAGGAATTTACTTACTTGGCTGGGAGTCTTAAACCTCTTGGCTGAGACAACGGGAATCTCAGTTGCATTGTAGGCTGGATGATATGTACATGGATATGAAACATAATGTTGGGGGTGATTGTTGTCAGTAACCATTACTATTTTGTGAAAAAAGCATGAGCTTTGGGACTTTTCTGAGACACATAAAGGTTCTTGCACAAACATGTGAGAGCAGGGCCACTCTGTGTGCAAGAGACCCACAGTTTTCTAATTGTACTTTGCAATGAAGAGGGAGTCGGTCACTCAGATTTCTCCTTAAAGGGATAGTCTTTGATTGAAACAAGATTTAAGTATGTCATCTTTAATAAGCAAAGTACTGGGCAAATGGATTTTAAAAATATCATGTACCATGCGACTGTATGTATGTTATTCTTGGCTAAGCTTGCTTATGATTTGAATCAAAATATTATGATAGATTTTTCTATGAGATGACAACCCAGATCATTTTGCATTATACTGTATGCAAAGAGCTGGGAAACACGAGAATAATCCAACTTTACAACGTGTTCTTAATCTTAGTCATTTCTTAATAACAGTCATGCTTATAGAGCATCCTTCCCCCAAAAATTCCTAAGTGTATCCAACACTATTAAAAACATAATTTACCAGCGATAAGCCAAACTCTGTGCATTGTGGAGAGCTTTCTGAGCCTTTCCCAAGCATGATCATGGACAATCGGAGCACCGAGTCCACCGCTGGGTCAGGAGACGCATGCACATGAATATGCAGCCCACGTTCTTTGGTCCTGCTGAAACCGCTGTCAATCATGCCTGCTGCGCAGCCTACAGAGATGCTTTTCCACGGCTTTCTGGACAAGGAATTGGACAGGCACCTTTCTCCATACAGCACAGAAAATAGTAACTCTGGCTGTGGTTTTGCTGAGGCACGGCCAGAGACACAACTATTCTGACTTCAGCTGAAGGAACGATGCAGAAACACAACCACCTGTTACCAAATCGCAGAAACTCTGCGTAATAACAGGCTAAATATCTCATCCAGCTGGAAGCACGTGGAAAAAAGGCAGGTTTTGTATGGGGTTGGTTTGGTGTGGTTTTATTTTAAAGGGTCATAATGGGTGGTGGTGTGCAAGCATCGCCAGGGAGGCCCCGTCCCATCCGTTCGAATGGAAGCGAGAGTTTTCAGAAAAGCACATTGTTCTGCTACGAATCTATTTGCCGATTCCCACTGAAGTGAATAGCCCTTCATTCCAGCGGGAATTTGTGCCGTCACTTCAAATGTTATGCATATAAGTTAATTTCACACTGCTTCAGGACTTTGTTTTCAAATGACCAAAAGGGTTAAGAACAGAGAAGTAAATGCTTGCCAAACACCCCAGTCTAAATTAAGGGTAAGGGCTTTTTTTTCATGGGGGGGAAGGGCAGGTGGGTGGACAATGGCCAGAAAGAGGGAAATAGGGACTGGAAATAAAGTACAGTCTTTTGTATTTCTGCAGCTCAAAGATGCTTTTGAACAGGACTGCTGCCAATTGTGGAAAAACATCTTTTTATGGAAAAAATATGCCAGTAACAAAGGATTTACAAGAACTGAGCCAGAGTGTCCTATACGCATTTATTCAATATTATGCAAGATTAATTGTTTGGAGCATCATGCCTTCAGAAGTGTTCTAAGCATTGGGGAGCCAAATTTAGCCTTGATATCATGAAGTCAAATTTCCTTTTCTATCACAAAGTCCCCAGGATGCCTGATTACAACAGTGCTGAATCTGGCACTGGAAGATGTTACCTACAGACTGGGCACAGTTTTGTTTAAATATGACAAACTGCATTTGCTTCCTTAGCCTGCATGAATCGATGTACATATTTTGGTGCTAGACCTTCAAAGCATTTTATTTGAAACAGACTTAATGCCTTTTGTTGTTTTGGAATGAGAAGAAATGAAAATATTATAGCAGATGACAATTTGATTATAGTTGTCACAAATAGGATTTTAAGGGTTGCACTCTCAATTACACTATGGCCCCATTATCTTTCCTGCCCATCCTAAGAGTGCCTTAAACTTGGTGTAAATGTAATTATGAGATGTAATTTGCTTCGACTGTTAACTATAAAAGGGGATTTATCTAAATAGGAGTCGTCTATACAGGGACATGGAATAATTACACCCAATTAAAACATCTACCTAGAATGTTACATCAGCAAAGCCATACCGGTATAAATTATTCTGCTACAATTATGCTCATCAATTTTCCCATGTAAAAAGGCTCTTAGCATAAATAAAAATTGGGCTCTAATGATGAATTCAGTATTATATTTATCCAGGTTTATTGGCATGGTGGAATATATTGGTTTCCACGGAATCCAAACGGCAAAGAGTCTAACAAAGGACCAGGCTTCAAAAGTATCAGCAGAGTGGGAAAACCTCCTTTTTTCCTTTAAACAAACTGTCGTACAAATCTGTTTACGCACTTTTGGACAAGATCCTTTGTACCACCTGAGCAAGCCTGAGTCCCAATCCCAGAGCAAATTGGCATGAGAACAGATTTGTACTAGCTGAGGATTAAACTTACAGAATTACCTTGATTCCACAAAACTTTGAGAGTCCTCCGAGTTATGATAGTTTGCATAGCAAAATGTTGATGAATGTCGAACATTCATCACGGCTAGCAGTTTGCCTCTAGTAACTCTTTGCCTGAATTCTGTTTTGTTTCACAGTTACAAATTAATGAGGCCAGTTAATTGGCAAACATTCAGTATAGCTGAAGACTGGATGAACACACTATTGTGAGCATCTGATAAACTTAACCATGCGTAGCTTTGAGAGGAACTGCTGTTCATGCCCACCATTGAAGGAAATTATCAAATATTACATTGTATTGCGGAAAACGTGGGGCTTAGATGGAACCTGCTCCCAGCAGATGTCTCAGCAGCAGCTATGGTATATATAGCTATTCAATATTTTCCTTGAAGTTTTGCAAGGATAGTGCATCTGAAATGAAAAAGCACACTGAGAATGTAAAGAAGCAAGACTCTCAACCCAATTCTTTCGAGCTTCTGTATTTTGCTGTCGAAAATCTGATTTGGGGATACATCCACTGACATTGTGCCCACAACGCTGATGTTCAGATCAGTACTGAGATGCAGCAAAGAAACTGTATTTCCTAGAAAAGTCACCTTTAATTTTGTGACCTGGTTACAGCCTGCTCTAATTCCGAGACAGCCCTTAGCTGGACTCCTGGGACCTTGGGCAAAGGCATGAATCCTCTCTTCACCTCGAGAGTGGCCACCTTGCCCTGCCACCTTACTTACAGCATTGGTCTCTGCCTGTGGCTGGGGCATCATCGCTCCCTCCGGAGCAGCTCTGCCCTCATCGATGACAGCCTTACCCAGAGCAAAGCTATGTCCTGTGCCACAGCCAAGAGTCCCTGCAGGCGTTAGCGTGACAGAAACCCTGCCTGCTACCCCCCGGACCCCTGCAGGCCCCTCTGCGAGGGCTGCACAGGGCCATATTTGGTATTCCTCGGTGATTTCTGCACAGGGCTCACATGCTCCCAGATGGTTTCAGACCCCTTAGCTCTGCCAGAGTCTGCTTTCCGATACGGTCATCTCTTGCGGGCTTAGGATGGGGTCCGCACCTTTTTGTACCCGTGCGCTCGATGCTCCCCTTAGGCTGCCGAGGTGCCTACACAAGCCACGTTGGGAGGTGCTGTAGACACGGGTGCCCCTGCCCGGCACCTGGGTGGTGACCGGGCAGCACATTACACGCCTCTCACGAGGGGTCTGCCAACGGCAGAGTAAGCGATGAGGGGACAAGGGCGGGAAAGTTGACTGTTGGTAAAACCAGGGCGCCAAAGCGGAGCGCCCGCTGCCAGCGGCCCAACGGCGCAGCGCTGGATCCGCTGCCTCCCGGCCCCGCAGCGGGCCAGCCCCCGTGGAGGAGGGAACGGCCCTTCCCGCCGGGGAGGGAGCCGCGCCGGCCGGCCCCCCGCGCCTCCGGGGGAGCCCGGGAGCGGCCCTGACCGGCCCCCCCGGCGGCCGGCCGAACGGGAACGCCCGTGACCGCGCCCGGCGCCTGGCGGAGCGGGCTGCGGCGAGCCCCCGCCGTACCCCGGAGGACCCCGCCCGGGGCATGCGCTGCTGACCGATCCCCAGGCCGCGCGGCTCCCCTCTCCCGCCGGCTCCCCCCTGCCTCAGCGGGGCCCGCGGCCGGCGTGCGCCGGACAGCGGCTGGGAGGACGCGTGGCGGAGCCTCCCTTCCCCGCAGGGGCGAAGCGGGCCGGGAGACGCGGAGGGGGCCGGGGAGGCTGCCGGGGAAGGCAGGAGACGCGAGGGGCAGCGGGCGGGCACGAGGGGCGGGCTGTGAGTCAGGCCGGGCCACCGGGGAGCGCGGCGCCCCCGACCACGCTCGGGCAGTAGCGGGCGGGGCGGGGGGAGGGGGCGGGACGGGACGTACCAACAGCCCCCCGGGGGAGGACACTGTGGCACCCCCTCCCACAAGCTGCCCGCCCCGCCCGCGTTGCCAAGGGGAACCCCCCGGTGCGCGGGCGCGTCTGCGAGTCCACAGAGCGGGCCGGGAGAGGCGGGGGCGAGGCGACTTGCCCCGGGGCGGGTGGAAAAGGGGGGGAGGGGGCGGGGGTCGAGGTAGAACGCGCACGGCACACGCCTCCCTCTCCCCCCCCCTCCCCGCGGCGGGGTGGTGTGGCCCGCTCTGAGGAGGGCGGGGAGCGGCGCGCAGCGCCTCCCTGCTCAGTGACACACGCACCCGGTGCGGGGAGGCGGTGGCTGGTCGGGGAGCGGGAGCGAGCGAGCGTCGTAGCGGCGGCGACTGGGAGCCGAGCCCGGAGCATGGCAGGGGCCGAAGCCGCTGCGGAGGCTGCCGCTGGTTTCCCCTTTTCGCCGGCTCCTCCCGCCCGCCGGGAACTTTTTCCAGTGGCCGGCGGCGGTGCCTCCCGCCGGTGGTGGTGGTGGCAGCGGCGGAGGCAGCAGCGGCGGCGGCTCCGCTCGGCGGTGCCTCCTGGGCCGGGGCTGGGGCTGCTGGGGCTGGTTTTCTCTCGCTTCTGCTGCAGTAAGTGAAACTTTTTCCCGTTGGCGGCTGGGGCATGGCGAGGGGGCGGGTGGAGGAGGAGGAGGAGAGAAACCCGAGCCGCGGCAGCGCCGGGGGACTCGGCCGAGTTGGGGGAAACTTTGTGTGCGCGCCCGGCGGGGCGGGGTGGCGGTTGCCTGCCGGCCGCCCTGCGGACTGGGAAGGCGGGCGGGACGTGGCCGGGATCGCGGAAGCTTCCTCCGGGAGCGACCGGGGAGGGGGCTGGCGAGGGGGCGTCGGAGCCGGAGCCTGCACCGCGCCGGGGAGACCCCCGGCCGCTTTCCCCCGCCTTCTCCCCGAGAAACCCCCGCTAGCGCCGCCGCCGGGATGCGCACACGCCTCGAGGCCGCCGCCGGCCTCGCCGGTAGGAGAGGGTGCCGGGCGTGCCGGGAGGCCGCGGCGGGGCAGGCTGTGGTGCCGGCCGTTGGGTTCACTTGCCGCGGCGGGGACCGTTACTCGCGCGAGCGCGGGGGGCCGGGGGCGGGAGCCGCCCCGCCGTGTGCCTCCGCGAAGTTTCTGCGGCGGTGGGCTCCGCGCCGCCCGGCTGGGATGGCCGCAGCCCGGGGCGGGGCAGCGGRGGAAGTTTATCCGCCGCTGGTCCAGTGGCGGGGCTGGGGCTTCCCCACGGCGGGCGGCAGGTTATCTGCCGTAATTCCCGTCCTGAACGGCGGGCTCTCGCTTGTTTGCGGAAATTCACGGCTGCTTCCCCCCCGCCTCTAGCCGGTGGGAAGGACAGAAGGATGGGCCTTCGTGTTCTCCGGGTGTACTTCGGGGGGGGAGAGAACGCTATTCGCTTCTGCTGCTGTTGGCTTCTGTCGTCGTTTCTTCTTAATTAGGGTGAAATCGGTGCTAGTTACTGTAGACTTATGGTTTTAGATCGCTTATCTCTTCTTCTGAGAATGGGTTTGTGTACTCTACATCACACTCGTCTTGAGCGGCTTGCTACTGGGGGCACTGCGGTGCGGGGCCCCATGCGGCTTGGCGTGACCACTCGTAGGAAAATAATCAGCACCACCACCACCCCGTGCTTTTTCTTGTGAAAAACAAGCAAGCGACGTAGCAGTTGGAAACTAAATCAGAGGAGGATTTTTTTTTTTTTTTTACTGCATGCAATGTAGTGTGTGTAGTGTCATTTTTACAGCACTGGAAGATGAGGAAAAAAGTGGACTTGGGCAAGAGCACATCGAAAACCATCATCCTGCTGTTGCATTCCCAATGCAGTAATGAGTAGTTGGCAAGGATATTTTATTAAAGGATACACTGTGTCCTTTCCCTCTTGAAGGAAGGAGGAACAAGTTAGCGGAGATAGTCTCTGGAGGTTCGTGTGATAAAAATACTGTGAGGAACTTGCAAGCCATGCCACCATAAAGCAGTTGTATAGTATCTGAGAAATGCTTTTTCAGGGAGGGAGTTGAGGCACTGCTGCTATAAGATTGTGCTCTTGCATGTAATAGTCTCCCCCCTCTGGCAATGATGTAACTTTCAGAAAAGATGATTATTACTAATTTAAGCATAAACACATGCATTTGCTGAAAGAGAGCCCTGTTAAATTGCATATGTTCTAGCTGTCCCTAAAGAAAGGCAGCTATGGGAAAGACAGAAGGGTTGGTCTTCATGTACATAGGGTTTATTTTGAAGGAGAAAGAGTAGTTCACCATCATTCTTTGTTCTGATGGTGAACCTGTTACTGTTTCAATTTACTGAGAGCTGGTGTGCTCACATAAATTTTGTTGAGAGGACAGATTTGGTCCTAGTCAAGCTGAATAACAACTGCAAATAGTTGTTAACAGCACAAGAGTTCTGTGGGGCTAGGTGACTGTCTCCTTATCCAGAGATTGCTGGGGTGCTTCTTTAGAGAAGATAAACTGTATGTTAGTGAAGCGGTCTGAAAGTTGAATTGCTTATGCAGAAGCTTTTCTGTGTTGCATAGACTATGTCCTGGCTACAGGACTAAATCTCTCAATTGACGGCTTTCTTATTTTTTTAATAGATCATCAGCTATTAAACTAAGTTGCTGTTGAAATAACTGAAACAAGATCTATTGCCTTCTTGCATGTTCTCTAGAGCTACTTGGCTGAATGTTTTAAAAAGTGTTAAAAGACCTATTTTTCTTCCTCTTTAAAATACATCCAACAGTTTAATTTCCCACGCATAAATCTTTGGAGCTCTTATTTGATAACAAACACTTATTAGACAGTATTTGGCTTTATTTGTGGTAAATTGACTTTTTCAATATTAAGAAGGTGCCACATTTCAAAACCTTAAGGCTTGAAGACTTAGTTTTCATAGGGCTGGCAAACTTCTTGCACTAGCAGTTTTTTTCCCCTCCCTTTGTTTGGGGGTGATTTCTGCTCTTTTATGATTAAAAAGGTGAAGGTGCAGACTTGACGTAACCTTGCCAAGCTATTTTTACATGTAAATATGAATATAATAGTAACAATGAAGTTAAGAGCATCTGTGTGCCGTGTCATGTGGTGGCTTGCTATTTTAGTCTTGATGAGTGTAATTCAGATCTCAGTCTTCCCGGATTCCTTTTGGCATATGTGAACTTGACTGATAATGCTTCAGAACATCTGCCAAAAGTGGGAACGTTGTGTTGAAATAATGTTCTTTTTGAAGTGCAAAGTTTTGAAGCGTAACCTACGGATAAAAGGGGAAACTTAAGAAACTACTAGTGACTTTTGGACTGTGAGGTAAGAAGCAGGGGAAGATGGTTTTTCGTCAATATCTTAGGTTTTAGATTACTTTTTTTGACCCTGAAATTTCCTACAATTGTTTTCCTTATCTCTGTAACTGCCACAGGTGAGTGTGAAGGAAAAATAATGAAATGATTGTAGCTTTTAAGAGTGCTCGTAAATACATTTTGAGCATGGTTAGATGTTGACGGAACCTGAAACTGCTGACTACTTTTGCTCACCATACTTCCTACTGGTTGGTCAATTCTGATAATGCTAGCAAAAGGAATAATTGAAAACGGCACCATGAAAAAGAACCCTAGCAGAAAAACTTCAGTTTAAAATCAAATGAGTTTTTATGCAATCATTTTGAGTGACAGCTGGAAATGATGATTTATTTGATCTATAATTCCTCAGAGAGATATTACCAAAAAAACCCCAACACTCAAACCAGAAAACTGAAGGGGGAAGGAAGAGAGAAAATCTATATGGAATCTGAAATAACAGCAACTTTTGGATTTTTGAATAAAAATACACCTGCTTTAATAAATAGCGCTCTTTTTAGGAAAGCGAGACTATCAGGTTCAGCTTACATGTACAAGTAATTCTTCCACTTCTCAGTCGAACAGTTCGTGATGCGATGAAGTATGTACTAAACTTATATGATCAAATTTAGTGTAGTTTTGAACTAGGGGAGATGTATGGCATCCGTAAGAAACATTATCATAACCTTTAATCTATAAAATAACTTAGCATACATTGTGGCAAATATTTTTCAGCTATGCTGTATATGAGGACCTGTGTGCTACTAAGTAATGAATTCCTTGTAATTTCAGTGCCTCATTAGTTTGCACACAAGTTTTTTGGAATGTAAGCGTGAATTAAAAACTAAGCAAAATTGTAAAGTAAGGTGAATAGAAAGGAAAAATGTACAAGATGCATTTTTCAGGGATTTTGTTGAGGAAATAAGTCTTTTTTCAATTTAAATTGTTGGTTATGTTAAGCTTCTTGGTAAGGCTAGAAAAAGAAGTGTTTGTGAGGCATATGTTTTTAAATTCCCATTGATTTTTTTTTTTTCTTAAAATAGCCTGGAGTACAGAACTCCAGACTGTAGTGGAGCTGGAAGGGTTGGATTATAAAGATGTGGATAAATACAAGTGTACGGTGTACTACATACAAAAATGGAGTTGCAAATCAAAAAAGGAAATTCCCAAGTAACTATTGACCAGAACAGTCTATTTGACTGAAACTTTTATTATGATTTTCAGGTTAAGTCATGAAAAAATATGAGGTCAAGCAACCCAAGTTACTACCTTGGAAATGGAAAATGTGGTAGAGTGTTCAAAAAGACAACAGAATGTATTTTTTCCTCATTGTATGTAAAAGGCAATGATGATAGTTAGAAATTCATGTCTGAATACGCATTTATTTTTTGAAAATGGTGTGGAGAGAAATGCACTCTTTAAAAGGCATTAGGTGAGCCAATACGACAATAGTAAGAGAAGGAGTAGGAATGCTATAGAAGGTATTTGAAAAGTTGGAGAGAATGAAATGTTGGTGAACTATGTAGTAGGTAGGGCAGCATATGAAACTGCTGTGTGAAGAAACAGAACAACTGCACTGGTAGAAATAACAGAGTAATTTCAAATAGAGGGAGAGTTAAACCTGGATTGTTTGATAATTAGCAAAAAAAATTAAGCCAGAAGTTTGTCAAGCCCGTAAGAAGGATAACTGAATATAATATGTGGTGTGCTGTTTTGGAACAGTTCTTAGCTCTGTTTCGTTGTGGTAGGCCTGTCGTGTTCAAGATCACGGTTAAACTGTGGTGCTCATGTAAAATAAATACAAAATAACAAAATGCAAATGGTAATGTTTTAATAAAATATATTGTATAGGCTTATAATTCTTGACTACTATTTAAATTTTAGACAAAACAGTTTCAATTTATCTGTAGCATTACATGGAAATAGTACAAGTTGGAGTTGCTCTGAAAGAAGTGGTTATAAAACTTGCATGGACAGGGTGAAAGCAGCTTACAGTAATCATAAATTTTAGGATGAATGAAAAGCGAGGATGCCAGCTAACACTTAGGTTTCTGGTGTGCAAGAAATCCCATATATATATGGAAGTGAAGTGTAATGTTATTTGAGTTGTTAAGATCTGAACACTTTTGAGTATTATAAAAGAATTGTGATGGTTGTTTAGCCACTTGTGCTACTTAAAGGTCGAACAGTTTCTTCATTTAAACAATGTGTTTCTGTCTTGCCTCCTTAAATAACTTAATTTTATGTCCTGGGATATGAAGATTGTTTGATATTGGACAAAAGAAGGCTCTGGCAGGATTTATTTCTTGTAAGATTAGAGTCAAGTATCCTGTCTAGAAATATGGTCAAATCTAGGTTGTTCTCTTTCCCACCCCCTTTATGTAGTATTGCTCCCAGGATGATACTGGGAAACAAAGGACTGTTCTGTAGCAGGAGAAGCAAAAATATGTTGCCTTTACAGAGCATCTGTACCAGCTGATTACCCTTCAGGTGCTGGTGGTAGAGCTTTTAAGGTATGCAAAATCACAGATGTAAATGCATCTGCTGTGAAAAGGGGAAAGGAATTGGGGGTGTGTTGCTTCAGTAAGCAGTGTATGGGGCTAATGAGTAGCATTTGTGAAACTCAAAGAAAAATTGTTAGAAGCTCTAGAATCGAAATTCTAGATCTCAGTTTTTAGAAACAAAATCAGCAGTGAATGGAAGTAGGGTAAGAAATACAAAACCTGGTATACAAACTGGCAGAAGGTAATCTTGCTAAGTGCCAACAACCTGCAGTGCTGTTAGTAAATGTTGTCCTTTTTTAGTATTGATTTGGTTATCTGTTGAAGAGCAATAAATTTGAAGAGTATTACTTTCCATCCTCTGTTACACCAGATTGTTGCTGTGGAGGTAACTTGACCTGCTTGTCCTGTGGTTGAATGCAATTTTGTCCAAACAGAGTTCTTTATCAGAACGTATGGCTACAGACTGGTTAGGTAAGTCTGCAAAGAAGTGAGAACACTGAGATTGCTTGTGTTGTCTCCTTGCTCTGGAGTCCTGGTACGTTGCCTCTTAAAGATGAGCTGTGTGATGACAGATTACTTTGCTCTAGCACTGTTTGTGTTTGTACTTGGACTTCTTGTTCCCAACTTTGAATGAATGTGTTGTATTGAATCAGGATTATTTGAACATTTTTTTATCCTGATGACTGCTATACTGACTGGTATATAGATACTAATGCAGAAGTTCCTGTGAGGAATTTTCGTAGGGATCTGATAATTGGATACTAACTGAATGGTCAGATTTTCTCAGTTATGTGAAAAATAGCTATAGGTGCAATTATTTAATTATTATTATTTTGTTATGCCATGTGTTGTTGGTTTTTGTTGTTGTTTGAAGAGGAGGAGGTGTATATGATCTTTAAAGGTACCTTCTAACCCAAACCATTCTGTGGTTCTGCGTGGGGTTTTGTATGGGGTTTTTTGGTAGGGTTAGCCTATCTAAAACAAGATTTTTGAAAACTACTTATTTGAAGGACAGCTGCATTCAGTGCCTCAGAGATCATAGCTACTTGAAATGCAGAAATGTATTTTTACTGAGAGGATGGGGAAGATAGGTTGATCAAGCTTTCTTGTTAGAGATAAAGGGGTCATTAACACTATTCTGTATTCCTGGTTAGAAAGCAGATGGATTGCCTCGAAGAGAACATCATCTAAGTATAGGAAGAAATCCCAAGAACGGCTAAGGAAGAAAAGATGGGAATAGCTGAATGTGGATAAAATACAGGGAAATAGATGAGAAGCAATTAAACAGTGAAACGTGCAGTAAAGGCAATGTCAGGGAAAATGATTATTGTGTTTCTGTCTATAAAGTGAGGAGAGATGAAAAAGCTGTTAGGTGAGAGCTTGTCTTACTCCCCTGGATGTGAAAAGACAGTGAAGGTGTAAAATAGTGAGTTAAAATGAGGTGTAGGTATGTATGAGTAAGACACTTGAGGGGGCTCATGGCCAATATTTACCTTGGTTCTGGAAAAGCTAGGCTAGTGGTTGATTACTGCACAATTTAGTACACAGACTCATGGTGAAGAGCTTCAAGGCATAGCATAACAACTTCCAAGTCATAGTAAAAACACCAAACTAACAAACTTTTTTTATTATCCAATAGATGAATGCTTCAAGAGTTATTTTTCTCCTCAATCTTTTCAGGTAATTAACTTGTAGACTTGGGACTGTTTCAAATGTGAACTCAAAAATTGGTCATTCTGTCCATGAGTTACCAATGGAATAAAATTAGCAGCAAGAATAAAAAACTTTCAAAGTCTTGAAACTTCAGTTTCTGTCCTCTGTCCTTTTACCTGTGTTTTCCCAGGTGTGGGGAGCTGAGCAGATAAAGTTTAACATCAGCATGTTATCAAGAAGGTCACTATTACTTCAGGTGGTGAAAAGTAACAAGCTTCCAGACTATCCTCTTTAATCACTACTGCATTCTTTTGTTCAATATTTTTGCTTCTTTTCAGTTGTTTTTCAAGTAGTGTACAGAAGTAAAAGCAATTTTAATTTTGTAGTACCTTAAAATAGCATGTTTTCACATTCTCAACACGAAAGCTAGTCAAGTGTAGCTTGTCTTGAGTTGACTGGTGTACTAGGATTACCTGCAGCAGTAGATGGCTCTTGCTGATTCCTGCCCCCCTCCTCTCATATCAGATTGTCATTATCTGGCATTTAAGATACCTTTGTATGTCTACAGGGGATCATTGTTTTCTCCTTTTCCATTAGTCAAGGATGGTATAACATGATAGTTTTTAAACTTGTCCTTAGTATCTTCCTGGGATTAGTTTGGACAGAAAAGAATGTTTTCCTTAAGTGACTGTTGTTTTAAATACTTAGAAGGTGCTAATGCTATCACTGTAATGCAGTGGCGCGTGCAGAATTTGAAGTCATTGAAATGGCAATCTCCTACCAAAAAAACATACTTGCTAAAAGGTGAGTAAAGGCTAGTCAAACAGGTCTCCACAGTTGATGTGCGTACAGATGAGTGGAAGAAACAAACTGAGCTAGCTTGATGAATTTATTATTTACTTTTGGATCTGTTATTTTCACTAGCCCTTGAGTTGGAAGATTACAAATTAGTGTTTGACTTAAATTTTTCTTAATCCTGTTTTGCGTAGGCATTCTTTTCCCACTTCTGTTGCTTCTTTTTTACTTGCAATACCACCCATGCTGCATATGGTTAAGGTGAAAACTAATTATTGGTGGGACAAGCACCCTTAAGAACAGCCTATTGGATGAAGGGATGCTGGAGATAGAATGTGAAAAAGTTGMTATTATGTTCAAGTTGGGTAACTAGCTTTACTTAATTTCTTTTCAGTGTACATAATCTAGTAGAACAATAGTAAGTTTAGTCAAGCATAAGTTAAATTACATCAAATGCAAGGAACCTCTTCATAATAACAGAGTAACTGAGGGGGCAAAACTTTTGACTTGTATCAACTTGGGGCAATTTTTTTCCCCAAATTCTTTCTTTAATTTCTCCTACATCACCCATTGGCCTTTGCCACAATAAAAATATACTTAGTCAACTCTGCTAAAGATTATTACAAGAGGTCTGAGAAGCAAAGATCAAGAGCTGTTAAGCTTAATTCCATTTTTGAACATATTTGTAAACATTGATAATACTTGCATTATAAAAACCCACTGCTCAGCCCTTCACCAGTGATGCTACTTCTGTGCTTTAAACACTTCAATACACTTTTGACTTCAAAAGGTAAACTTTCTTGAAACAGAAATAATGTTGTTATGACTTCATTAAGGTACTTTAACATTTAAAGAGGCACTATAGATCTAAAGAAATCAACCATGAGAATTTGATGGTTGTGACCATACCATTAATCACTTCTTAGCAGATTTAAATGCATCCTGTTGAAAGTTTCAATGTGTTATTGGTAGCTGAGGTAGCATAAAATAGTCTACCTCCGGTAACTAGCAAGTGCAATATACCCATTTATCCAGGATATCCTGTATAGGAAGAAGTATGCCAAGTTCTGCACTGTGTTTCAGCAGTTTGTGGTATCAGAGGTAGTTCAAGCCTCTGTGCATAGCTTATATGGCAGGGGGTTGGAACTAGGTGATCTTTAAGGTCCCCTCCAACCCAAACCATTCTATGATTCTACATGTAGAAGACAACTGTTAAGTTCAATGGCTGTAAAATAGGAAGGCTTTTGACTATAACCAGATTATTATCACAGTTGATGCCATCAGTGTTTTCACATGAACATTTAATAACTTCTGTTACCTTTTGACAAATCAGAATGTAATCTGTTGTCGAGAAATAGTTTTGTATAAGCTTCATGTAAGATCTTTTAAAGATTCTGTTGAGAGTGTTCTGCCTTATAGAAAGAGGTGAGGACTATGGGACTCTATGGAACTGTTAGTGAAATTCCCTTGGTGATGTATTCTGAGAGCTACTCTACAGCTGTGTTTTCCAAGACTCAAGAGGCATGGCTTAAGTGTGATAAATGGATGTAGCTGCAAATAAGGTGAAAACTGAAGTAAGTGAGGAAAAGGAGTTGTGGCGTCTCCACAATTTGAGACTGCTCTGAAAAGAGGTCCTGAATTGATTGCTGTAAGTACATAGGACAAGACTGTGGACAAAGGAAGAACAGTGAGTGTTATTAACCTTGCAAGGCTTTTAACAAGGTTTCCTAAAATGTCCTTGTAGCCAAATGGGTGAGATATGGTTTAGGTAAGTGGATTATTAAGTGGGTGAAAAATTGTGTGTACTGCTGGACTCAGAAGGTTCTGATCAGCTGTACAAAGTCCACCTGGAGGCTTGTTACTGGTGGCATGCCTTTAAGGATCAGTGCAGGGGCAATTTGTCCTCATTTCAACCCCTCTTGCAGGTCAGTAATGCTCTTTCAGCAAGCTTGTGGATGGTACCAGATTGTGAAGGGCAATTGATATGCTGGAGACTAGAGCTAATTGAGTGGGATGTCTGTGGGCTGGAGAAATAGCTGGCAGAAACCTCATGAAATTCAACAAAAGCAAATACCAAGTCTTTCTGGGGCGGAATGACCCCATGCAGCAGCATAGATGTGGTGCTGACTGGTGAAGAGCAGCTTTACAGGAAAGAACCTAGGGGTCCTTGTGCATCAGTATGTGCCTTTGTGGTGTAAAAGGTGAAGAGCATACTGGGCATGGTCAGCCAGTTGAAGGAAGCAATTATTCTCTATTATTCGGAGCTTGTGAGACTGCATCTGGAGTACTGTGCCCGGTTTTGTGCTCCCAAGTGTGAGGCAGATGCTGAGGTGTCTGTCGAAGGCCACTAAGATAAGGAGTCAGCAGCACACGATGTATGAAGAGGGTCTGAGAAATGAGTTTGTTCAGCTTTCAGAAAAGTGAAGCAGGGGATCCTAATTGCTGGCTATGACTGTTTAATAGGAGGTGAGAGAGAAAATGAAGACAGGCTTTCCTTAGGTATGCACAGGGAAAGGATAAGAGGCAACAGACACAAGCTGCAAGAAGGAAAATTCTAATAATGTGTTAGCAATATGTTTTCCCACACAGAGAATGAAGCACTGAAGCAGGTTGTGGAATCTCTGTCCTTGAAAATATTCAGAACCTGACTATAGTATGACCCTGAGCAACCTGATCCAACTTCAAAGTTGGCCCTGCTTCCAGTTGGGGATCAGATTGGATAACCTCCAGAAGTCCCTTTCAGTCCAAATGAGCTTCATTTTGTGCATGGGTGGGCAGGAGCTACTATACTATAGTTGTTAACCCTGGAAGAAAAGTAGAAGTGGTTGGAAGTCTTTTTCTATTAAGATTAAAATGCGCAAGTAAAGTCTGAGGCAAGATTTGCCTATAAAGGAATTTGATTGCTAAAAGCTTACCTTAAAATTGGATCCCATTGTTAACTCCTAATGTAAGTAGTAACTTTTAGAGAATCTCTTAAAGAAAGACTTGCCTGCATGTCTTCTGTTACTGCAATAAGTAGCCAGTAAAACCAGTCCCTTACAGCACAGACCTGAGTGGCAGTGTGACAAATATTGAAAATGTAGTTTGGCAGTAAATAGAGCAGCTATTACACAGCATTAATATGCTTGGCTATCGGTTACCTAGGCTTACTGTCCTGATGCAGTTCCTGGACAAAAAGGGTTAACTTGCTGGAATAGCTTGCAGTGGAGGGTGGCCTTAAGAGCTAAAAAAAAAAACCTGCAGTGTCAGCAATGCAGGGGGCAGCAGGCATCCGCATAACTTTGTAATGTAACTGGTAACTCATCGGATCTTGTCATGGACAGCTGAGATTTAGGCGTTGTATTTTATTATTTACTGCTCCTGACAAAATATGTTCACTTTCTCATAGAATCATAGAATTGTTAGGTTGGAAAAGACCTTTAAGATCATCGAGTCCAACCATTAACCTAGCACTGCCAAGTCCACCACTAAACCATGTCCCTAAGCACGACATCTACACATCTTTTAAATACCTCCAGGGATGGTGACTCCACTGCTTCCATGGGCAACCTGTTCCAATGCTTGACAACCCTTTCAGTGAAGAAATTTTTCCTAATATCCAATATAAATGTGCCCTGGCACAACTTGAGGCAGTTTCCTCTTGTCCTATCACTTGTTACTTGGGAGAAGAGACTGACATGCACCTTGCTACAACCTCCTTTCAGGTAGTTGTAGAGAGCGATAAGGTCACCTCTGAACCTCCTTTTCTCCAGGCTAAACAACCCTAGCTCCCTCAGCTGTTCCTCATAAGACTTGTGCTCTAGACCCTTCACCAGCTTCATTGCCCTTCCTTGGACATGCTCCAGCACATCAATGTCTTTCTTGCAGTGAGGGGCCCAGAACTGAACACACTCTTTGGGGCACATACTATATTTCATAGTATGGCTGCAGTTGTTAAATATTGGCAGATAACATTCAAACTTTACAAGTAATTGAAAATACGAAGTTAATGTTTAGCTGTCTTCCTGAACTTACTTGAGACTTTGCTACTTTATGTAGTGCAAAGTACAACCTCCCTTGTCCTCCTGGAGACCTCAGTTCTTCCTAGAGTAGGTGGTAGGTGGGAAGACAACATACAAAAGGTGGAGGAGTGGCCTGCTTAAGGGAATAGGGGCTTTCCTAGGGATTGAAGGTCTTGTTCCTTCATCTGGGATGTCACACGTCAGTGTTCCTGACCAGTTTTTAATGGTTTTCTAATTTCAGTGTAGGAGGTACAGTTGTGGGGGCAGGGAATGCTGAATGCTTACAACTGTTGCTGTACACTTCGCAGAATTTCACATCCTTCCTTAAAATTAATTTCACAAAAAACAAAACCCAAAACCCAAACCACCCAAAATCCTGATACCTGGGTGCTTATTTTAAGAAATTCAGAATTTTTACTTGTAAGAATTTTTTGCTAGCTTATCCTTGAGCTTTCTGTAAGGACTGTGTACACTTACAACATCAAACGCAGTGGGCAGTCTCTCTGAGTGTGCCATGTTCCTTTCTCCATTTAAAATTGGTGTGATGTCCATTTCTGCTTGACTTAAATTTTTGCTTTAATCTTCCTATGTAAAAGCAATATCCTATTAAAGACAATTAAACATGTTAATATAACAGTATTTTTCCATTGGTCTTGTTCCCCCCAAAATGGATGAAATGCCCTACGTAGTTTTTTTTTTAAGTTACCCTAAGTCAGGAGTTGTTATTTGTGCTTAAAACTTAATTCTTGGTTAAGTTTAATAAGAATTTCATATACACCGCTTTTCAATATAACACACCTTTAAATGGCCATTGTTTTGGCTTGTCAATACTAGCCAGCATTTCTGGTAGTATGTGTTAAAAGTTGTTTGGGTGTTTTTTGTTGATTTGTTATACTATCTTGTGTTTATACTGAATGAACTTACCTAAGACAAAGGAGAGCTATGTGTGTGCTCTTCACTTTGACTTTATTGGCCATTATTGACTGAACAGTTCAGAAATCCTTCTTCCTCCTACCCCTACTTTTGAGTAGGTAAAATATGGCTTAGTTCTAGGAAACCTAACTTAAACATGATCACTTCTTATTAGATCTTCTGTTTGAACATAAGGAAGTTAAACAGTAATTGTGAAATCCAGAAATTGATGGTTAATTGTTTCTTGGAGCCCATAGATTAAGGTAAACTTAAGCTATTGTTAATAGCGTATGGAGAAGTGGAGTCTGAGAAGTGCAGTGTAGCATGGGAAGAACAGAAAGTACATAGGTGTAGAAAATTAAGTTACTATATAACAAAATAATTAAGTACTGCTGTGGTACTGCACATGCCTATAAATACAGGCATGGAAATATGCTAATTCTTGATTCAAATCTTTATTGCTTCTCATAGCCATCTGAGTTGACTTGTCATTCCAACAAGTGTGCCATGCAGTCTTACAGTTAATATGTAGATTCTGGCTGACCATTGCAGCTTGCTTGTGCTGGCTGGTGTAAATACTGGGAAATGCCTGAAGAATCAGGTATTAATGCACGATCAGGAAGACTTCAGCAGTTACAGCGCAGCCCAACTACTTTAATACAATGTTACTGGCTTGAAGATACCTGCTGTAGGATTACCTTAGTTGCAGTGTAGGGTTGTAATTTTGCTGGGCACTGAAACATCTGCTACTATAAAGGAAACAGAGAAAAAAAACCCAGTTTTTTTTTCATTTCTGGACCTTTATGTAACTATTAGACCTACTTGAACTAATGGCAGAAAGACTTGCCTATGAAGATGCCTCAGTCAGCTGTTGCTTTTGGTAACATGCAGGATCAAATTTTGGTTTGCTAGTTCCCTAAGTCATGCATTCAGCTGTATCTGCTAGGCCTATCAGCATAGTGGTACCTTGACTGTCTTTCAAAAAGGTGTCAACTGAGAGATGTTGTGACAGCTTTTTTTTTTTTTTCTATTTAAGAAAGCTTATTAACTTAGTGGCTACTAGCTGGTATTTGTACTGCTGGGGGAGTACCTAAAATTGTAGTCTTAGCGCTTTTAATTATCAGACAGAGGACATTAATATTGCTTAGTGGTTTCATCATATGTTTGCACCTAGTTCTGTGCATCTTCAGTCTCCTGTTTTGTATGAAGGACCTAGTATTGTTGGAAAGGAGAGAGTTTCCTGTGAGGTTTGGAGGCACCCCATCTGCTGACCTGATTTGATGTCTTGAGATCTTTCCCCCTTTCAGGGGGATCCAGGATGTTATGGAGAGACTAAGTCTGGTCTTTTGACTGCTATGTTTTGCATATATCCATGTGGTCACCAATGATTCTGCTAAGGGTAACCCTGAGTGTTATCAAGAGTGACTAAAGAACTCTAAGGGCAAGGGTGAAGGACATGAGTGCAAGCCCACAACCTGGGTACCTATCCCAGTGAGGGAGAAAGGCTCGGGTAGGAATGGATGCATCTGGCTGTTGTTGAAGGTAGGACTTTTGACTTTTCTGACCACTGAGCTGTCCTTGCGGAACAAGAACTGCTGAGCCAGAGTCAGGATCTGTCTGACAAAGTAAGATGAGAGTTTCTTTTCCAATAGCGTTGTTAACTTGTGAGGAGGGCTTTAAACTAGGTATGTTGGGATGTCCTCAGATTTTTCTCTCTTATGAAGAGAAGACACGAGGAACAATAAAGAAGTGTCCGAGGGAGACATGATGGGAGAGGTTTTTTACCCTCCCATTGTGAATGCAGCACAAATGAGGACTGTATACGACTGCAGACTTAGGACCTCATTGGGATTCTGGCAATGTGGTGGGATAGCTTGCATGACTGGAGTAGTGCAATTAGCTGGATTCATGCCTTTAAGGAGAGGCAAGCTGGGAAGGTGAGAAAGGTAGTGCTCTACAGAAGAGTGGATAGAATGCATGGAGCTTTGCTGTTGAGCAGGTGACAAGCCAGTTAAAAGCTTATGGGTAATGTTAAGAGGACAGAGCAAAACAGGTGACACAATTAAGTGTCTGCTACTGCTGGCCTGATCAAAAAGTAGATGAAGCCTTCTTTAGGCACCTGGAAGAAGCCTCATGATCGCAGACTGTGGTGTTCCTAGGAGATTTCAGCCACCCTGGCATCAGCTGGAGGAGTAATAGGGCTGGACACAAACTGTCCAGGAGATATCTGGGGTATGTTAAAGACAATTTGTTGATGCAGGTGATCATGGGCTGACTAGGGAAGATTCTCTGCTTGATCTGTTATGCATAAAGAAGAACTGGTTGAAGGTGTAACAGTCAGTGGCACTGTTGGCTGAAGTAACTTTGAGACTGGAGTTTGAAATACTGAGAAAAGTGGTCAGAACTGATAGTAGAATCATAACCCTGGACTGTAGAAGAAAAGATTTCACCTTATTTGGGGATCTGCTTGTAATGTTCTCATGGGGAAACTGTTCTGGTGGGCAAATGAGCTGAGGACAGCTGTCTGATCTTCAAGATAAACCTCTTTGAACTACAATAAATGTCTCCTGCAACATGCGGGAAGTCCAACAGGTCTGGCAGAAGGTCAGCATGGAAGAAAAGGGAATTCCTCACCGGGCCTCAAATGCACAAAGGAAGTCCACAGAAGGTTGAAGCAGGAGGAACATAGAGATAGTATCTGAGAGTGTAGGTGTACACTCAAGCTCAGCTGCAGCTGGAACAAGTAAGGGATGTTAAGGGTGACAGGAAAGGCTGCTGTAACTACACTGTCAGCAAAAGAAAAACTAAAGAAAATGTGTGCCCACTGCTCAGTGGGGCAGGGGACTTAGTGAGGAAGGACATGGAAAAAGCTGAGATGTACAATATCCTGTGTTTGCTTTTATTTTCACTGGTAGGGTCTGCCCTGTGGCTTCCCAGTTCCTTCAGTCTACTAGCAGAATCTGTGGGCTACAGCATAACCCACAGTAGAGAAAGATACAGTTTGAGAGTACTTAAGCTATTGGACATATTCAAGGCCATGGACCAGAAAAGATGCTTCTGAGGGTGCTGAGTGTGGCTGATGTCGTGTTCTGTCACCTCTGAAAAGTCGTAGTGACTGGGGGAGGTTCGTGATGAGTGGAAAAAGGCAGACATCATACCCATCTTCAAGAAAGGAGGACCTAGGAAACTACAGCCTGGTCAGGCTTGCCTCAGTCCCTGGAAAGATTATGGAGCAAATCTTCCTCTAGGCCTTCTCCAGGCACATGAAGGACAAAAATAAGTGGTTGGGAATGGCTTGAAGGTGGAATTCTGTTGTACAGAGTCCAACTGGTGGCTAATTGTCAACTGATACTGGGGCAAATATTGTTTCGTGTCTTTGAAGGCAGGATATCATGCACTCACGAAGTTTGTGTATGATACCAAAGTGAGGTACAGTTGATACACTAGGAGGCAGGACTGCTACTTTGAGGGACCTCAACATGCTGGAGAAACAGACTGGCTGGAACATCATGGAGTTCAGCAATGGCAAGTGTGAAGTCCCACATCTGGACTGGAATAACCCCATGCAACAGCATGGGCTGTCGTCCAGTGGGCTGGAAGGCAGCTTGGCAGGCACAGATGTGGGGTTCTGGTAAACAACAAATTGAGCATGTATCAAGCAGTTTGCCCTTGCAGCAAAAGAAGATGACCTCATCTTGGGCTGTGTTAAGCATGACAGCAGGTTGAGGGAAGGGATCCTCCGCCTCTATTTGGCACCAGAGCACTGTGTCCAGTTTGGGGCTCCCCAGTACCAGAGACACACTGAGGTACCGGAGCGAGCCCAGTGGTGGGCCACCGGGTTGGTGGGGGGCTGGAGTACAGGGTGTGTGAGGAGAGACTGCAAGAGCTGGGCTTGGTCAGCCTGGAGAAGGGAAGGCTGAGGGGAAGGAGCCTTTATTGCTGCCTGATGGGAGCATGTCAAGAAGGTGGAGGCTTTCTTCAGAGGTGCAGCACATGAGGGAATAGGAACAAGCTGGAGTGTGGGAAATTCAGAGTCAATGTAAGGAAAAAATACTTCTCTGTGAGGGAGATCAGACACTGGAGCAGGTGTCCAAAGTGGTTGAGAATCAACTTCATTCTATGGTGATACTCAAAACTTGACTGGATGAGTCTCCAAGCAGTCTAATATAACTGGACCTACTTTGAGCAGGACTAGGTGGCCTCTAGAGGTCCCTTGCCTCTTACCTACGTGGAATCATTGTTCTCTAAATATTAGAGCTTGTCTGCCTTTGCCAATGAGAAATGCATTATGAAGAAACCTGTACCTAGGAGTTCACTTGTGTTTGTGCTAATTGATAGGTGTCCTGATTGGAAATGATGAATATAGCTTATACCTGTGTCAGAGGTGACCTGTTGAACACTTTGGAGACATCACAGGCTTTCTGTGAATGCATTTTCTCTATGAGCTGGTACTGATAAATAGTGATTCCTGGGACTTGAGCATTCTGAATGCCTGGGTCTGACAGATGAAGTCAGAATGATTAAGTGAAGAACATCTTGCTGCTAGTAACTTATACTCTGGGGTAGACATGAGCAAGATACACACTGCGGTTACCCTTATGATTAGTATGGCAGTGTATGTATCTATTGCTGTGTAGCAGAATAGTGGCTTTCTACCTTATGAAGAAAGACAGCAAACAGCAGTGATAAAGATCCTATACTGATCACTTTGCATTGCATTTTTGGATTCTGATTGCAGTTGCCTTGTATTTCTATTATATGGTAGTACTGGAGCAACTACCATATTACTTGGAAGGGAAGTTGTTTGTTGGACTTGGTGTGCATCTTCTGGAATACTAACCCATTTTTGCAAGTTTGTGGCTAGGTGGAAGAGACTATGCTGCTATGTCATTGATAACTCCAAAATTTTGAAATGAAGTAGGAGCGATGGGCAGTAACTTCAGACTTCTGTGATATTTAGTGCCTGACCCCCAACTCCCAATTTTCCTCTTTTTAAAAAAAAAAAAAAAAGCACAGATGCTGTGATGGCATTAAATTGTGTTTCCAAATAAGGAGTGGACAGGTCTGGGGTCTGGAAGAAAGGGTGGGAGGGCATTTATCTGAGCAAACCTTCAGTTAGCAGTCACTGCGGTCTTGCTACGACCTTTTTCTGGAGCAAATTCATATGGTGGAAGCTATAGTTCTGGGTGGTGCTGGAGGATAGTAGGAACTTGTCTATTGCATTTCCTGGAGTATGAGATGCCCTAATTAAACATAACTACTTGTTGCTGATGGCAAGTTGGGATAAAGATGAATTACACAGAGTTATGGAGGACCTTATGAAACTGAGTGATTGAATAATGAAACAAGCTGAAGTGTAGATAAATGTTCAGTGATGCCCATGAGGCCTCCTTTGTGGAGGGGAGGAGTAAACTTCGTATATATTATATAAGTATATATATTATATATTTGTATACTTGGAAACAAGGCCTTGAGTATGTGATGGTCAGTTCTGTGAACTGATGATTTTCAGTATTGTTTTTTTTTGGGGGGAGGGGGGAGGAGGTAGGGCAGGGAACAAATCAAGTGTTGGAGTAAGAGAACAGCATGTGCCGTGCTAATGTGTAAATAGGTGGTTTGCCTGTTCTTCAAATACTCTGTTCAGTTTTGGTCCCTTGATCTTAAAAGCAAACAAAAACCAAACAATAAAAACCCATCTTAGGGTTGAAGTAGGTTCAGAGGAGGGCAGCAAGGGTCAAAGATACGAAAGTGGGCTTCTAAGTGAAATCGGCTAAGACTTCTCAGTTGAGAAGAGGCCATTTCTTGGGAGAAGGGGAGGAGAGGGAGGAATATGGTGGGATCTGTGAAATCATGAGTGATGTCAGCTGTGTATATAGATTAACTCTCACAGTGCAAGAAGTAGGTGCTTGTCAGATGAAGCTAAAAGGAGACAAGTTGCAAGCAAAGAAGGTGTTTTTAGAACTGGTGGCAAGATTGCTGGCACTCCTTGCCAGAAGACGCTGTGGGTGCAGAAAGCTTGTGAACTCAACAGGAGATGGATCAGTACTTAAAAATCAACTGAGGGTTAAGCTGACAGGTCAGATCAGGCTTGGGACAGCTGAAGGTATTAGGAGTAAATGTTTGTCCTGACAAACTGCCCCCCGTGCCCCTACATGTTTTTGCCTATATTTCTGCATGTGACTACTGTTGGTAATATTTTCCCTTGGTGAGAGCACAAATCCTTATTATGACAAGCTATGCTGTTAGATTTCCAGGTGATGGAGAAGTGTATGTGGAGGGCAGGGAAGGAATCTCAATCTAGAACTGCCATCTTGGTGGAAGCATCTTCCCTTTTTGAAGCATTTTATCTAAGAGTTATTGAAAGGTGAGGCTACAGATGTGGCATCAGTGATTAACACACTGCCCCCCCCCCCCCCCCAGTCTACAATAACTTATGTAAAATATTCAGGTCACACATTTATTTTGTAGTCAAATATCTATCATTTGATGCCTTCTTTTCATTTATGCAGTCAATTGTATAGGCAGTCCTGCTCAAGTCAGATGTGTCTTTAAGTGCTGCTCTCACCTGAAGGAAAATCCTACAGTAAGCCTTGCCTCCACTGGATTGTCCTTCACTAGCACAGCTGTGCATCTCACATACAGTTCTGAATGTGGTAGAATAATGGTAATTTATAGCAGCTTGAATGTCTCACGCTTATCTCTGAAGTTTGGACTGTGGACTGGAAGCTGTGTTGTCTTCTCAGTTTTACACTCTTAAAAGAAGACTCTTTGCCAGAGGTCTTGCATGAAGGCAGCTGCACATAAAAGGTATGAACTAGGTACTGTACTGTTTTGAAGTATGTCCTCTTATGTTGGCATCTGCTTTGAACTTAAAGTATAGTAATGCCAGTTTTGGAACTTCTAGACTTGGCTCTGGAGAGCATGCTAGAATTGAAACCTTTTAAGAATGAATCCATGTTCAGAAAGTGGTGATTTTTCTGTAATGTATGTAACTGTCTCTTTGTATCATGAAAGGTAGTAGTGATGGGGCTTACTTAAAGGCAAATGAAGTTCTGTGTACTTGATTTATAGAAGGCAGAAAAGCTGAAGTGCTAGCTGAATAAAACTAAGTGATTAGGTGTTACTCTTTATCTCCTGAGTGGAATTTCTGTCATTGCCTTGAATTCACAGCCCTGCAAATAAATGAAGAAATAGAGCTTTTAAAATAAATTTTAAGCAAGCAACATGAAACTTCTGTTATAACCTGATGTTTAGACATAACTTATTAATGACCAGACTCGGAATGAGTTACTTTTCTGAAGGCTGTCTGTTACTTCTCCAAGTCTTATTTATGGTTGAGAATGAGGAAACTAGTCTCTAAGGAGTGATTTGAGTATGTCACAGTGACTCAGTTGAGGACAAACTGGTGCTAATAGCGATTTTGTGTGGATTCATATATACAGCTTTGAAGAGTTAAAAGCTTTTAAAAAATACATGACAAAAGCTGAATATCTGCTTGTGGATCAGAATACAAGAAATAAGTAAGAGAGATTGATTACCTGCTGTGAGCTGTCTGTCCCTCTGATGAAGAGGAAAACCTTTACTGAAAAGAGTAACTAGAAAGGATACAAATAGAAGCAGCAAATGGTGAAAAACATTTGGTGAGAAAACAGCTATCTAATTGAACAGGTTGAATATAACATTCAAGTTAAACCCCAAATGCAGTAGACCTGAGGATGAAAAAAGTAGTTGAAAGTGCTCTGTCTTAAGTAAATATATGCTGGCTAAAAGCACTGGGGCTCTTCAACACAGAACTTTTGGTTTCATAACTTGTTTTTGAAGTGCTACTAACTGAGCATTAAAAATGAAATTAATTGGCCATCCTAGATGTCTTCTGAGTTAATTTCTTCTTTCTGTTTTTGGTAATGTCTTCATATATAACTGTGTTAGTTCCTTGATTTGCAAAGCAGCTGAGGATAGTCTTGAAACACATGTAGAAAAAATGTGAATCAACAGGTTGCTAGTAAGAGGACTGGGAATGAGAAGACTTCTAAAAGCAATGTAGTCTGAAATCTTCACAAAGTAGTGAGGTCTAGGTGAACCAAATGGTCATGAGAGTGCAAGTGGTATAAGTGTGTGGAATGGATTGTTGCAAATAAGCTCCTGAAAGGAGAACTTGTAATTGAGTCCATCAGCATGTGTGTTGTATCAGCTAACAAGAATTTGAAGGAAGACCAGATTATTACTTTACTAAAAATGTCTGTTAATAATCTTATAGTAATTAGGCTGGCAAAATCCTTGAACAACAGATCATGTCTCTACCCCAGTGCAGGATCAGCTTAGGTTAGTTTGGGTGTTTGGTTTTTTTTATAAGTAAACATCAAACCTTTCTAGAGGTTGTGGAGATTTACTGTTTTGGCCAGGGTGTTCATTTGAGGAATTCACTTTCTGTAGCATCAAAGGTTTTCTTGATTTCAGTGGGTTTTGTTGTTGCTTGTTTTTGTGGTGGTTTTTTAGTTGCTTCAGTTTATCTCCTTCCTAACCTCCACAGGCATACTCAGCAGTGCAGGCATTTTCTTTTTGCAGTGTAAGTACTTCTGGACGTTTATTGGGTTGCCTTCTTTGAGAATAATGATCAGTTCTTCCAGTCCTTCCTTGTAGGTCATGTTTTCTAGGCCTTTGAGCACACTTTGTTTGCTTTCAGACTCTCTAGGTGACTAATATCTGAAGTATGATGTTCAAGCGGAACGACTCCAGATGGAGCCTCACTGATGTTGAGCAGCTAGAGCAGAGAGTTTACTTCTATATTAGCATATTCTAGAGTGGCACTTTCAATTCTTGAAATGTAATCACCATATACTTGCTGTAACTTTCAGAACAGTCTTTGCTCTCTAACCAGTTACTTAACATCTTGTATCTGTTACTTAGACTTGTTCCTGCTGACTGCTATTCTAATTTGGAGCCATTAGAACTTGAAGCTTTTTCAGGCTGACTGGGGAAGATTTGTTATGTATAACTTCACTTGTTTTTATGTATCGAATGCAGTTAGTTGGCAGCCCCACCAAGATACAGAAGTGCAATGCTCCTTTTGACCTCCCACTGTATCTGTTAGGTATTTTGATTATGTGTTTAAACTGGATGCCACATAGGAGGACTTTAACCTTTTCCTCCAGGTCAGTTTGTCAGAACTATTGACTCATCTTTTGTGTTTCAAAAGATTTTGAAGATCGTCTGGAACTCTTTAACAAACTTTCCAATCAAAGGTTTGAGTTACATGAATAACTGCTTTTTTTGATCTCTTCTGCTTTTCTTTTTGTGTATTTATACCTATTGCTCTGGGGACTTGGGGATTTAAATTTATTTCAAATGGGAATGTGAAACATTTTGTGGTGTTTAGGGAGAGGAAGTGGTGTATATTTCTGTGGCTAACTTTTGAACTACTTGTTTACTTTTACTAGTAGTTTTTTGAGGAAGTGGGACTAAGGATGAGATGTTATCCTCCAGTCCTGCTTTTGAGCCTGACCCATTTGTTGGAAAAAGAGTACCTCGTCTTGCTTGTTTCCTTTTAAAGGGGGTGGGATTGGGAGGTTTGTCTGGTTAAACAGAGGTTGGAATGTTCATTGCAGAAGAACTTCCAGCTGCCTCATAGCTTGCCTCACTTATTAGTTCAACATGTCTTGTAAATATCTGAATGCTTAGTATCAGGATAAACATCAATGTCTTAATTTGCTATGTGTTAACATATATAGAAGATTATAATGTAAGGTCATGTAGAACAGACACTGATGCTAATATGGTTTAAGTTGAAATTCCAGATGAAGTTTTAAAGTTCATGGGACTTTGTAAACATTCTTGGGGAGTAGTTAAATTTAAAGCTTTAGCCTTATAGAATTGGCTTTCTAAGAGTGTCCTTCACAACTCAATTTGAATGATGAGCCTAACCTTTTTTAAACTTTCCTCTAGTGTCTTAGATTGTATTTAGTTTCCTGCTGCCTGATACTAAAGGTCTGTGCAGCATGGTAGGAAGCAGAGTATGCAGAGGCACAGTCTCTGCCCTGCGTGGAGGTAGTGAAATTAGAACAGAAGCACCAGTTAACATGTGAAGGAAATGGCATTGTGAAATAAGAACAGTGGGCCACAGCCATGCCTGACTTCAAGTGCAGAGAGGTGCGGAGCTTTTTTGAAGCTCCAACCCATGACTGTATGATTTGGGCTCAAGCTATGTTAATGTTGAACTCTGAGTTTAACTACTTTTTTTCTTTGACCGTGTTGCACTGGAGTAAAATACCTCTGTCTAATTTGTTTCCTTGCTTTCTGTGATGAAAAAATCAATCTCGCTGATAATAAATGTTTATTGTGGTGCCATAGAGGTTTGCCTACTTTATCATCTTGACCCATTTGTATTAGGATGAGAGTATTTTGTCCAGTATTGCATTATCTGGCCTTTTAACAGGCAGTATGAATCTTCTCTCTGTGGACTCTGGATGCTATCTTGTGAATTGTAGTTGTAGCCTTCCCCACAAATATCAGTATTCCTTGATATCTATATACATAGATACATGTTGATTCAGCAACTAGATGAAGATAATTGACTGTCCCTTCCATCAGTTGCGGGGAATGAAGGAGTTGAGTAACACAAGCCTCTTGGTAGAATGGTATGATATGTTGTCAGCTCTGCCCTTAGGAGCGGCAGGTGGAGGTTCAAAGTACTTAAATTTTGCAGAACATCCTATGATAGCACTTAACTGAGAATTTGTCTTGAGCTTGATGTTATGAGTAAAACCCCTGCTTCAGCAACAGTTTACTTGTGATTGAGACAGTACTGAAATTAGGAGACTGACCTTTTCATGCATTCTCAAACTCAATCAGTTCTTGTGGCCAGTGTCTTCAACTTCTAGGTTGCTTTAAAAATTTTACCTTTGTGCAACTTTTTTTTACTATTTTCAACTAGAAATGATGTTGCCCTTACTGTAGCCTTTGTAAGCATGTAGGCTATAGTCACCTATAGGACAGCTGTTTACATGTTAGATAAAGTTAAGACTGGAACCTAGTTTTGGTCCATTTGTAGGTATAAAAAGTTAAGATTCAGAAGTTAATAGATGCATTTCCAAGTGGTGAATATGCATGAGCCACAGTAGTGATATATAAATGCAAGGGGAGAAATCTAGGAATATGTCACTATTTAAACAATTGTCATTATGTTCCTAGTTTCCTTTTGGTATCAGGTAAAATTGACCTCTGGGTTCAAAAGATTGAGTCCCTTGAACATTAATAAAATGAAAAAGCAGCCTGAGATAGCTGGCAAATGCACAGAAAGGCTAAGAGGATTTCAGTAGCCTCTGCTCCAGGCTATTCAATTGCTATGCCTCATTTCGCCAAGATATTTTGCCTTCTGGTAGGCTTTTGCATGCCTGTTATACTGTTGTGATAAACACTGAACAAAGTTTTAAGAATTGCTCTTCTAAGATGGAAATAATGTATCTCTGGTTTGCTTTTTAAAAGGTGAATGCTGTACAAAAAAAGGGAACTTGAGCTGAGTCTAGTAAACGTAATGCTTATAGAAGCCAATCTCATGCCCTGTTTCTGTTCCCAGCCCACTTCCCCTGAAAAACTTCATTGACAAACTAGTACTCCACTTCAAGTGAGGACTGTGATAAAGCAGATCCTTAGGCGAGGACAAGACTAGGTTATAATACTGTCTCTTCGATGTAAGTGCAGTTTTTTCCCTAAGTACTTGCTTAACAATTCTAATCGGAAGCTAGTGTTGAAGCATTTTGTACTACTTAATCTTGAATCTCTTCTGTTCCTTGTTTCTGATCTTTTTTAACGCAGTAACTTGATCGTGCTCTGGTACTCAAGACACACACTGACTTCCCAGTAATTTAAGCATATATTTTTATAAAGCCTCAAGTTGAGGTTTCAGGCTTTTCTGCAGTGTCTTTAAGTGATTTGATTCTCTAGCTAAACAAATCTTAAAATGCCACTAGAATGTGTGGTTGTGCTCTTGTTGCCTCTGTTGCATTCCCACTTGTGATTGACTGAACAGGGAATGAGCCAATTCAGAAGGCTGGATCAGGAAGAAAACAAGTGAGTGCTTTTGTAGGTTGGGCTCTCCCTTAAGTACCTGATGAGTGCTCGTGCAGGAGAGGGAGGGCTGGAAGAATGAGTTGAAGCTTTCTGATGTCTGCTAAAATTAAACTGACCTAACAATAATGCTTAGCCTGACCTTTAGAGTGTTGTTTCATGGGAAGTTCTGCTGACATAGTAACTTGCTGTCACCAAAATGGGATGTTCTTATTGTTCTGCTCTGCTCTTGATTGGAACCCTTCTTAGTTCCCTGTGTTAGTGTGTGCTAAGGCCAGATAACACTTATGAGCTGAATAACTTGCTGATGTAGGGAAAAACTTTAGGTTTTCTGCTCTTCGGCAGTTTGGCTTTATTGTCTTATGGAAACAGTTGACAGCTAGTGCAAAATGAGTGGCTAGGAAGTGGCAACATGGTCTCTCTGTCTTGCCAGTGGTGTGCTGTTAAGCACGCCATGGTTCTATAGCAGGTAACAAAATGCATTGCTTCTGTAATTAGACTTGTGCATGGCTGTTCCATATAGAAAAAATCTCTAAATCTGCTCTTTATTACAACAAGTAACAAGGCTGGAAGTGTGTAAGTCTCTCATTTCATAGCATGAGCACTTTGTTGTATTAAGAAGGTCATTATGTTTTCAAGACCCTATATTTCCTCAGCATCTTTTTTTCAGTTAGTGAGAGAAGTTTGGCTAAGAATTACTAGTGAACAGCTTCTGTTACCACAGTCAATATTTGATAGCTCCTAGTTCTGTGGCTTTTAATGCTAGAAGTGAGTTTTAGGGATTTTGTTTTGTTTACTCTTCAAACTGCTTTTTGACAAGTTAAGTGATAATGGTAAGTGCCTTGCTGTTTTGAGTAAGATTCTTGTAATGGTCTGAAGCTGGAGAGCTAGTGAACACAATGTAAATCTCATAAAAAATTTTGTTTGAAAAAATGATGAAATCTAGTGGTTATCTGAAATGAAACAATAGCTTGTACAATTTGGACTGAGTTACATTTGCAGTACTGGGCCTTGAAATCTGGTCTGTGTGGTGATGTGAAGCATGGGTGGGAAAATGAAGAGATAGTGCAGCTCATTTTGGGGAGGGAGCCAGGGGGTGCCAGAACTCAAAGGGCGAAAAACATGTTCCTCTGACCTGGTTCTCGCTGGGACAGAAGTAACTTTCTTCCCAGTAGCTGGGGGGTGTGTGCTGTGTTTTGGGTTTGGTATAATAGGAGCGTTGATGGCCCATTGATGTTTTGGGTGTTGCTGGGTGGTGCTTGCACCGGGCACTTTTTGGCCTCCCATGCCCTGCCAGGTGCATGGGAAGCTGGCGGGGGGAGCATAGCCGGGGTGGTTGACCCAGCTGGCCAATGGGGTATTCCATACCATGTAACGTC
The DNA here is from genome assembly GCA_035582835.1 of Phoebastria nigripes. NCBI lineage: Eukaryota > Metazoa > Chordata > Aves > Procellariiformes > Diomedeidae > Phoebastria > Phoebastria nigripes. Next base: position 343,581 of record JAYKAV010003248.1, read on the forward strand.
ATGCTCAGTATAAAACTAAGTGTGTGTGTGGGCTCTGGTGTCGCAGGACAGGCTCTTGCATATCGGGCAACACGTCGGTTCGGTGGGTGGTGAGCAGTTGCATTGTGCATCGCCTGCTTTGTGTATTCTGTTATTGTTTTACTGTTGTTATTACTGTTCTACTTTGTTTTATTTCAGTTATTAAACTGTTTTTATCTCAACCTGCGAGTTTTCCTGCTCATGCCCTCCCGATTCTCTCCCCCATCCTACCGGAGGGGGTGGGGGGGTGAGCAAGTGGCTGCGTGGTGTGTGGTTGCTGGCCAGGGTTAAACCACGACACTCTGGAAGGTGTTTTTACCAAAAATATTAGAACAAGAAGCTTATGCTTTCCCTCTCTGCACTCTCAAATGAGATAATCCATTGTTCATCTTTGAAATTATTTTATCTTAAGACTTTAAGTTGAGATAGGGCAGTCTCATGGTATTAATAAGTGTGGAACCATGAATAGTAAATGACTGCTTTTTTTAAAAAGTTGCCTAAATTGGTAAAATTAGAGATAGAGAGGAACTGCTGCAGTTTGAGAAGCTGAGGTGTGGGCTGTCAATGTCTACATGCAACTAACAGTGTTATCTGTGAAATAGGTTAAGAGTCTTATTAGCATGTTTGCAGATAGATTGGAAAATAGGTGTGTCAAGTAGATCAACTAGGAGGAGTATCCACCTGCTTACTTCTCTTAACTTGAGACTCAAGGTAGTTTTGTGATAGACTTGGACGTGAAGTATTACCAGCATGGATTGGATCACTGTGTAATCAAAACATCAGTTGGTGCATAGGGACTTAGCTAAAACTAAAACATCTAAAGGTACTGGAGATGGCAGTAATACCAGGCTGCATGTGAAACAAGCTCTTGCTGGTCAAAAAGGTAAATCCCTGTCTGTTGCCTGTACAATCTGAACAGGATTATGAACAGTTTCATTAAAGGAGGAAGTCTGGCTGACTGGTACAGACAGGGACTTCTAAAACGTTTGTACAAGCTGAATGATACAGTTAGGTTCAAAACTTTGAAATGAGTGGCATTGGGTGCCATATCACAATATGATACTCGAGTAATTATTGTAACCCACCGGTAAAAGTTATCTGACAGTGTCTTCAATTAAGCAGGTTATGCGAGAACCTCATTCCATGTTTCAAAGACATACTGGAACATATGACCTGTCAGAGCACACATGATTGAGGAAATGAGAGGGAAGACATAAGCTGTTTTTTCTGTCTTCCGAGTGAGCAAAAAGAAAAGGGAAAATAGATCCACAAAAGTTTTGTCAAACGTAAAGAAAAATGTAAGAAAACTTCATGATGCTGGTTTTGCCTTGGGAAGTTACAAAATAAGATCTTGATTAGTAAGTGAATACAAATTGTTTCCTTAAGGGATGTTGAGAATGATAAGCAAGGACTTCATTATTGTCAAAGTGCAAACAAAGAAGGTCAGATCTCAGTATTAGATTTCAAGAGGAGGAGAGTTAGGCTTTATTAAAACAGTAAATGTGTCCTATGCATCAGTACCTTGGATCAGTTAAGGAGATGAATATGTGGCCTTGAAGTGTCTTGTTCTTTAGAGTCTTGTGCATTGTAAGCCTCTAAAGCTTTATTTTGGAGTAGACATGTAGCTGTTACTATTCAAGTATAATCTTTGAGCAAAATATTGACTCTCAGGTGGAAGTATCTATGTCGAAGGCAAATACCTATCTTAGAGTCCTGAGTCTTGGAGAGCCCTGAATATCAGCATAGTAATTAACTTGCTAGTTTGAACTGTTAGCTTGATTGCTCAGCAACCAAAAGATGTTAGGTAAATAATGATAACTGGCTGAAGATTAAAACAAGAGATGCTATTGCAAATGAAATATGCGGTTGTTCTCACTTGAGCTTTAAACTATTTTTAAAACTTTATACACTTTGGAGTATATATACTGTTATATAAACCATATGTAAGTTCAAGTTAAATGATTAGCATAGACCAGTTGATTTTTGCCTTTGGAGTCTGAACATGTGTCAGAAGATGAGATAAATGTGTAAAATTTGGTGTAATGATCTATTGGCTCTACTTCCTTTACTGGAGAAGGTGAGTGAACAATAAGATGTAACTGATTAATGTTCTATAGCTGCAAGTGTGTGTGTATACATATAAATATACGTATGAGGCCTGCTCAGTCCAGTCTGTAAATCTTGAAAGTAGCAGCAATAAAAAAGTTTGACTTTTGAAAATATTCATGCTGTTCATGTGAGAACACAATGTTCTCATGGCCCAGATAAGCTGTTAGAAGAATTCCTGTTTTCACATCTTCAAAAAAGGGATAACTGTTGGTTGAGTATTGACTTTTTAAATGTACTCTAGTCATCTTTATGTAGTTAAAGCCTCTAATTATTGGAATTAGATTTGTCAAAAAAAAATTAAAAGGGAAAAAGAACAGCTTATGTGTTCCAGTAACTAGGATGACTTTCCAATTCAGTTTGTTACCTTCCCAGAAGTCCAAGCAGCTTTTGTGTGAGTTTACTTGTAGGGCTTTTCTGTACTACGTTTGTTGTAGTTATATAGAGCTGATGATTACATTAAGGTTCAGTACGGGTTATGATTCAGTAGATTTAAATATTGCAAATTGCTGATTTCTGAAGAAAAGTGTTTTTTCTGTACTTAAATGACATTACAGAATATGTATGTTCTGTACATTCTGAAATACATTGCAGAAATGTAACTTGTGAGCCTTATTTATATGTAAGGTAGAAAACAGTTAAATACTTTAAGGAACACGCCACCTTATGCTTAAATGTAGCAATGGCGAGTGGAGACAAAGTTTGGGCAGAGTTCTGCGTGTTTCAGTTAGTGTTCATATAGTTGCCCTCTTTCCAAAGTCTGTCTCAACAATATGTATTAGTTCAAGAGGCATGACTAGACAAAATGTTCTTTCATTACTCATGTATTAGTCACGTTGGATATTCTCTATGTGAAACTTACTCAGTTTTTTGAGTTTTCTGGCTATTTTTTTCCCCCCCTCACCAGCCTCTCCTAGTGACTGGCATGTCGATAATCTTGGTATAAAGTTCTGGCTTAGTTTGATTTTATTTGTGCAACTTAATGTTTTCATACTATTGGCATTAGTCAGTAGTTTTATACTGAAGAAATCCTTAGCTGAATCTTTAAATCACTTGTTTAGGTGACTTCATTGACTTAGTTATGGTTTGAACACTGAAAAATCAATTGATGGGAAATGGAAAGCTTTCAACAATGGACTCATACATAAAGGCATATAGAGAATTTTTTCCTGAACACATGGTTTCTCTTTTCTGGGAACTTGTTGACTGAAAATGCAGTTAATGTCTCAAGTTGAATGACCTCTTCATGCTTGTGGAAATTGGGCTACTAAAATTTAGACTTGAATCTTGTTGCATGGGTGAACTTTCTCAGTAACAGCTTGAGTACTGGTTTGATAACTGGAGAGAAAATCAGAGCAGTTGAAATGGCTCTGTTAAAACTTAAGCACAGTAAAAATAAATGCAGTGTGGACTAAGACTTTGGTTCTCTCTCATCATGTTAGTTTACTCCAAGAGAACGAATGATTGAAGTTTCTGGAGCATCTGTTTGGCAAAAGAAATTGTGAACCTGTGGTTTAATGAACTGCTTTGTCCTGGTGGATTTCCTTTCTTGAAAGGAGGTGGTATAAAATGCTGAGCTCAGAATGCAGTTGCTACTGTGGAAAGTATTTTAGGTATTAAACAGAAACACATTGAATCTTAAACAAACACTGACTATACCTACTCTTGCGTATTTACTGTGTTAATACAGAGGGAAGGTCTAGTGTGAAGACACCGCACTACAGTGTAGCAGGAAGATTGCATATGTGTAATGGTACATACCTTTATTGGAAACTAGGATACCAAAGCTAAAATCAAATTCTTCGATTGACTGTCACTGTTAAGATGGAGTAGTTTGTGAGGTTTTGTTTTTTTCTTTGGTGTTTGGGTTTTTTTTATTGTTGTTGCTTTGCTTTTTAAGTAGTTACTGGTATGGTAAGTGGTAGAAGTTTCAGTTATGCATTTCTCCTTAAATTATCATTAGGAGACTTTTCTTTTGAAAGTAGAAATAAGTGCAGTAATTCAACTGAAATTTTTACCTGATGGTCTGAATCAGTAATCAGACTGCTAAAGTACCATGTCTGATCACTGTTTTTTCAGTAAATCTGAATACATGCAATGCTCATATCTAGTTAAATTCCCAAAAGATTGATACACCAGTTATACAATTATCAGGTCATTTTTTTATATAAAGCTGTGTATTAGTGATAGTATTCTCTGAAGAATGGTTGATCTACACCTAGCTTTGCTGTTTCTGCTTAAAGCATGCTTTTGTAATGTTTCCACATTGCTGTGAATCAGTTAGCATACAATTATTCAGAAGAAAGTAGGCGTTCTCTTTGAAAAAGGCAAGCTAATTACTGAAGAAGGCTTAATGTGAAGACTTAGAGGCATAACCTTCATGTGTACCAACTAACGATTGCTTTGTTTTTAGGTGCCTTAGCTGGACCAATTGTTGATCCACATGTGACAGCAGTTTGGGGGAAGAAGGTTGCACTGAAATGCATAATTGATGTAAATGAAACAATAACACAAGTTTCCTGGGAGAAGATACATGGTAAAAGTTCACAGACTATTGCTGTTCATCATCCTGAATATGGAATATCTGTTCAAGGAGAATACCAAGGAAGAGTGTCATTTAAAAACTACTCACTTACTGATGCAACAATCATCTTAAAAAATGTAAGCTTTTCTGATGCAGGAGAATATATTTGCAAGGCAGTTACATTCCCACTTGGAAATACACAGTCATCAACAACTGTAACAGTACTAGGTAAGTCAACTTCTTTATGAAAGGAGATGAAATTAACAGCACAAACTTGTTAGTGAAATTCTGCAGGCTTATTAATACGTTGTACTTTACCTTTTAACCCAGTGACAATACAAAAATGTATTCTCCAGTCTTTCATAACAGGTGTCTTGGTATTCTTACTAACTTCATTGAGGAGACTTCTTTTGGGTCTTGCTTCTTTAGAACTTGCTCTTTGATTGTCCAGGTATTAAAAATAAATAAGCAATTCCTATTTAGGCATTGTGCTAATCTAAACATTTGGACAGTGCTGTAGAACTTAAACCTGGCAATGCTGATACTAGGGACCTCTGTGTGTGTATACGCTGAGAAGCTTTAGCTACCACCTTGCCTAAATTCCCTCATAAATTTGTTGCTGATATGGTAAGTTAATGTAGCTGCTTGGGGTTGGTGATGTAAACTGTTCTTTGCACAGTATAAGTGTAAAACAAAACTGCCTAGACTACTACTGGGAGTTGTGGGAAGAAAGAGGCAATTAATTCCTTGACTGGTTGTGGATAGTCATAATGTGAAGCTTATAAACTCAGTTTTTCGCACAAACTAATTTTATCTATCTTGTTGAAGGTTTGGTATTGCTGTCATAAAGGACTAGTACTGAATCACAGGTAGACTTAGGTGGTATACCGTGCAGCATGAGGTGAAATGATTACTTTATCCTGAAACTTGAAAACCTATTGACTTGCCCTCTGCTTATAATATCATACCTTCTTATAATAGAGTAGGTTATTTCTGTATCCACTGCAAGTAGTCAAGTGATATTTTGTATACTCAATGAGTCTTCAATGACTATTTTTGTAACTAAATGTGCTTTTTAGGATCTTCTTGGTCTTTGATCTCTGCTTTCCGTGGTAGTAGAATACTGTATGAGATTAATAGATGTCTGTAGCACAATATGTAAACTGGTTTTCACCACAAGGTGGGGCAAAATAAATGCATCAAAGCAAGTGGCTTAATCTAATTTGAAACAAGTAACTCGACCAAAGAAGTTCCATGTGAACAACGCTACAAAGCATGTAGCCTTATGGCTCTTGCTTCCACCTGTCTCTGTCTGTACTAGAAGTGGCTATGTCTGTGGCTATTGTAGCAATCTTTTGACTTCAGGTTTCAGCTGTTGTGCTTTATCAACATACAGTGGGAGGTTCTTATTGTTCTCCTTTGTATCTTCTAGTCAGTCCCTATTTGTAAGACTTTTTTTTTTCAGATCACATTAGTAGTTGTGTCCATTTTGCCCTTCAAGTTTTAGGTTTATGGAGAACATGAGGAGGGACTTGGAAAGCAAATGTATGGCCTGTGTGTTTTTTATTCTGCATTTGAAAATGTAGAAGGACTGCAACTTCATAAGATATATATTATCAAAACTTGCAGTTGGAATAGGTAAAGAAGTATTTATCAGGCATGCAGTGGTCCTGATCATAGTGTTTCTTCATAGTTGATGTAGATGGTTGCTGATAGTTGTAAGCCTCTCAGTGACTTGGTATCAACCTCTGAATTGCAATAACCAGCTACTACTTGCAAACATGCCTTTCCATCCTAGTTAACAGCTGCTTGGCTTGCATGTACAGCTGGGTAACCAACCCTCTGTTGGACTTATCTATCTTCTGTGGTCTCAGCAGAGCATTTTCTGTCCTTTTGAAAACTTCTTGCTACACTGACATCTAGACTTAAATAGTAAAAGTACTGGGGAAGTAATGGTTTTCAGAATATGCATGTAACTGAATAATTTTTGAGCTTTATTGGCCTGAGCTCAGCAGTCCCAAGCTCAGCTCGGTCTTAAGGCATAGAATAGCTCCAATAAAAAATTAAAACCTGATGTGACTTAAAATCAGCTTTATTCGGACTGCATTCTCCCACCATTCTAGAAATCTCTCCCTTAAGTGAGGAAAGAAAAGTTCACATCCTGGGGCTGAAACTGTTTTCAGTCCAACCAGCATTGCCTTTTTTCCTAGTCCCTGTCTGTTCCTATTTAGCAAAGAATGTTTCCTTCCGATGTGTAGTGGACATACTTAACTTAATCATGTAGTAGGTGCTTGTATACTGTAAGGCAGAGACATGGAAGACAAATGGAGGAAAAATAACTACAGGATAAAATGTCTTGTATTTTGCCGCAGTACACTGATCACTTAAGACCATATTTAGAACCTCTGTCTTACGCTACTTAAGCTTAATAGACTTACCACATCTGGTGACTTTGCTCACTCTCAGTTTGCTTAGCTTAATGCTTCATGTTGTCTTAAGGAACTGCACTGTAAAAGAAGAGGTTAAGACAGTGAAAATATGAAAATACTTTTTGGGTCAAACAGGTGAATTGATCTTGTCTAAGGGCAAAAAATTACGAAGAATTGTATGTTAAGCTGTTTATTTCTCAAGATGCTGACTAAACTGGCCTAAATGGTGTTTGAAGGCAGAAGAGATGGTGTGTGACAGGGTAGCTTGCAGAGCTAACATAATTTTATGTTACTAGCTTGAATGCTGTACATGACTTTTAAATACTTGGTTTGGTTTGACTCCTACTGTCTTGCTAAGCTAGATTTCTCAGCATGGGTATTGATAAAGTAGATCTTGTTCTTCTGCAGGCTAGCTCTTACCAGTGCTACAAGTGAAGAGTATGAGTTGCACAGATGAGAATGGCAAAGGCAGATGTAGGTCTGTCACCATGAATAAATCCCAGACACACTAAGGTAGAAATTCTTACAATAAGGAATTAAAGGAAGGTGCATGTCAGACAGTATGGAAAATGGATCTTCTCAGGCAGTTCTGATAAAGTAATGGTGTTTGAAAAGTGCTAGTTGGAGAATGTACATGTTCTTAAGTACCACACAATACTCCAGGCCAAGAAAAAGTATCAAGTAGATAACAAATTAGTGAACTGACTGGTCTTTAAAAAACAAAAACAAAACAAAAAACCACAAAAACCCCCAAAGTCAATAAAATAATAAAGGATTAATTGGATTAATTAGTGGGCAGGATAAGTTACACAGAAATATAAGGCTGCTGGTTTTGAGGGAAGAGAAAATAAGAAATAGAAATACTGTTTTGAAATAAGTTATTCAAGTAAATGTCAGTTGTGATGAAGAAGGGGCTGACAATTCCCAGTGTCATGCTGTTGCCAAGGAATTGGTGAATTTAATGGTAGGTGGAAATAATCCTGTTTGTGTTGTAATCATGCCAATTTCGTCCAGACCTCCTGTGCACAGTGGCAGAAGAAAATTAGTTTTAAAACTAACATTAGCAGTTGAAAAAGGCTTATGAAGTACTTAAAAACAAGAAGAAACTTTGAGGCCTGGAAACTTAATGCAATAGGATTTAAGGCTCTTTTTCTGGATGCTTTATTATGTTGTTTTTCTATAAAGAAGTGTAAGGACTTGAGCAACAAGAGATCTCTGATTGTCCATGTGAATGTAAGGTGAAGCTAGAGTAAGTAGGGTTAAATTAATAGTAGTTGTGAATCAGTAAAAGAGCTAGCACAGATGTGCAAATTAGTTGAGACTTCCTAAATAGCTGCACATCTAGCTTCCATACTTCAGCCACCATTTCTTATAACTCAAATGTAATTCATGCTGTAATATTGCTTTGGATTTGTGTGACTGTTCTTCTCTGAAGTTACATGAATGAGATGATCCATGCGCACCTTTTGATAACCTCTGTCCATTCAGTCAGTGTATCTACTCCGATTATTTAAAGGGGATGGGGGAAACCACCACTGCCCTTGAACTCTTACATTGTGGAAGCAGGTCCCTTCTGCTTTTGGATCTTTGTTGGATTGGTGGCTTCCCTTCCCAAACTAAGTGTTGTCCCCACCATCTTTTTCATTTGACCTGAATAGAGCATAATGTTCCTACTGAATGGGTGAAGTAGCTTCTCTAATGCTCTCCTGTTCTCTTTCATGTGTCCCCCACCATGACCACCACTGTGAGCAATGCAAGTCTGTAGGGCACACTTCAGTATGATTCATGTGCCACACAGAATGGTCCTGGGACAAAAGAGGATGGCTACAAGAGTTTGTATATAGAAGTTACACTTTCAAAAAAAAAAAAAAAACAAACCCAACAACAACAAAAAAACCCACCAAACAAAAACAAACAAAACCCCCCCAAAACAAACAAACAAAAGCCAGCCAAAACCCCACAAAAAAAACCCTCCAAACCCCAGACTTTGGGTAATCTTTTTTCCAACTTGAAAACCAGTAAAACTGTTTCCCATTGTGAGAGGTGAGATGCCAATGGCCCCTTGTAATTAGGGATTCATTCACAAGATATTTATCTTAATCCATGAGTGAAACAGCTAGAAAGGCTGTAGAATTAGTAGCTGGGTTTCTGCTCTTTTTGCTTCAGTTGCTGGGACAAACTAATCCTGAAGGAAAACTATAGCAATACGTATCATAACAGCAGTTGCTTTCCACTTTCTAGTATGTGGCTATTTGGTTGTCTTGTAGTTGGTGTGTAGTCCAAGAATCATGATTTATGGGAAGATGTGACAGTAGAAGCCTAACCATTTGTGAAGTATAAAAAAACTAAAGCACCAAAACACATTGGACTGGGAATAAGTATATTTTATAAAGTTGAGTAGTTTTGAGTAGTTCAACTTTGTGTCTTTCTGACAAGTGTAAAACCAGGAATTACACAATGAAGTGAAACTGGCCAATCTCACAGATTTCAGATATCCCTTGAGAAAGCAAAGTATGCTTTTTTCCTAATAATGATAATCTTAGGAGAAACTAGGCTTTTTACACCAGTATGTCCTGTTCTCTGGCTACTATCACTTAATACTTGAAGACATTTTTTTCTAAAAGCATGGTAAGTGAAGCAGTATACTGAGTAGTCTGCTTTGGGTCTGGAGATCTCTGCTACCTTAGTTAAAATTTCTTGTTGACTTAGGTATCCCTTTACAAAGCAGTAGAGGAAAAATTCCAGAGTTGTGTACTCATTTATTTTTGAGGAAAATTCAAAGGAATAGAATATATGAAACTTTATTTCCAGATGAAATGATTTGGGTCTGTAAGTTCTGGCATGAAAAGCTAATGATAGCTGCTAATTTAATTGATTTCACTGTGATGGTGATCTTAGTGGGGGACGATACAGCAAAATTTAGTATCTTTATGCTTGTAAGACTAAATGTAAATTTGGGTGTTTATTTCTGCGTTTCAGTAATACTACAGAAGCTATTGAAAATGTTACTACTAGTGATTTGGGAGGAACAAGGTGGTAATGTTTATATTAAATCAGGGAAACCAAATTGTGGGTCAAATAACAAAGCTATACAAGTTCTCCATACTAGATTTTAAAGGCTTTTTTCAGATGATAGAATGCTTCATATCTACATCAGTTCAAATATCCAAGCTTATTGCAGAAAGCTTTAATTGTTGCTAGTGCTGGAGAGCAGGGAATCAAATTTTGAAAGAAGCTCTGTTAGAGATGCTTCAGATCTAGAAGAGTGAATATAGAACTTGGCTGAAAAACCCTGCTGTTAGTTTATTTACAGTAGGGTCACTAGTAAATTGCAGAGGGTAGGCATTCAGAGAAACAAAGTAGAAAATAATACACTCTAAATATCTGCCCAAACAAATAACCTTTAATTTGGTAATGAGGTATATTCTTTAAGTGCTTGATATACTTCAAGCATCGAACAGAAAACACATTTCTATAAGGTTATCCATTTAGTAGTTGCCTTTCCTTTTAGTGTAGTTGAACAAATAATAAACCACCTTCTTCAGACACTGAACAGGAAAAAAAATCAAAAACTGATTCTGGCAGTGAATTCACTCAAGSTGAAAATACTTGTTACTGAGTTATCTCTTGAAAGTATAGGTAGCTGGTGAAGTATCTTGCCAGGTATTGTGAACTCTGCTCTATTTCATTTTAAGATATGTGGGTCAGCTTCAACTTCTTGGAAAGAAATTCTGTGAACTAAACTTCTCCTTATAGGATACTGAAAGGCACAGAAGTTTCAAGAGTTGTCTCTGCTTTGTGATTAGCGAGGGCTGGTCCACTGAGGTGGATTCTGAAGCATTATGCTATGCAGTGATGACTTCACTTCAGACGACTCTGATAGCGTCATTTGATCAAAAGACAAGGATTATGTAATAGGCTAGTATGCTACTGGGAAATGTGTATCTTCTAGTATTGATGATAGAAACGGGCCATCCTAGAAAGCAAAACCTTGGTTTGTATCTGAAGCACCAGATGGTATTTCTGGCTTAGGCTGCAACTGGTGGATGGCTTGTACAGGGCTGAAACAAACTTCTTAAATAAGAAGGAAATTTTTTAAAAACTTTTCAGTCTATGGTCCTCAACAGTAGACTTGTACATCAGGAACTCAAGTTCCTTTTAGAAGGAAGCATGTTCTCTAAGCCTCTAAAATTTTGGGCTAAGCGATAGGTTTACAGGGAGGTCAGATTCATTCACTTGCGGATTTCTTGAGTCTTGGACATAGTATTGAGTTCAAATTTTTTACTTCTGTAAGTGATGGCCATCTATATATAGACAGAATTTTATTTATATATAGAGACAATTTGTATATCAAAAATATACAAAACTTATGTAAAAATTATGTGTATTAGCTGTATTTGTGTGTACATTTTAGATTTTATATATAATGTATGTGTATAATAAAAACAGTTTTTTAGAGGTTAACTGTCCTCTTCAGCATGGAATCAATTTGTGTTGTACTGATCAACAGAAGTTTAAACTCTTAATGTCAGGTATTAAAACACTGAATTAAGTAGCTTTGAAATGACACAAACTGACAGTATAGATTAACACTTTAAGTATAATGCTTGAAAGTGCAGCAGAATCCAAGCCTTTTTTAAAAATCACGGTATAGTTTCAATCTAATATCTTAAGCTGTTTGTTGTCAGACACTGCAACTGGAGCACTGTAGTTGGCGTTTTGAACCTAACCACTTTGGAACTCCCTTTCAGTGCATTAAAAGTAGTGAATGAGCAACATTCACCTTTGTCCACTCATTGAAGTTTAACAGTATCAGCAGGCCAAAGCATTGTAGAGCTATCATCTCTGATATATGACATGATCTTATTTCTAGGATATCTGATTAGCATGGACTTTTGCAAATGGATTATATCTTGTCTTAACTCTTTTGCATAGCAACAGTTTCAAAGATGTGGAGTCTCTCTTGTTTAAATTTACTTTTTTTCCCTCTCCCTAGTTGAACCTGTTGTAAGCTTAACAAAAGGACCAAACCCTCTAATAGATGGTGCAAATCGGACAATAGCAGCCACTTGTACAGCAGCCACTGGAAAACCTGCTGCAGAGATTGACTGGGAAGGAGGTCTTGGTGAAATGGAATCCAGCTCTACTTTGTTTCCAAATGAAACTGTGACAGTTGTAAGTCAGTATATGATTGTCCCTACACGATTTGCAAGAGGAAGACGTATAACTTGTATTGTGAGGCACCCTGCTTTGGAAAAGGAGATAAGATACCCTCATGTGTTGGACATACAGTGTAAGTGTTCTTGTAAGGTAGTTACTACTTGGTATATATCTTATACACGGATAAAGAGGGTGGTTACACCTTCCACAGGAAGGAGATGAGCACTTACTGCTTCAGTGGAAAAAAAGGAAATTAAAACTGTATAGAAAAGCATGTGATAAGAGGTAGGTCAGGCAGGAGTAGAAACCTAGGGTCTCTGTATTTAAAAAAAAAAAAAAAAAAAATCTAGTCACACAGCTAGAATACCATTGTGTTTCTACTGTTTGTTTTGGATATTTGCTCATGGGTAAACGTTATTATCCGTGTTTATATTTAACATTGAAAAGATTACAGACAAAATAACAAACTCGGTTGATCTGTAAACTGTTTATAGTGTGTTATAGTTTCAGCAGTATTAAAAAAGAATTCTAATGAAGATTCATGTTTGAGATGAGTTGAAAGTAGGTCTTACAAGGGTCAGTAAGTTATTTTCAAATTACTAAGCTTTTTCTACTCTAATTTGCATAAGGAAACAAGAACATAATACATACATTCCTAACATTTATTATTCAGCTTCAGGTTGCTCATGTAATTCAAACCTGTACCAGGCTTGTTTAACAAATTTGTGGCTTTAAAATGCATGAATATGAAGTGAGATGGCTTACAATGCTGCTTAGCTAAAACCAGTTAAGACAAACAAGCTTTAGGCATGTGATACATTTTTTTGTTAGACAATGCATACGTGACCAAAACGAGCTATTTTCAAGTTCTTCCTTTGGTATCCTGTCTCAGCTGTGTGCTGCTTTAAAGTTCCTAAATCATAGAAGTCTGTCAATTCAATTAGAAGAAATGTAGTGCCTGGAAAATGTAAACTTTGCTATTTTGGTTTGACTAGAATCTCTTGTGGGTTTGTTTTTGTTCTGTTTAGTAAAGAATCACTTATTTGGGCATAAAGTAGTGATTAGTACTGGTTTATTTTGTCAATGTTGAAATGAAGTTTTAGATTGAAGTGCCATTGATACAGAAATGGAAGTAAAGATGATTTGTTCTCATTGTCTCAAACAGTGAATAAAAGAATGAAGTTCTGTATTTGAAGTGAAATGAGGGGGCAAGTTAGTCTTAAACTTATTTTTATCTGAAATTAGTGCTAAGGCATGTTTCAGAATGTCTAACAAAATTGTATAGTAAGCAACACAGCAGAAAGTGAGAGAACAGACATAAAATCTCTGCTTCTAGTCTTCCTTCAGTCTTCCCTTATGCTTACAGCTTTTGCAACGACTCCTCCATCTCTGCTGTAGGAGCTTATACCAAATCATACTGGTTCTTCTGTTCTCTGGGTTCTGAATATTTCAGCTAGGTCTCTGTGGCTTATCTGAAGTGGCCTCCTAGCTTTTTAGAGCTATAACAACGTAATTCTACATTATGATGCCAGTGGATAACTGTTAACCTTTTTAACTGGCATCTGTGAACTCTTGATGATTTCCTAATTACCTGGCTTCTTAAAATGCTGTTTCTGATCCTTTGCAGTATCTTGTTAGTGAGAAGTAGCTCTAAATTACTATTACTCACTTCCAAGAAACATTAAACTGATTCTTTTCTTCTGAAGTCCTTTCACTTCACCAAAGTGCTGTATGTTTGCTGAAAACACGCAGTGGGACAGTTGCACAATTAAAACAACTTATTGTTCCTGATCTAATCCGCTGCTGCACATTAAGGTGTAGCTTGGAACTGTATTGGTGTTCTCTGTGTATTTTATTGTTTGTTGGTTTTTAAATTAAAAAACAAACAAACAAAAAACAAACAAACAAAACCAACAAACAACCACCTTCTGCTCCACTGAGCTGACCTTTACACACAGTTAGTGTTTAAAGAAAATATTGTGATTGTTGATAGGTTAAATCTTTTTTTGGCAGATGCCCCAGAAGTTTCAGTAACTGGCTATGATGGAAACTGGTTCATTGGAAGAGAGAATGTTCAGCTCAGATGTAATGCTGATGCAAATCCATTACCTATGGAATTTATGTGGACCAGGTAACTATTTATAAAAAGGGGCTTGCCACATGATTAAAGTGGTATAATCTCTTAGCTTACAGTAAACACCTGTTTTGAAAACAAGGAGTGTATGACTTGTATTGGGTTGCAATGGTATTATCCAACCTTTTAAAAGGAGGATACAAGATGTGTGTATGTATGAATATGGGTGAGTGGATATCTTGTAAATTTACAAGGCTGAACAGTTTGTTATTACTCTCAGGATAAAATCTTTTGTAGTTACTTAATAAAGTAGACTAAACTGTGCATGTTGCAGTATATAGAGCAAAGCCCAATAAGTCTAGTAGGGATCCAACTATTATTTCGTTAGTTCTGTTTTATTATTACTTAAAGTAGATTGTAAACACTTGAACAGACTTTTCAGTATCTACATTTTAAAATCTGGAAATTACAGCTGAGATGGCAAATACTGCTTACTAAATTATAGAACTTGTCATATTTCTCAGAAGTGCTCAAGTAGCTGCCAAACCCAATAAATGCGGTATTTTGCATAGTGATGGAAACTAGGTCTTGAACATATATCTCTAGTAAAAAAAAAAAAAAAAAAAATTCTTACATAACAGCCGCATTTCATGAATATATGGATTAGGTGGGCCCTACTCTGAAATCTATTGCTTTGCTTTTGCAGCCATGGTTGTACTTTGGGCAAGACACAGAGGAAGATGATAAAAGCAAGCATAGATCCAAAATCTGTCCTATGAAGAAAAACATAAAATAAACAAACCCAGCTATTTTAAATTGATTTGTTGCCTGTAGAAACAAAGGAAATAACTTTCCTAAGGACAGTGTAAATTTATATGTAGTTGTGTTACAGTGCTTCTGTTGGTAAAATCACAGGAATGTTTACTGATGTGAAGCTGTCATCCATTTCCCTACCTTCTCAATGGTAGATGTAATTTAGCATATAGGAACAGTAGTCATAATGTGGTTGGAAATGTTGTATTGATAAGTTTGGAACTGCTTGATGGCAGTTTCACAGGAAAACAAAACATTGCTAGAACTGATTCAATCCTTAAAGCAGCCATTGAAATCTTAAGTCAGTATTGCAGCTAACTAGTGAGAATGGCATGGCTACACTAGAGTAGGTTTAGTAAAATGTATGCTTTACCTACGTGCTATAGTAGGCTGCCATCCCCATCCCGTACTTAGCTCAAATTCAGCGTGATGAGAGATTTCAACATGCAAAAATTCCTATGTTTAAAAAAGCATGCCAGGCTCTCAACAACAGTACCACTTGTTTCTTCAGATGAACTGGGTTCTCAGTTCTCTGATTTGAATTTGAGATGTGTGTAAGAACTAATCAATACAACCTTTATTTCCAATTCCAGAAGAAATATACACAACACTTAAAAGCACTTCAAGCTTCAGAGGTCACTTTTAAACTTCCTAAGGTTAAAATTGAACCAACTTTTACAAGAAAAGCTTGATTTTTCTGGAATAAAACTAGTGTACCTTTTTGTTTGAGCAACAACAAAACCCATCCAAGAAGCTGTAATACTGGTGAATGAGGAACTTCAAGGCGGGGGGTGGGGGTGGAAATTCCATGCAAAAGAAGGATAGCTTGAATGTTTAAGGAAATGGAAACTAGCTGTATTGAAATTGTGTGCTTTCTTACTGGTTTCAAATTATAATAGCTTGTAGAACTACCACACCAAAAAATCTTTATCCCTTGGAAGCAAAGATGACATTGTATTTGCTAGGATAGTAATATTTTCATGGTCAATAATATTTTAAAATGCTGCATGTATGAGAACTTTATTAGAATAGAGCTTTCAAACCAATTGACTAATTTATAAGGGTTTTTGAAATACTTCTGGTACTATGAACTGTGAAGTACATGCTTAATCACTTTAATCGACTTGATATGGCTGAAGCAATTCTGAGCAATAATTGTTGTCAACAAAGCAATGGGAAAGTTGTCTTGAACCTACATTTGTTGGAGATCACGTTTACTGTTAACTGTGGGTTTTTTCCTTTTTGAGTACCTATTTTAAAGTGTTGGGGGTGGCTTTTTTGTTTGATACTACTTCTAAAATCATACTTGGTAAATGCTTCCGAGATAGTGAGACCTGGTGATCACATATTTGAATATTGACTTAGTTCTGCTTAGCTGTTAACAGATATTCAGATAAAAGGAAAATGGGATGCAATGGCATGAAATTACACAGGTGTTTAATGGGCAGTTGGCAGCTCTGTTAGAATAGTTCCAGTGCCTCTGCCCTTTCCCTTTTCTCTGTTGTGCTTACACAGTTGTTACTGCAATCACATGCAGAATGCTACAAGGAAATGATAGATTTGGAAAAGCCAGTTATTGGAAACAATTTTTTTAACTAGTTATTTCCCCAAATGTATTACCAACCACCAAATTGAGTTTCAGTGCTGTAATTTAGATGGAAAAGTGATGGGGGATGAGAAAAGGCAGGTTGAGAGGGAAGAAACTGCTTGAGCTCTTGCTCAGAAATACTGTTCAAAATGTCCTGTAAGCTAAGTGTGTACTGACAGAAATATTTATTGTGATAGCTCAAATGGATGGAAAAGAACAGACAGATAATCCTGACAGCAGTATAAGTACATCTTAGTTTGACTGTTAGTTTTTAGAGCTTGAGTTGGATTGTTCCTCCAAGTTCTTTTGAGATAATGTTTTCTTAGTTGTAGTAGTGTTTGTTTGTAGACAGCTCGCTAGTGCCAGCAGACTTGACACTTGAAGGACTTGGCACAGAAATTAAAATACTAAATGTTCAGGTGGAAACTGAAAATATCCAATGAAAGCCCACTGAGAATGTCAGAGCACAGTGAAAAGTTCACTCTCTAGACTATTGCAAATATTATTTTAAACTAGTTACATTTAGACTTTAGTCTTAAAGATTCACAGTTGAAATATAACTAACTTTTGTTTTAGGTTGGATGGACAATGGCCTGAAGGATTGCTGTCTGTCAACAATACTCTGCAGTTCAGCAGCCCATTGACTTACAACTACACTGGGACTTACATCTGTAAGGTGACTAATTCCCTTGGTCAGAGAAGTGATCAGAAGACTATCTACATATTAGGTAAGTCTTATTTCTCAGCAAAGACAGTATGTTAACTCGGAATTTTTTTTTGGTCAATGGTTGAAATAGCAAACTGAAGAGCCAGTTGATGCATAAAATATTTATGCCTCTTAATTGTGTGAAAAGCTATTGAAAGTATGGATTTGAGAGCTACAGTAAAACCTGGGATTAAACTGACTTTTCAATAACAGCAACATACAGTGGAAATTCTTAAGGTTGAGGTAGTTCCCGTAGTGCTTCTGAGACTATTACTTTCTCCTGTTAGGTGAACTTTGTTTTTTTTCCAGTGTTAACCTGTGTTTTGGCAAGACATACTGACTGCAATAAACAGTGCTTTGTAATAAATTGAAAAAACAGATGTTAGTGGGAGGGGAACATATACATTTAGAAAAGTCAAATATACTCTGCTTTAAGGAAGTTAGGGTTATGTTCTGAATGTGTGCGTTGTACTCCAGTTACTTGTCTCCTTTTCTCGGGATACAGATATCCAGTAATCATAAAGTTAAGTATCTCATGCAGAACTCTTGCTGATCTGCTTAGCATAATACGGCAAATTTGTCTGTTTAGCAGCACTGCTGTTAGAAAACATCCTCGTATCTATTAACACAATGTAATTGATGTTTTACTATGACACCTTCTTTGTGAAAAAACAGCATGACTTAGTGTATATGTGAATAGTGCTGTGCAAGTGTGAAAAAGCTCTCCAGATTTCCATAATGGATTAGCTAAATTAGCTAATACCTACCTTGATCAAAAAGTGCTAATATATTATCATTTTTTTAAGGAAAATAATACAGACATGAAAATTAAAACTTCATTCTGTTGTATGGTGTTGCTGCTCTTCAGTAAGTTCATGACATTAGTTACTCCACAATGTGAATTAAGTGTCAGAGTGTATGTTGGCCAGTTACAGATACAAACATAGATGACTTCTTCCTAAGAACTTAAAACTAAATATGAACACTTAAGGGTTGAGATGAGAATGAAAACTTAAGACTAAAACTGAAGGTACAGGATGTTTGAAGCCACATCTGTCACAATTCATATTTGATAGTTATCTGCATCTTTAGAATAAAGGATGGTTTTTCCTCTCAGACTGACATAACTACACTGCAGGCCATTGTGGAAAACTAGTAAGTTCTAATTAACTGACTAGTTAATGAGCTAGTTAACTTGAAACTTCTAAATAGTTTGAGACAGTGGAATTATTTGTAAACAAATTATATAGAATTCTAGCTATTAAAAGACTGTTAAGTGCTGCAAATTAATATCAAAGTCACTTCTGTGAGAAGTTACTTTTGGATGCTTGGTTCTAATGCTTCCTTTATGGAGAAGAACTCACGGCTGTGTAACAGTCTCAAAACAATGATGAAGACTGTCACATTGTAAGAATTATCAAGTCAAAAAAATTAGAATATCATCATTAAATAGGATGAAATATTCTCCTGGAATGTAATGTTCAAATATAGTTACTCAGCAACAATATGGTTTATAGCTCTGTTCTCAGCCCTATTCTAACTGTAAGGAGGGGGGAAGTTTTTTTTCAAGTCCACCACTTCTCAAGTTGTCAGTTCTATAAAGATGATCTGCTGTAAGTAGAGCTCATGCTTTTTACCGTGACTGTCATGCATGAAAATATAAGGCTATCATGCAAATTATGCTTGCAACTAACAGACTAAAATGGGCTAACTCTGAAATCTTCTATGATGTTTCCTAAAATGGATCAAGCTTTTGAAAAAGCATAATAGAAATACATGCTAGTTGAGCTGTGGTGATGGCTTATGTTCTAGCCTATGGCAAATGCAACATAACTTAAACTAGCTTACTGCAGAGATAGTTAAGCTGCAGTAGTTGGTCTTTGGTGTGGATTGATGGCTACTGTTTACACGTGTGCTGCTTTTCAGCTTTGTTCAGCCACTTTGTTTTGCTGCAGTAACTTTATTGCAAATAGCAAAACTTAAGCTGTTTTTAGTGAGTGCCAAAACTGAACCTCAGCTAGCTACAGATCATACAGGATCATGGTTCTACAAGTTATGTGCACCAGTAAAAACAAATACTTTAGTTGACATTAAATTAATTTCAGGTTTTAAAAACTTCATGTTAATCTTGAAGTGTGTAGCATGACCAACATCTAAGAAAATACAGGTGATTTTTAGGCAACTGAGAATAAATTTGGTGCCATATCACTACAACTAATGCTCAGGCAAGTTGTACACATCAGTTTAATGCTGAGACAAGCATCCAGCATTCTGCTCTAGATAACTTAGAGAAGATTATACCAAACTGATTAAAAGCACTGTGTATTAACTTCTAGTGTATAGGAGACTTGATTAAAATGAGAGAGGTGAGGCAATCATAAAGTATATCACCTGTATAGTTTTCAGAAATCAATATTAAGCTCACTTTATTGTAACTCTAAGAATAACTTTTCAGTGTGACTGGCTCTTTAAATAACTGTAATGCCCTTAAAGTGATGCAGGTTGGGTAAGTGACTATGAAATAGCAAAAATGTCCATTTAAATAATACTCATTCAGGTTACTCTACAGAGGGAACATAGAGACTGTCGGGAGTACAGAAAATAAGACTGATGTAGTAAACTTTAAGTCAAACTGCTTACTGCCTTAATATTTGACTTAACTGAGCAGATATTATCTAGTAACGGTAAACATGGCACTGCTGTACTGCAGAGCAATCATTTAATTAGCTTATTTTTCTATCTTAGCTGTTTTTCACTGTGTAAAACTTGGCAAAAACATAAAGTGAAATTTTGAAGCTAGCAGACAAAGCTGTATGAGCACACCATCTTTCAAATTTTAATTATGAAGCTGTCAAAGAGGATTTATGAAGTTAATGTTTCTGAACAGTCATGATGTTGGTAGTTGTAAAGCTTTTTAACTGCTAGAAAAAATAACTATTAAGTTGAAATGTGTTGCAGTATTGGAATGTAAGCTGAGCAAAAAATGCTTTTGGTCCTAATATGCATTGTTAAAAAATAAAGCTGTATTTCTCAATAAATTATGTTGTGCTCCTAACCTTTATGTTAATACTCTTGAAGTGGAATAGGGAAATATAAGAGAAGTAGTTGATGGGGGCTAAATGATAGGTTCACTAGCCTTTAGTTACAGGAGATGATACATCTTTATATGGATAGGGAAATACTAAAATGGTGTTTGAAGCTAGAGACTTTTTTTAATATTGGTTTTAAGGCACAGATATCTTACTACTTCTTACTTGTTCAGTGATGTAAGGTTAAACTTGGTTTGTATAGTTGTCCAGCAAAAGCAAGTCATGCTCCTCATGGAGTTCAGAGGTGATCAAGTGTTGTTGAAGTTCCTGACTTAGTCCTACAGCAGCGGGTTTTCCAAAACAAGCTGTCAGCTTGGTATGTAAAGCACTTCTTCTTGTAATACAGATTTACTCAGTTTTTTTAGACAAAGAACTGAACTTTATTTTCTTGGCTCTGTTTCCCTCGCCTTCATACTGTTTACTGAGGTTTCCCCTTTCTCCATTTGCAAGAGAGAGGTGACCTGCAAGACTCACATTCAGATAAGAACATATTTGCTTCCTCTGTCATCTAAGTGACTGCTTTTGGAAGGGACTACTCTGTTAAAAGTAAAGCCAGCCTTTGTTAGCCAGCAATGGTAGCAATTCTAGGAAGATGTGGCTTGTAAGTACAGAGTCACCTTCTTGTAGAGTGGATGTTGTCAGGGTTAACATAGCAGAGATTGATCATCGTTTTTGCTTTTGTTTCTTCATATATAGACCTCTCTTCTGAAAGAGCATTGTGAATACAGATGCTCTTGTATTTTCTAAAGTCTGTATAAAAAGGGATATTGATAAACTGCTTTTTTCTGCTGTATAGAAAAGGGGGTCCCAGGATATCCTAACTGCGAACTTGCATGCCACCTGGTATAGCAGGCTTTGAACTTTCAACGTTGTTCCTGAATATTCCTTGCAAGCTTGAGATTATGTTAATGATAACAGTTTTTCTCTTGTGTCCCAAAAAAATGCCACAATGTTCTACTTGGTGTGTGGAAATCTCAGCTAGAAACTGCGAAAGTACACTGAACTTTGAAAATGGATGGTTGGTTCTGATGAAAGAAAGTGTTGGTTGCTTCAGGCTGATGTCAATCTTGATATCTATCATGCTGCCAAAATGGGGGGGAACAAACTGAAGATAATCCTAAGGAAAATGTTTAACTCCAATGTGGAACTTGTGTGCACAAGACACTTTGTGGGGAGAGGGTTACACAGTGTCCTTACCCACTGCTTGACTTTAGAGTGGGAATGGTTGGAGAAACAATGATAAATTTCAGAATCATTTAATCTCAGACATTCAGAAAGCCTTCTTTCATGGAAAGGCTACTTTCCCTGCTGTTTTAAGGGAGTTGCAACATAAGCTTTTCAGCAGTTGAAAGAAAAGGCTGTTTTTATAATGCCCAGCTACATAGAGGTAAGTACTTTAATTTTTAGGTACTTAGCATCTAAGGGAAATTTAGCAATAACAGCAGGTTAAGAAGCAGAGCTAAATATGTCTCTGTGCAAACATACATGTAATACATGTACAGGCAGACACTTCCCACTCTGTAAAATGAGATCTGCAAAGAGGGAGATGTTGCAATTTGTGCAGAGCCAACTCACTTTTGGATTATAAGTAATTGATAGCAAGTCCTTGTCTTGCAGAAGGCAAAGAAAGGAATGTGGGAGTCAAAGTGTGGATCTTGAATTGTGTGGGGTTTGTTATTTGTTTTTTAAATGGGGAGAATTAGACTTTATCATGTTTTTTGAAACTAGACCGACTTTGACTGTCTCTATTAATACGCAACAACTAGCCAAGGTATCTTCCCTTCCAAAACTTTCTGTAATGCTTAAGTGACAGATTTTAGCCAAAGGAGATGTGTGCCAGTATTGAATTTTCTTCCTTCTTATACAGCTGGTCACCTTACCCCTGAAATACTTAATAGTGGACTAAATCCAAAATGGTTTGTAGTTTAAAATACTGTGTTCTCTAGCTGATTTTTACAATGATGTGCTTGTTGATACCAAGACAGGACTTAACCTAAGATTTTGAAGCTAATGGTCTGGTTCTAAGGATGAACCATCCATCTCTTTGCCCGTTCATCTTTCTGACACTTGGCTGCTTGTTTGCTTTGAATTCCCACGAAAGCAAAGATGGGTCCTGGACACTTGAACAAGGAGGTACTGCAGGGGGACTGAGGTGGGGAGATGTAGTGTTTGGGGACATGAGACATATCATGTAGTTGGATGTCTCTACTGAACTTAATTGTAGAAACTCATCTGCCCAAGGTAAGTCGTTTGTATTGCAAGAGCTGGGAAAACTGTATCAAGAATAGTCATTTAAGGGAAAAGTAAAAATACCAGACTGAAGCTGTTGAAAGTTGGTACCAACTTTCATGGGAGACATCTGGAAAATAAGTAATAGAGGGAAAACTAAGCATAGTGTATAAGGAGCACAGTGCTTTGATAAGATATTAGAGCTTCGTTTGAAGTAAAGAGGAAATCTTGCTTTTCTTGGTAGAAAACTATCAAAGGTCTTGAAACAAACTAGAAAAACTTGGCTTCTTTTTATGTATGGAAGGAGCTGATAGGTTTACTCTTTCATACCAGAAAATAGGTTTTTGCTTTCTTCTGTTATGTCTCCTATCCTATTTTAATGAGGGTGATAGCTATGTAATAGTAGAAGTTTTTTGTGGGTCTTCACTTGTCCTCATCATTACTACAGGGTATATGTGATAAGGATTTGAACAGGGCCCAGAACATAGTAAGAGACAAAAATGGAAATCAAGATGCATTTAACCTAAAACCAAAATTTTTCAGAATTTCTGCAGCTTTCAGCTCCCTGGCCTGAATGGATACTTTGATATGTTGTTGTGGTTAGTGCAGACACAAGCCTACATCAGTGAAAGATAAGAGCTGTTAAACATTGGGGCATAAGTAAAATGTTAAAGAAAATAATTAGTAGGAAATTGATGCTTCTGAATAAAGTGCCATTTGAAACAACTTAAAATCAAAATCATGTGCTTAATGTTTTGTGGAAAGCATTAAGAACTCAATGAAACAGGTATTGGTGATGATGTGAAATGTTATAATTAAACAGCTTGTTGGTATGAAAGAATATAGTCTTTCATACCAACAGACAAGAGTGGCATTTTCTTAATTTGAGATGCAATTTGCAAGCAAAATGTTATAGAGTAGAGGTAAGGAACTCTGGCATTCCTGGTCTTAATGTTGTTTTCTATTTGGGAAGCTTTCTTGGTGCAGGAAGTAAAAACATAAATCTAGTTTTATGTTCAGCAAGCTCTGGGTGACATCAGAAGTTAACCTCACATGTTCTTAGTTGTAATAGGCCTTATAAACGAGGAGGGACGATTTTAATTTTGTCATTCTTCAACAATAAAAGGTACTGACACAAATAGACAGTAGAAGTATTCATGGTTATGTATTCTGGGAATACATATAAACAAACACTGAATTGATACTACATTTGCAATGAATTTAAGATTAATATGTTAACTAGTGCTTGTAGATAATGCAGCTGCACAACCTGACAACTGGTGGATGAAACAGAAGTTTTGAAGGAAAAGCTTTTCGTAAAACACTAATATTATAATATATTAATAATAGAGTGTAATTGCCACTGTGTTTATTTCACATATGTGATGGTTAAACTTGCCAGGATCCAAATACTACATACTTGTGAATGTGTATTTTATATTGTGGATGTGGAGGGTGAGACTTAAGACCTCAGTATCAGAGGGAAATAGATGAACAATTACAAAGCCAGTTAAAAATGAAAGTATATATAGCCTGGAAGAAGATATTGCTGGTAATATCTGAAATTGTTTTTTAAGCTAACAAATCTTGTGTCTAAAGCAAATACATTTTCAAGGAAGAGGGTTTTGAGTTTAACTTCTTGACTTATGAATTTGTGGGACATGGGAACCTTGGTAAACTTGGATTCCTTAATCTCCACTTCTTTTTTAAATTATTAAACTCACTTTAAATCAGTTTTTACTAAAATCATAATCTGAATTCCTCTTGTTCATTTTGGTAGTGCATCTTCCTTGTTCAGTTTCCTGTCTTCTGTCAAATTAATTTCATTTATATATAGCTCCCTAACAAATCACCACTTTTACATAGTCAAGTAATATAATTATGTGCTTTGAAAATCTATGTAAAACTTTACTTATGTCAAGCTTAAAATGTTGCATTCAGCAGTGAGGTGCAGTCTGAAGTATGATTTGTAGTGATCATGACAAATGTGGCAATTCTGTCTAGTACGAGAGAATTGTATGGCTGTCTGAGTAGTAAGATTAAAAGTCATGTTTATGAATCTTTAAAGTTGTGATTGGTCAAATAACTGGAAGCTTGACAAATCTCCAGTTCTATCTATTTTACTTTTTGTGGTGGTAAATTTAGGGTGCCTCTGTAATACGGTAGTAGTAGTTCCATAAATCTTGCTTATGGGCATTTAACTAAATAACATGACATAATGAGCTACTTGGCTGTCCATGTAATATTCTCTCTAAAAGATTCAAGCTATAATAACACGTTTAGTGTTTGTTGCTTTACTGATTTTAAAATTACCTTGCATTGGGCGAGGCAAAAAGCCAGTTTTATTCAGCGCGGCACAGAAATGGAAACTGGAGTTGCATGTAACATTGCGATTGACTGGGATAATTTCAGGAGACTTTCTCAGTGTCATCAGCCCATCACTTGCAACCTTGTCTTCAATACAGATGCATACATCTCCAGTAGACCTAAAGAACAAAGGAAAAAGCTGAGTGCTGGAGAAGCTCGGTATCTGTCAATCTCTTGTTTACTTGCATAACCTGACATGCAATCAGTTGATATTTTATATCGAGGAATGAATACGGAAATTTCTTTGTGCACGAGGGATCAAATTGCTTTTAGGAGGAATGCATAGATATCATTTTTACCTCAAATGTTCCAGTTTTTTTTTTATTTTAAAATCCTGAAAGCTCCTTGCTCAACATAAGTGTTATTTTGAGATTAATACATGCCATTTTTAACCATGCTTCTTTCACTAATCCCAAGGTGAAGCTGAGTAAGTTGTATTAATGCAACAGATGTTTTTGGAGAGAATAGCTTAAAAATCAGTAGTTCATGTGCTGCTGACTGAGCACACAACTCATAGTTTTTCATTCTTATACTCAGTGCCCTGAACAATTTCTGAAGTGGGAATTTAATGTGGAATAATTAACACTCTGGCATAATCAATTAATTTGATCCAGTATTCCTAACTGCTGGCTGGAAAGATAGAGGACTGCTTGGGTTTTTCCTAGTAGACAGCATTCTTCCATGGGGGAGGTAAATAATGAACTATGAACGGTGAACATCTGAGCAGAAAAGCTGCATCTCCTTACTTCGAGGAGGGCAAGATGTCTACTTAAAGATTACTTTAATTTTATTTTCTCCCCATGCTTCCTATCCTGCTGCAGCATAGCTCAAAACCACATGTAATGAAGCTAGTTCAAAGCCTGTGGAAAGTGTAAGACTTTTGTAGTGCCATAAACTTGAGAATGAAAAACTATTCTTGTAGAACATACCCATCAACTTTGCTTTCTTATAAACCCTTAACTGATTTTAGCTTGCATTGACATTCTGTGCCTTTTCTGTGTCTTGTCTACTTCTTTGCTCTTTCCATTAGATCCTCCTACTACTACCACTCGACTGCCCACGGTTCCCTGGCATCCTTCGACTGATGGCATCACAGGTTTAGCAACAGAACCTAGAATAATAGATTTCCCAACATCAACCTTGCCAGCAATGCAGGAAGACACTTGGGGTACCGTCATCGGTAGTGCGGTGGGTGGGGCTCTCTTCCTCATACTTGTCAGTGTTCTGGTTGGAATTATCTGCTATAGGAGAAGACGGACGTTCCGTGGTGACTACTTTGCTAAGAACTACATTCCACCATCAGATATGCAAAAAGAGTCTCAAATAGATGTTCTTCAGTCAGATGATGTGGATTCTTACCCTGACAGTATAAAAAAAGAAATAAAGCATCCAATGAACAGCTTAATATCTAAAGATTATTTAGAAGACCCTGAAAAACCAGAGTGGAACAATATAGACAATATTAACAGGTATCAGGAACGTTATGAAAGACCAATGGATTACTATGAAGGTGGAACATTGGGAATGAAGTATATGGGTGGTGAATGTTATGATGACAATGAAGAAGACTTTGTTTCTCACATAGATGGCTCGGTAATATCTCGGAGGGAGTGGTATGTGTAGTAACCACTGAAAACTAAACGTGTACCTACAGTTCATTTCATTGGCTGATCACTTTCAGATTGTTTATACTTGCACAAGAGGAGGAATAAACTTTTTGAAACTGATTTTTTTTGAAGGTTTTTATATTGTGACTTGACAAATGGAAATATTGAATCTGGGGAAAATGTATTTGAGCTGCTTTTTTTTCCCCAATGCTGTACTACTGTAAGATTTGAGTTTTAATGCAGAGTGCTTATATTGGTCTATGTCAGAGGTAAAAAAGGCTAAATTAAAGTTGCCATTCAAAATTGTTTAAGAATAAAAAGTGGCTGTCTTGGCTTTCTGATTTAAAAAGAAGTTTACCTAAGGCAATGATCAAATATAATCTTTTGGGGCATTTACTTTGCAGATTAAGTGAATTACTCCAATCTAGATAGCATCCATGGTAAACTTAATGCTTCTGTATAGCAAATACTTTACCAATTAAAATGAGTTACAGCAGAATCAAAGCTTTATTTTTAGGTTTTCCTGCACAAATGAATACCTCTTAGCATTTTAATGAGCCTTCTTGTAACTACATACTTAAAAGAAGTCATTGCACTGAAAGTAACTTATGAACAAGATTTTGAGGAGTAACTGTGTAAGCAGGTTAAAGGCTTGTCTTTGAGATGAAAAATTATTTTTTATAGTCATTGATTTCTAAAGCTCATGCTAGTGTGTGTATATATACATACAGTAAGATATTTTGTTAGGCCTGTAATTGGCAGGATGTCAAAACTCATTAATGAATACAAGGCTCTTTTTGCAAGTACACAGGGTACAATTTGAGAGACCTGTTTTTGAGGCTTTGTGGGAATCTTACCATTGAATTTGAAAGCTGGAGAATTGGACACAACTAGGAAAAATCCAGATTTGCAATCTGGAGGCTAATGCGAATTTGCTTATTTTCCTGGGTGCCAATAAATACTAAGCATGCTAAGAGGTGTCAAAGCATTTACTAGAATTTTTATGACCAGAAGTTAAAACAGCGGTTTTACGCTGCTTCTGAATAAGTTACAATGCTTGCTTTGAAGAGGGTAACTAGAATTTCAGATTATTAGTAGGGCAGTGGACACTTGCATTGCTACTTCATATAGTGAAAACACACTCTTCGATGGTGCAACTACAGAATCTATGAAACAGGAGTTTAGTAAATTGTGCAGTCTCTGTACCGCAGTGGATTTGTTTTCCCTGCAAATAATTGATACTGATTTAACAACATGTTCATGTACTTCTTTAAAATGACGTTGTATGTAGGACATCTCATTTGACATCTGAAGTAGTTCTACTTTGTCTTGAGCAGGTTCACCAAACTAATTCTGCTGATTATGTAGGGAGGAATGAAATAACTTTAGATGAATTACAGAACAATGATAAACTCATAATTAGAATAGTAGATCCTTTGAAGTGCCATTTTTAAGTGTTTAGCTCAAGAAAATGAAGCTGTTAAGGCTATTAGTATTTGAAACCTGAAAAGGGAAAAAAATCTCTGCTACCTTTAAAACAAAATAGGCTGCATAGTTACGGCTGCTTCATGAGCATTCATGCTGGAAGTTCTTTCCTATGCTCATGATCCTTGGTAGCTTACAGCATTTAGAGTTTCACAGAAATAGTTGTATTGAGTGTTGTAGACAATACACTGTGATTGCATATGACTGCATGTCTTTAAAAAAGATTAAGACAACAGCTTTATTTGAAATTCAAATGGAAAAGCATCGCTAAACAACTTAAGTTCATGTTTGGGTTAATGGAGTACTGATACATGATTGACCAAAGTCTCAAGGACAACAGCAAATGATATTGTGTGCATCTGTAGTTTGAGTGCAAACACAAGGAAAGGAGTTAAATTTCTAGCAGAAGGTTCTGATCAAAATAATTTCTGGAATAAAGAGATCATACCTCTCTTCAAATAAAAAATACTTGATATATCATCTTTAAAAGATGGTGTTACTTGGAAATAAACATAACCATAAACCTGTTTTCCACATGGGATATCTTGCTTTTGTCTCTGTGGATTTTTTGTTTTGATTTTTAGAAAAAAATATATATATATTTAATTCCTATGGGTTAAGAAGTTGAAATGTTTTGGAGTTGAAGTTGATAATAGGGATAGGGCTTACATGTGATGCAATGTTTTGTACATTGTCTGCTGTAAAAAGAATTGATTGTAAGTACAAATGGCTGTTGTGTGAATAAACTTTTTGTTAACGTTCTGGAACATAGCTAGTGTTCAAAAATGTTTGACAGATACATTCTTAAACTTGAAGATGAAAAAGCATAATACCCAGAGGCTGGGTAGAAGGAACTAAAGTATTTAAGCTGTTTAAGATGGACTTTTTAGCATTTTCTCTTGGAGACCCTAAGCTTATAAAACAAGTATCTTTAGGAACTATTTTAAAAAGTATGAACCTTGAGAATGATAAATAGGGATAGTTGCTGTCCCAACAGTTGCACTTTAAGCACAGCTGATACACTGTCTAGGATTCACATTCTTTAAAAAAAAAATAAAAATTTTTTTCATTTCTTTTTGTTTTCAGTTGCTGTAGCTCTGCTTTAACCATATTTCTTGGAGTGAATCAATTCCTATCTATTTCAACTGGTGGTTAAAATGCTATGTAGCTGGCACCATGCATCTCAGGTGCTCTCTGGCTTGTTCAGCTTGGCACAGTAGTCTGGATTTCTGATCGTTCCTCTGGTTAGACTGATAGAATTGTTGTGCCTACTTTTTTGCCAAAACAATTTAAAAAAGCAAATTAAGTGAGCTCTCTGGTAATTGCACTTCAGTTCCTGTATGTTGCTATACTTGCTGGGATATCACTATTTTTCCTGGTGTTCGGAGATAAATGGGTGGCTATTGTCATCTCACCCAAAATGGGATTCAATGGCTGAACTTCCAATGAAAGTATAATACTTTGATGTTTCAACATTATAGCAGAATTTACTAGGAAAAAAAAAGCACTGTGAAGTTAGTACAGTATGAAACAGTTAAGAAACTCTTCTGGTGAAGTTGTAATCGCAAGACCAAAGCATCTTCGTGAATTTGGGACCTAACAGTGTATATTAGTTACCTGCAACTTTCTCACTTAAACAAGAGGGCACCCAGTGTAAACTAAAGCCAATTAAAATGCAGTGGTTAACTGAGCCTTCCACTGATTCATATGCCCATTCTTCAGGAGAAAATTGGATTTATGCTTCTTATGTATATAGACTGGTATCTGACAGACAAATGGAGCTTATGCCAAGAAAGCTGTTTTGTAAAATAGAACAATGATCACTGAAGGTGGTATGCGACATTGATCTTCTGGAGTAAATTAGCTTCCTGCAAGTTGTTAATCTATGACTTTATCCCTTAACTTTAAGAAGGTCACAAAAATGCTTATTTCGGTTTTGTTCAAGCTACTTAAACACACCTGTATGAGTGATCCCAGGGGAGTATTGCTGTCAGGTCTTTCATATGCAGTGAGAGGACAGGAATCCCTATATCAGATTGGAAATAAGGTGGTTTGTTTTGGTGTGGGTTTGTTTTGGGTTTGGGTTTGGTTTTGTTTTGTTTTTTTTTTTTCCCCAAAATGAGGGATGAGAAAAAGATTACCTTGTCCAGCTTTCCAGCATACAGGCAGAACAACATTAGAATTATGAGTAATTGATAAAACATATTGCATAGTTTTGGGTTTTTGACCTGTGAATAGAATATATAGCTGAAGAGGCTCCCAAAATTTTCTCTGGTAAGAGATTAAATAGAGGATGGTTGTGTGGTGTTTGGAGAAATGCAGCATATGATTATTTCTGAAGGAAAATAGCTGAAGTAAACTGCATTAGAAATATGTTACAAGTATAGAGCTGTGTTAATTTTAAACTCCTTTGCTCTTACTTTTCTGATACAGTAATCACTGTAGATTTATTTCTGTATGCTATGTATATTTTACAGGTAGAAGTTTCAGTGAAGCTAACGTGAATGATTCCAATTATGCAACTTTTTCATAAACCTGTTGGTGCAAGTTTGAAACACTGAGATTGACGATGTTGAATTAAAGCATGCTAGCAGGTTTCACAGTTTTATGAGATTTAAAACTTACTGAATTCCTAGCATAGTGAAATGGGTGACCTTTAAAGACTGACAAGTATATTAATTCAGTATGAGAATTGTTAAACATTGGATTTGACAATGCTGAGGTCAAAAGAAAAATGTCTTTAAAAAAAAAAAACACAACACTTTTTATCTCCCCTTGTTAAAATTTATTTATAAAAATTACTGTTTCTCATAGTGTGAAGTGTGAAGTCGTAGAGATGATAGATGGTCTTAGGGGTTGCTTTGATAAATGTAAGCGAAGTATTAGTGAGTTTACATGTTCATTGCTCCTAGTACAATATCTTTTTTCCCCTGATTTTAAGTTTCCCTTTTTCCTTTCTGCAGACTTCAGCGGCTTTAAAGAAAGATTGCCCATAAAGCCATAGTTGTCTAGCTTTTTGAATTAACACCTCGTTTGCTCACCTAAGTGCAATGTGTTCTGTAACTTCATCTTGCCTTGAAATCGAAAATAAAAGGATGCAGCTAGTATTTATTAAAAGCAGTCAATGAAATTTTTGAAATTATGTTTGATTCATGAGCTGTCTTAATTCAACCAGTTTTTTTTAATTGGGTGACTGGAGCCAAGACTGCAAGAGTGCTAGTGCAGGACGAAGCTTTCTGGTCATGGAAGGAAGAAACATTTCTCAGAGCAATGCTGAAATAGCTTATCTGAGTATTGAAAGTATGTGAACTTCTTAAAGGTGTAATCTATGCTATCACATTGCAGATGTGCCATTTAAGCAGACATCTTCTGTTGCTGTAGCAGGGGCTGTGATTGGAGCAGTCCTTGCTCTTTTTATCATTACCATCTTTGTGACAGTGCTGCTGACCCCAAGGAAAAAAAGGCCATCCTATCTTGACAAAGTGTGAGTATGTGTTGGATATTTTTTTTTAATTGAAAGCAATATGCAGAAAGCGTTTGTTCTATACAGGAATTTAAAAGTCTGAGTTTCCTTAGCAGCTGTTCAGCTGTCATAATTTCAAGGCTGTATTTTCAGGGTAGACAAATGTAAAATCATTTGCATTTCTGAAAAAGAAATGAGGAAGCTAAGAATGACTTGAAAGGTAATATAATTCTTTATCTCCTCAGAATTGTTTTGAAAAAAAATTGCTCATCGATTGAACTGGAGGGCAGGGGAGAGGTCCATCTTGACTGATGCAACGGACTACTAGTTTATCATAACTGTAGGTGTAATATGAAAGCAAATCAACCATGCTTTGCAGAAGTGAAGGTCCACTAAGATTTATCCTGATATGTGTGTAAAATGAAGCAAGCACTCAGACATGTGCTTAGAAATGACTGACTTCATGTGCTTTCTGGAATGTTGGTTGTTTCTTCAAGTCTCTGGTGCAGACATGTGGTTTACTTTTTTAAGCATCTAATATGATCAAACAAAAACAAGCAAACAAAAAAAGTCTGAAAAGATTTTGTCAGTTACAGTGGATGATGTCTAGAACCTGTTAAACCATGCATAAAAAGTGACGATGGCTTTGAATATCTGTAAATACAAGTCTTTCCACACATGCCATATACAGTTAACACTTAAACCGAATGAGAAATGAAAATGTTTGTCATGTCTGTATATACTTAATGAGGAGTAGAATAAAATAACTTAGAGCATTTAGCATAAAATAAGTTTCAGCATTTGAATCTCTTGAGCTAGCAACTGAGTAATTTCTAACATAGTTAGAAATACTGTTTTCTTTTTTGTTTCTCTTAAATTCTGTGGCTGAAGCATATTTATATGAATAGTCTTAAACATTTTAATTCTTTTTATAACCAGTTGCTTTCACTGAGAAAGTTACAATAGAGGAGTCTTGCATGTAATAATTGTAAGGCTTTCTCAAAGGCTTTTCAAAGAAAGGCTGTAGTAGTAAATGTTGCTCAAGCTGTATCTCATAACCTAGAAATGATGATAGATACCAGTAGTCCCTAATCCTACTTAGTTGGAGTATGTGTGTGGGAGTTCGGTCTACTTAACACCTTATAGGATAAATAACAAATTATAGGCGGTGCTTTTCTACAAAAAGTGTGTAGCTGAATTATTGCAAGTGGTGGATGGGTTAACATTACAATATTCCATATATGTGTCATTACTGACTGAAAGATGCGTGTCCCTGAATGTTGAGTGTTGGATGATTTGGCAGCTAAAATAAATAATATCTAACTGACCATTCAATTGGACTTCACAAATATGGCATGTTGTATTTCATCCTTTACTACAGGATTGATCTTCCACCCACTCACAAACCATCCTCATGTGAGGAGAGAGCATGCTCTGTACCACAGAAAGAAGCTATGCTTCAGGTGAGTAAGTGGTTATATACATCTTAAATTGAGGTAGGAGAAGTGTTAACTTTATTATGTTAATTTAGTCTGGTTTTGCTTTCCTGGTAACGTATGGAGTCTTTCAATTCTTGGCTCACAACCAAGAGATTTCCCTACATACGTGATATCTGAATCTTATATCCTTGGTGTTAAAGTCATCTTTACAAATCAGTGAACTGGTAGATAGATCCTTTTTGTATTTCTAGTGGTGTTTGAGGGACTCTGCTACTCTTGAAATAGAAAAAGCTATAGTTGAAATTCTGTGGTGATTAAGAAAATATATATAGCTTTATAAAACAGTCTTCATATGGGGGTACAAATATACTTGGTAAACTTAACAAGTGACATCAGCAGCAGCATCTTCCTTGCTAGTAACAACTGCCATTCTTTTAAGCTGTGAAGGTTTGAGTAGTGGGGATATATTGGAATTTGGACTTCGGCGTGGCTAATTTACCAAAGTATGGTTTTGATTTCCAGTGAAGATCACTAAATCACTTTTAAATGCTTGCAATTATGTAACTTATAATTTTATCTTTTTTCTTGAATTTATCAGCAACAAAAGACTCTGTACTAATTCTGTGACAAGTACTTGAATTTTTAGTACGCTTTCAGGGGTAGCTTCATGTGATCTAAAGTAATGCTGTCCAAACAAGACAGCAATAGGCAATAAAGTTCCTTACCAGCATTTAGTGTTTGTGTGGGTGTAGTCTCATATAACAGGATCATAGAGGTGATACACTGGAAAGCTAATTCTAGCAAATGAGGCAGTTAAAATAAGTGGGGAGCAAGGAAGGATAGGGGACTGCCCTTCTTAGCTACAGCATGGCTTTGCACTGGATTGGACTGCTTGTGAAACTCCAGGTGAATTCAGAAGGCTTCTTTTGCAGTAGGCAACACAGAAGGGACCTGTTCATGGGAGACAGCTTCAGTTAACAGCATTGATTTTACACTTCATGTAATAAACCAGTCTGTTCATGAAAACTATAGATCCTGACTGTAGCCCCTAAAGTGTGATACTTCTTTTTGGTATATATTAAATCAGTCAGTCTGATTTTTAGATTGCTGCTTATACTGAAGAAAACTTTAATCACTTATCAGTATTAGTGAGAATTAGATTGTCGTTGTTCTTAATGGGATTTTTGTTCATCTTCAGTACTTTGTATAAATAATGTGATTCTAACCACTGATGTGCTCAATTGTAAGACTGAGGTAATTCAGGTAATCATTTGTTTATAACAAATACTGTTTTTCCAAAACTCTGGTGTACCTTTGCAGCTTTCAGGACCTATAGAAGCCTTTTTTTCTGATAGAGGGATGCCCTAGGAAAAAAATCTTCACCCACCTTCAAGATGGATTTTGATCTTGTAGATTTTCTTCATGTGGTTGCTGGTTACTAAAGCTCACCAAATGAGTTGCTTATAAAAGCTTTCCTCTTCCTCATAAAGTAATGCATGAGAAGAATATTGTGTATTACAAATATTACATTGAGTAATACTTGGTAATATTGTTGCTGAATGAAGCAAGAAACTTTTCTGAGATCCATTGCTACTTTTTAGTAGCAGCCTGATGATTACATTATGAAGGTGTAAAACATCTAGTTGGCAAAAAGCGTAATAAGTTTTTGTTTTCTGATTTTGAAGGTGGTATAACACCTAAGACGACTCAAAAGAAACAATGCTTTTCTGTGCTCAGCTTGGGCATCTTGTGCTAACGTTGTGGTTTAACCCGGCAGGCAGTCAAACACCACACAGCTGCTCGCTCACTCCCCCCTCCCCTCAGTAGGATGGGGGAGAGAATCGAAAAAAAAAAAGTAAAATTCGTGGATTGAGATAAAGACAGTTTAATAAAACAGAAAAGGAAGGGAAAATAATGATGATGATGATAGAATATACAAAATGAGTGATGCACAATGCAATTGCTCACCACCCACTGAGCAATACCCAAGCAGCGATCGCTACTTCCTGGACCATGCCTCCTATTTATATATTGAGCATGACGTCACATGGTATGGAATACCCCGTTGGCCAGTTGGGCTAGCTGTCCTGACTATGCTCCCTCCCAGCTTCTTGTGCACCTGGCAGAGCTTGGGAAGCTGAAAAGTCCTTGACTAGCAGACTACTTAGCAACAACTAAAAACATCAGTGTCTTATCAACATTCTTTTCATACTAAATCCAAAACACAGCACTAGAAGAAAATTAACTCCATCCCAGCCGAAACCAGGACAGTATCCACCCCTTATTCTATACCATCTACATCATGCCTAGATTTCATGTTTTCCAGTACAGTCTAATTAATCACCACCACTTTTCTTATATTTTGAGATAGATAGATATATACACACACACAGAGATATCATTCCCTTAGTCTATGGGCCATCCCTCTAAAATGTCCATTGAGTTCATTTAGTCCATGACTTTGGGCTCCATCTATCATAGCAGTCTTTCAGGGCAGGAGAGATGGTGTGTGGTGTTGGATTGTTGCATCCTGAAGCTAGTTCTGGTTCCATCACCGCTGCACTTTTTGTTTGGTTTCATCAGCGTTCCTTCTTCATTAATCTCGGTGATTCTTAACTGTAATACCGTTGATATGACATATAGCAACCATAGAAGTGATGATATACAGTATTATATAGCAATTAACATCATACAATTCAGTTCATTGGCTATTTTCACCCAAAATTAAATCCCCTTGAGGTACACATCGGACTTGCCCATCCTTTCG
This sequence comes from Phoebastria nigripes, assembly GCA_035582835.1. Taxonomy (NCBI): domain Eukaryota; kingdom Metazoa; phylum Chordata; class Aves; order Procellariiformes; family Diomedeidae; genus Phoebastria; species Phoebastria nigripes. The sequence goes on from JAYKAV010003248.1 coordinate 379,445, forward strand.
CATTACCCACCAAGTGCACCCAGGTCCTTGAGCAAAAGCAATCCCACGAATSGGTTTTCCCTTACCCGAGGCAGGACTAACCCAGACTGTCTTCCCCAGCATATTTTTAATGTGCACTACAGGGACTCTATCCCCATCTACAGTATGTGAGGGTTTTGACTGGGCAGGGCCAGCTCGGGTGACAGATCCCCTGGTGTTGACTAGCCAGATGGCTTTTGCTAAATGTGTATCCCAATGCTTGAATGTCCCACCACCCATTGCTTTCAGCGTGGTTTTCAGCAGTCCCTTGTATCGTTCAATTTTCCCGGAGGCTGGTGCATGATAGGGGATGTGATA
>JAYKAV010003249.1:0-76131 GCA_035582835.1 Phoebastria nigripes
AGTCCTCCCCTGATTTTTCTTTGGCTTTGGTCTTTGAAGCTTCTAAAGCATGCATCAGTGGACGAATAATCTCTTTTCTATTGTTTCCAAAAAGAGGGTGTAACTCGTCATTACTGGAACTAAAAGAGAGCAAAATTGGCCTTCTCAAAAAAAAAAAAAAAAAAAAGCAACAAAGTCTAAAATTAAAATGTACTGAAGCAGATTAGCAAATTTGAGCTAAATGGACTGTTGCCAAAGCTGGATATTACTTTCTTTAGAACAAGGAGAATCTATTTTGAATTCTATGATCAAGCTGGCAAAAGCATAACTCATCATAATGTTAAAAATAATAACAAGCTTAGTGCAAGATAGTGCAACAACTGGTGATGCCTGCTAACATGTTCTTATCAGAGAGATGGTCTTTTTGGGCACTGAATAAGTACTTGCAAAACCTAAGGTCTGTGATGAACCCTGCTGTTCATTTTCTTGGTGATCTTGAGTGTATTAGTCCTTGGCTGCTCTTCCTACCTGTTTTTATGTCTTAGTTATATGGGTAGTAAACTCTTTGGAATGGTGCCTATCTCTTGTTTTCCAGCAAGCTAAGCGAGACCCTTGGTTTGTCCTGTCTCTGTCAATCCAAGTTTCAAAATCCCAGCCTGATTTGCCCCTCTGCAAACCTCTTCATGCCTTCCCAACTCTTTGGGATCCTGCCTGTTCCTCCCATCTGCTCTCCTCTGCTTCAAGAGCTGCAGTGATCTTAGAGCCAGCAATGTCAGGACCATGTTTCTGATCTCCTGGGAAGCTATTGTGCTGCACTGGTCTGGCTTGTGTCATTGTCAATGTACTTTGGTGTTTCAAGCATATATTTTGATGACTCTCTTGAATAGATATTTGTTTCCAGAACTGAGTAAGTCAGAGCCTTTCTCAGTCACATAAATCAACAAGAAATCAATGAAAGGAAAGTCTGTAAAGAGAACACTCAGGTCTGGCCAGGCTGCTTCTAGTTTTCCCAGAGTGAATATTTTATGCCTAAACTGTAAAGCTGAACAGATTTATGGCAGCTCTGAAACAAAGACAACCAATTTTGAAAGAAGTTTGTAATTAAGCAATGTTTAATGACTTGTGGGGCTTTCAAATATTTTTAAATTCAGGGAGATTCTAACATTTCCATCACATCACACTGTTACAGAAAAGCTAACCAGTTCTGCTACATTCTGTAGGATTTTTCCATGAAGGGAAGAGTAAATTTCCCTTTATGACTAAACAACATCTGAAAAAAGATGGTTTGTAAGAAATTCTTGGTTTCCTAATTGAAAAAAAATCAATCTAACTTCTGTCAAAGGACGTTATTACTAAGCTTTTGTTTTCCAATTAATGTCAATAAAATATTCTTTAAAAAACTAACAGAGATTAGCTCTGTCTTTGAAAAATATTTTTTTTTAGAAAGAAATTGGGGATTTAATAACTTTTTAATGAGGTCTGTCATATCCCTACCATATCCATATCTCCCCCAATATTCTGTTTATGCAGAATATAAACTATGGGGGTTTGTTTGTTCATTTGTTTGGGAAAAAAGGTCATTTTCTGCTGGGATTAATGGTAGATTAATGGTAAGTATCATAGAAGGGAAAAAGAAATGACTTACATGAGACCTCTTTATAAGTGCTGGTACTAGAGACCTTATTCTAAAGGATTTATATTAGTGGGATGTCATATGCAGCAAGGAATAAAACACATACTTAATGTGGGTAAAAGCACCTAAATAAAATAGAGGGAGGATTAGATAAAGCTTGCAATTATTGTTTTTCTAACAATAGCTAAGTTTGCAAAATACTTGAGGAAAACAAGATTGGATCATAAGGATTTAGACTAGCTACAGTTAAATGGTTGTAAATGAACCTTTTTAATTTCAGTAACTTTTAAAGGATTAATTTATATTTAATTGACATATATATACATATGCATAAATGTACAGATGCATGCATAGTTAAAAACTGAAAACATAGCCAAGAGAAAATGATAGGCCAGTTTACTTAAATGATATAAACTAAATTCCTTTGAAAAAGGACCAAAAATCTGATTTTTTACTTTTAAAAAATTCTAAAATAATTAAGTATGTTTCTTTTCCCCAAGAAAATGTAGAAAATTATTTCTCAGTGAAGCTAACTGAGAGGCAAAAAAAAGCTTTAGCTAATAATGTTGCCCACTGCAGAGAGATCTTGAATTCTAGGCATGGTTTTAAAACTAAGGTCCAGAAGCTGATTAAGGACCAGAATCCCTGACTGAGTTTCTGATTAACATTTTGAACATGGAGTGAAATATTCAGTCTCTGCATAATTGCAAAATATAGGCATCAGAGAAGCAAAATGCCTTTGAGTGATTTATTCTATCTCTTTGTGAGAGCAAGATTATATTTTTAAACCAGCAGTTACAAGAGTTTTTTCAAATCTAATTTTGAGGGTTCCCATTGATAGGATGCAAACTGTTTCTCTTGGAAAAATATTCCATGGCCTAAAAGATCTTCCTGGAAAATTTTGCTGATTCATTGACATCCACAAATCTCTCCCACTTCCTCTCTCAGGTGCACTCTCTTTACACTTATGTTTACCTTTACATTTATATTCAAATTTTAAGATGAGTGAAAAAAGAAAAGAGCTAAAAACCATAGAGTTTAAACAGATTTTAAAAGCCCAAACTTGCCTACAAATAAAGACAAATGAATTCAAATGTTCTTTGAACATTTGACTCAGAGAAGGGGACACTGTCTTACATTGGAAGTGTAATAATTTCGTATCTTTAATGAAAGAGCATATCTATCTATCTATCTATCTATCTATTTATTTATTTGAAGAAGCAAAGTTCCTAGTTTGGTATGGGGTCAAAATTACACATTCAAATCAAATCAGTGATGAAATTTAAATTATCGCATATCTAAAGTCTTGTGAAAATTGTGTCCAATTGTGAAATTTTCATCTGCTCTGAAATCTCTTCTTAATATTCTGCTAGTCAATTCCCTGATGCTACTCTTGAATTTAAATGTGTCAAGGAACTACTTCTAACACAGCAAGTACATTGTATTTTTAAAATATGCAATTTTTCTCTTTTGTTTATGTAAAGAAAAATGTGAATTCTAGCTTAAGTAATTACATTTGGCCTATCTTTATTTCCTTTGGAGTTTACTAGGTACATTATTCTTTCCTGATTGCCTTAATTTAACATATGAGGCCACACACTGTAAAAAGAACCAAAACATGCATCCACAGAAGCAGCATATTTTTTAATACATATAGACAATATATTGCATTTTATTTTTGGGTTTTATAACATCGCACCCATGCTCATTTTGCCTTGTGTATTTAGGTATAATAATCAATGTATATACTATCTGTGCATTCTCTTCCATTTTTATTCTGGTCTGTCATAAAGGTTTCAGAGAACTTTTTTACCATGTGCCATCATTATTGGTTTTGTCCTTTGATGCTTTCCGTTTTTCCAGTTGTCCCCTCTGTCCTCATTAAGTTTGCTTTGCTTGGAAATTCAATACAAAGTGCACTATGAAAACTTCATACCATGCTATGTTTGCAATTTGATGTCAAAGAGCATTCGACCTGCTCTTTGTGTTACAGAGCAAGTGTTACAAATCTTGTTATGGGGCTCCTGATATGCGGACTCCCAGCTATGTCCTCAGACACGTAGTTTTGCTGCTTATTTTTGGGCTGCCAACTTCAAGATTTTCTTCTCAAAAATCTTCTCAAAAAGAAATCTGAAAGTATAAAGGTTAGCTGTTTTCACCGTGTTCTTTTGGCAGAGAGGTTTCATAGTCTCTGACACTTAGCTATATTTTGTTTTTCATTCTCTGTACACTGTTGTGTAAATTTGTTGAGAAAGACCAGGTAAAAGTGAGATCCTTTGAATGCACCTTGAAGATGCAAGTTGCTATCCACTATTTCTGCTTCTTTCCAATAGTGCCAGTGTTCTCTGAGAACATGATGTAAAAAACAGCCCAAAATACAAATAAGTAGGTGCATTTAATGTATACTTATCCAAAATTTCATTTGAATTGTTTAGTGATTAGGAAAGCTGACAAACAATAAATATGCAAACTTTTTAATGCTTCTCGGAAAGCACTGATTGATTATATTTTGTAGGACAATAAGCATGTCAGTTAGACATGGGACTGTTGACAGCACTATAAAATTGACTGCCAAGTAGATATGTTCCACATGCAGTATACTCAGTGGTGTCAATACCAATGTAATATTCCTCCTGGTGAAAGTGAGCTTGAAAGTTATATGCCTTATGTAAACATAATCACAGAAGCTCCTGTTTCCCTTGGCTCTACCTGGAAGTCATACAGATGTTAMCTGACAGAAGGCAATTCTACAACATTAAACATGAGAGACTCCTTCAAGAGAAAATAGACAAATACTAGTAAGCTCTGTTTCAGCTCCAAGCATGTGTGCAGGCACTTGAAGGCAGCATCTGCTCTCCATATCAATGACTAAAATGACACTTCCATTTTCTAATAATTAATGTAATTTCTGTGGGGTCCAGTATAAACTCATCATAAGAACAGCTCCATCCTAAGCGGGTGATTGTCATCCATGTTAACTGGGGAATTTTCAGTGATATGTGATTTTTTAAAGCTTAAATGAGAGATGTCAAAACATCCAATCCAAGAGAAACAAATGCATATCATCATGGTATAGGCTGCTAAGCTAATCACTCTAGAGAAAACTCGTATCAACTCCAGATGCTTATCTGCTTCTTGCTTGTATGGGAAAGAGTGATGATATTTTGACAGCAAGGGCAATTTTGTCTAAATTATGGAGGGTATTTTTGAATTATAGTCTTTATTTTCCTAATAGTAATGACAGTAGGGTTCCCTTATTCTGCTCATTGAGGAGTAAATGGATATAATAATCCAAATGATACTCAAACTCTTATCTTTCTTTGTTTCTCTCAGAATAATCTGTTATGGAAATGAAGTATAAGACCTGCTGAACTGACTGAGCTAATAGACCTTTTCCTAACAGATTATTTAATTTCTTGAAGAACTTAGATTTCATCCAGGAAAAAAAAGTGTGTGTCCTGTTTTTGGCTGGGATAGAGTTAATTTTCTTTCTAGTAGCTGGTATAGTGCTGTGTTTTGGATTTAGGATGAGAATAATGTTGATAACACACTGATGTTTTAGTTACTGCTGAGCAGAGTCAAGGCCTTTTCTGCTCCTCACACCACCCCACCAGCGAGTAGGCTGGGGGTGCACAAGAATTTGGGAGGGGACGCAGCTGGGACAGCTGACCCCAACTGATCAAAGGAATATTCCATACCATATGATGTCATGCTCAGTATATAAACTATGGGAAAAGCTGGCCGGGGGTCCACTGCTTGGGAACTGTCTGGGCATCGGTCAGCGGGTGGTGAGCAATTGCATTGTGCATCATTGTTTTCTATATTCTTTTATCATTATTATTATTTTCCCTTTCTTTTCTGTCCTATTAAATTGTCTTTATCTCAACCCATGAGTTTTACCTTTTTTTTTTTCAATCCTCTGCCCCATCCCACTGTGGGGGAGTGAGCAAATGGCTRTGTGGTGTTTAGCTGCCTGCCGGGTTAAACCACAACAGTATGTTGCAAAATGTCATAGGCAAAATGTGTCCTATTCCAGTTTCAGCACTAAGGAATAGGTAGGCTGCTTCTGCTGTGACCAAATCTACTTTCTAAACAACAATGAAAAGCCATTTTCACAAGTGATGTCATTACTAGTATTAGCTAGAACCTAGATGCGTTAAACTTCAGCTTTGCTGTGAGTACTTATTATTTGTTACAGAATTCTGGAGATTGGACAAAAGCATTTGTCTGAAAATAGAGGCTGAAATAGTTCATTCTTATAGACTAAAGAGCTGTATTTTTCAGTAGGTATGTTTTGCGTTGCTGTTTGTTTTGATTGGGTATCACAATGCACAAAATAGTAAGGGGATCAAAACTGCTACCTGCCTTTCTAATATCTAAACGCATATAAATATTTTGGCACAAGGAGTTGAGATTTTAAAATGCTAAGCACTGCAGCAAAATGGATTAGCCTTTAGTAAGGGGAGCTTCAAATTGCCAGTGCCAGGGGGTTAATGGAAAGCAGTGTGTCATATTTCCTGATTTACCCTTTCACTATCTTGTCCAAAACACCTGGGTAATGTGTTACTCGTAAATTATAATTCAATAAGCATACTTTGAGTTTCAACCCTTATTCTTTTCAAAAGTTTCAAATAAACTGTACGGAAATGCTGGCTATGTGGAAAAGTACTCTGCTTTGGTTAGTGTTATAGAAATACCCTATGGGCAGAATGAACATAAGGTAGAATAGATCAGCCTTTTTGATAACTTCAGAGTACTTGAAGATCTAGAGATACTCTAACATTTTCACAGTGGGCTCACGGGAACAAATGTATTAATTTTAAATGAGTTCTTTATGTATATCTGTTACAGTTTGCTGGAAACACAGAAACATTTTGTGTGAGATTGTAAGTTTGAAAAATATAGTAAGGTTTTTTATTTCCATCAACAGAGTTTACAAAAACTTATGTGACATAATTCCTAGGGGATGTATGTCTAATTTAGATTGCACCCTCTCTTCCTGGCACACTCTGACTGYGGTCTTCAGCACTGATAGCAGATGAGCCATGGAAGATGACCAGCTTGCAGTGGATTTACGTTACCCCTTGTCAGCTTTGCAGCTAGATGTGAATGCTGCCGTGGCTGAACCACTTCAGTTATCCAGGTCATCACAAAGCAGCTGAAGTAGATAGTGTGAATGCATCTCTAACCATGCTGCTTCAAAATCTCTGTCACTTCTGAATATCTATTATATGGATGTGTAATGTACTTTAGTGTGGTCTAGTATTAAGAAATTTATTAGCCTGGATTTGTAGTATATGTGTTTCTCTTAATGGACCAATTCCCCCTCTTGCAAATGGTACAAAGCTGTCGTTCGTCGCCTTGCAAAACTGGGATATGATGAGCTGAAATCAAAGTATTAAAACGTCTACATCTTAAGAAATGTTTACTAGCTACTTCTGGCCCTTRGGTAATGGTACACCCATTTGAGAGACAAGGAGTATTGTATATTGACCATGGTAGATTGCCCTTGACACAGCAAGGATTTGTCAGGTTGTGTCTCCCTCTTTATATATCCGATCCTGATATAAACCAGTGTGCCAAATGTGAAGGATTCCTAAGGGCCCATAATTAGTGAGGGATAATCATATTCTGCTTTGTGTCAACTGATTGTCCTACTCTCCCCTTCCTGTTCCCCAGGAGACTTTCTGCCTCTCTCCCCTCCTGCCACCTCCCTCACCCTTTACCAATGCCCCATTCTGCCACTCAATATACGGTACATTCTTTCCAGATATAACACCAAAGGACTAAGGAAATGGAGCAAGGGAGTGTTTTGATCCATATAAGTCATCAAGATGAGAATCCCAGGAACACACTTGCCAGAGAGACAGATGGTGTTGCTACCAAGTGGAGTGTCTTGTAAGTCATTGAACAATTACTATGAGTGAAATCACCTGCCATTTCCATTATGACATACTATGTTACTCAGATCCTTTAATGTAAGGTTTTTAGCTGGCTATTTGCTATTAACATATAGTACACAGAATTTATATATATTATTTCTTACTGCTCTTTCGCTTTCTTTCTTGTCTTTTGATAGATTTTTAAAAGTCAATCAATGTCACTGTTTTACTTTCTGATTTCCTTTCCATTCTGCTCCTTTCTAAAATGAATGTCACGATATTTTTCTTCCATGTTGGACTTTCTGCCCTTTCTCAATTTCCTCTGCAGCTCTTCCAAGAAAAAAATCAAACTATTTTCTTGATGATGAATTCACTATATCTGCTCTGCCTCTTCAAAGAGATTTGTAGTATTGAATGTACCTCTCAAAASATATGCCAAACAAAGAGGTTTTTAAGAAGTGAATTTAATAGKAGACACAAAGAATGCTGACAGTCTCAATCCCAATGAAATCAATGGGATTTTGGTCATTAATTTTCTATAAGRACACTATTTTGCCCTGGAAAACAAAAAGTTCTGATCCAATACCCATCAGTGGAACAAGCYGCATTGATTGTGTTCAAAATGAGACAGCAGTTCAAGGTTTCAGCTGCTGCTCACAAAAATGTCCAAAGGTTTGTTTTACCGTGGAATTTTTGTTTCAAAACGTTCTTTGTTTTGTATTTTATTTTCATACAAAGGCTATGTTGATTATTTTTTTCTGTTTTTTCATTATTAGTGTATCATATAATRTATCAGGCAACATCATGTTATTAATGCATTCCAACAGCATCCATGTCACAATATTAGTTCTTGAACAGCCCCGTTTTACGTTCTGATTACCCTCCTGCTGTAATGCTTCCTCTTGGACATATCAGTTTGAGAGCTCTGCAGCTCACTTATGCATGAAGATTGCTGAGCTAATAGAAAAGGGCAAAACCTGGGAACATAGGAGCACATGGGTTGAAAGGAAAGCTAGAATACCTTCAGTATCAGTGCCTCTGAACCTCCCCCAGCCTGTAATGTTTAGTAATTTAAAAGTTGCATAGTATGATAGTTTTAGTTTATTAAATCTAAATGTGTCTTATCATGACTTGACATTAATTTTTTCTCAGTATCCTGCAGCAAACCCTTCCCTTTGTGTATATATTGTGTACAAATTTTGTGGCTATATGCTGTAAGTTTTCTCATCAAAGAGCTTTCCCATATCAATTTTTCTGATTGATTTTAGAGATAAATCCTTTACGGTGATGTGGAAAGTGAGAACACATCACCCCGTTTACAAGGAAGGCTAGGTATATTTGGTAAAGGCATATAACTGCACCAGGGACTCAACCTCTATGAAGGTGCAGATACCAGTATGTGCTCTAGATATCTAAAGACATTAAACACAACTAGATTGGATTTTGCATTTTTTCTGCTTTGAGTAGTGACCTACTTTCTTTGCCATTTAGCTCATAGGAGCTCATAGCTCATATTCTGTCTTAGCCTTTACTCTTTCTATTATATTTACAATAATGATACTGAAAGCTTTATCAGACACTGCGTAAAATCTTTTTGTAGTGTTTCATATTTATTAAAACAGAGCAGTTGTTTTTCTCAGGTATCTTAGGATTTTTGTAGAGCAATCAGCTCTAATAGTTCTGTTTTTTATTCTTTTTAACTTCAACTTCTTTTCTTTTTTTCCTTTTCTTTCATCTTTTTCTGCCTCTGGAACATTTCATTACATAAAATTTAAAATGCGCACTATGTTTACTGTACAGTACACATCACTTTTTATTGGGCTTCTTATACCTTACTATATTTTCGTTGATGCTACATAGGAAATCCTTGTTTATTTTTTTAAAGCACCTTGAAAGATTTTTCTGCCTCATGCTTCATGGGATTTTTAAGAACATTTTAAATAAAAACAACAGATCTCATATTTCACTCTTTTTTTCCCCCAATTCTGGCCAGCCTGAGGATATTTTTTAAAGAATGGTGAATAGATTGAGGCTATGATTGAGAAGTCTTCATCCTTGCCCTGTGGAGACACACAAAACTCCACCAGATCACTCTGATCTTTTTCTGAAGTATTGGAGAAAAGTAATTTTTTTTGGAATACAATTTCTGACCCTACAGAGACATACATAATTCAGTACACAGAAGAAAGAGCTGGTGACCACAACTTGTTTTAGAGATTCTCAGTAACAAGATATATACCAAGATAACTTTTTGAACTTTAGTCTTAAAAATGAAAGCATGTATTGAATATTATCCTTAAAAAGTTTTTTTTTCCTTTCCTTTTGACAAACTGGGCTTCCATATTCCTAATGAATAGGAGTGGGTCACTGATGGAAACCCTCCAGTTTCTTAAGCCTCAGTGTACCTGTGGAGAAGCACCACAGCTACCATCCCTGCAGATGGGACAGGGCTCTGCTCTGTCCTCATCATCTTCCTTATGTACTTTGTAGTGTTCAGGGAGAAAATTAATATTGAAGGAAACCATGACTTCAAGGATGGAGGCCAACATTTCATGTAGACATTTCTCAAAGCCTAGGACTAGTATGTGCTATGTCTTATCCAGTTTGATTAGGGCCCCTCAGTACCACTGTCTTGGATATCTGAAGAAAGACACTTCCTCAGCACCACAGACATCTGAGGCTGGATTCAATGTTCAGCAACAGTGAACCCTAAGGGTGACGTAACTGACAGAGATCAGCTGACTTAGGATAATATGAATAATGTTTTTAAGCAAAAGCTGATATTTTCCTGAGATCACGAGACCTGTGTCAGTGTTTAAAGCAAAGCATAGCAGATAYTGTGAATAAAGTAAAACAGAAATAGAAATGGAATTATGGAATGGTTTTCATTGTGCTCAACATAGAAAAAATGATAATTTGTGTAAAACACAGAAAATTTTACTGTAATTATCTGTCATGATGATGCAAATGGTCTGTGCTGACCACAGTATTCAGACTTGCATCAAGTTATACTGTTCCTCACATCCATGTTCCAACATGATGAAAATCTACAGTGTAGGCTGAAATTCAGAAAATGAGAGGTACATTATAACCCCATGGAGATTAAATTTATCCTGAAAAGTAATCACAGACCAGAACATTATTTATAGATAGTCTGCATGTGACCCTAATAAAAGAAAATTACACTATAGGCAGAACAAAATTTGCTTTAAACTAGAGCTCAAAGATCAGCATGATGTCCCAGTTTTAAATGGAGGAGATGGAAAACTGTTATCACAGTAATTCTGAGGGTTTGAATTAACGACAAATGAAACCAGCACCTCAGGATTTTTACTGAGACTACTAAATTGCACTCACCAATGACAAAGATTATCCAGGACTTGGTGTCTTTGACTTCAACACTTTTGAGTAGCACTGGGACTGCAGCTATAGTCAGGAAGGACAAATGAAAGTGAAGTTCAAAATTAGGATTTTTCACAGTAGGTGAGGTGTGTAGCATCTTCTGAGAGGAGCCACAGCAATAAGGTTTTGTGAGTATTTGTATTCCATGTGTCACCAAATATTGCYGAGATTAAATAGAGGAATCCCTCTTTACACACATTTAGCAGCTGATCACTAGCAACATCACTGTGGCTGTTAAGACTTTTTTCTTATAAATGCAGGGGAGCTCTGCTCCAGTCATTGTTATGTTAAATACAAGGTACCTCATCTAGGAAAGCATGTAACTGCATGTTTACCTTTCAAAATTCACAGCTTTATCATACAGAATCAAGGCCTCAGTGCACATTTATTCAAAACTCCTCTGAAATCATGCAGCACTGGCACCTTGATTTGGTAAAAATTTGTACATGTCAAGGCTTCAGAGCTTCAAGGCATGAGTGTATGGTTTTAAGGTTAAGTTTGCATCACTCCCACAGTTCACATGAAAAACAATTCTCCCACCATTGGCAAGTGCAAGTTATCAATCATTCTACTTCATGTGGGGGCATAAGAGTAGGCATGTGTGTGTAAAGCTCAAACAATAATTCTTCTGCTTTTGACAGCCCTAGTACAAGTATAGCTGGAGTACTTTGTCCAGTTTTAGCACATTTTTCCATGAGGCATGGGCCATTTAGGCAAGACACAAAATAATGAACAGAGGTCTCAAAAAATTGTGTGTGAGGAAACATCAGAAGAAATGGGATTGTTCATTTCAGAGAACATGTCAGGAAGGCATAGTAACGAATTTCCAAATGTAGCTGCAGAATAAATGAAAGTGAAAAAAGTGGTTTCCATATGCAGGACATTGGACATATAATAGTCAATTTGAAGAAAACAAAACATAGGTTATAAACTAAGAAATTATAAAGGTAGTTAAATACTAAAATAAATTGACTGGGAAGGTTGTGGAATCTTCTGCCATTTAAGGTTTTAAAAGACAAGATGGATAGATGTCCCTCAGGAATGTGTTGGATATATATCTGGGGGAAGAGGTATGAAATAGCAAGCTGCTCCCAAAAATGACATATAGGTATGAAGTAGAGCTCAAGCTGAAAAGCTGTGTGATTTTGTGCCAGGCCAAATTTCAGCAGATTCTGCTTTGGCTGGCTGGGCTGTTAGTTAAGTGATGCTGCAGTAATGCTTGGGGAAGGAGAGGGAGCACAGAGATCATGGTGAACCTAAGGGACAGGTAGAAACTGGCAGTGTGGTACAACAGTTGAGATAGATAGGCTTAGATGAAGAAAAGAAAGCAGCAGCAGTGCGTTCTGGCTACAAAAAGTGAGGGGCTATTGGACTAGGGTGCATCCCGAGGTCGCATCTAATTCTATGATGCCTGAACAGTTTCCATTAAAAAAAGAAAGACTTTGGGAAATTCAATTGGAACTGTACTAGCAAAACATTAATACAGTGTTTCCTTTCATTTGAAATTGTCAAGAAATGCAGCTTTATAGAACACTGCTATTTATGACGTTTCTTTTAAATAAGTATTTTAAAAGTGAAAAACAGGTTGTTAAGCCTGAAAAATTACATATGAAATTTATTAGGTTTTCTAGKTTTTTTTTCATTCCATATTCTTAGAAAAATAAATTCTACCAAGAAGTAGGCTTGCATAAATAAGGACTTTTGGCAAAAAATTGGGTTGGCTTCATTTTTAAATCTAAGCTGTTGATCCCTACAGATATGTCCACAAGTACTAATAGCAAGGGCAAGACGCATTAAGTAGGTTGTTGGAGTAGTTTCCTAAAGTAATTTTGCTTTAGTCTGGCCCAAAGCCAAACGGAAATTTATCAAATAGATTAAATGGTAAAGCTAACGGTAGCATTTCAGACCTCAGTCCTAAATGGGAAATAAAGGTTCCACAGAAAATTGGAAAGTTCATCTGTAAATGGTGACTACTTAAATATGCAGTATGCCTGCAGGCACCCTTTAATGTAGCTATAATTAAGATATGTGGAGGAAAATGTATATTCACTCTTTCAGCAATAATCAGATTAATATTCAGTTGACAGTTTCAATAAGTAGTATTGGTCAGCGTCAAGGAATAAGCAGCAGACAGACCTCTTTAAAACTAAGATGATCTGCCAAAGGGTTGTGAGATCAGATAAGCTCCTCAAAGTTTGATTTTTTTCCCCACATTTTTACTCACTTCTCATTTCTTGCCATTCCTTTTCTCAAGCATACCAGATATTTCTTTTTCTTCTGTTCCTGTTCTGATCTCCATCATTCTTTGGTGAAGCTATTTAATGAAACTAATTGTTTGCTTTGCAGCCACTTCTTTGGCCATTAAAAGTTGCCACCAGAAAGTCCTGCTCCCTGTGGCTGTGGGTGTCTTTTGGGAATGATGCACCTTGTGAGTTATTCCCGGGAGTGTCGCTGGGGATAACCCTTCCTCCCCTCCAGATTTGCTCAGGCTTGGCTTTGGAAGTACTTCCCAAACAGAGGACTCCAGTCCTTGTTGGCCTCATAGCGTCTCCCCCACTGTCTTTTCCCATCCCCAGAACTGGGTGTTACTCTTTTGGCAGTGCTGAAAATCCTGTCAGGTTTCATTCTTCTGCAATCCAGAAAGTTGAGATTAACACTCTCTGCAGATTCAGGTTCCAAATCTCATCTTGCCAGCTATCATTCTTCATCTTTTTGGATTTCTTTTCCTCTCTATTTCTTTTCTCCTTCTGTGTTTCTGATTCTGTCTTTCTTTATTGGAGCTGTCTTTTTCTGGCATCTGATTTCCTTTTCTTGCCTCCTATTAATATTCTGATTTTCCCAGTGAGTCTGAGACAGTAAGGATCTTCAAACTGCATCTGATCTTAACAAAGCAGGAGAAAACAGAAGTGATGAAGGCAAATCTGACAGCTTGAAGAGATCGTAGTACCAGGATATTAGGAAATACAAAGAACCAGTGAAAAAACATTGAGACGGTATACTAAAAATATGCCTGAGTGATGATGATGTTTGTCAGAAATTCCTCTTGGAGCCAAGTCAGCTAGTACTGAAACTGATTTTGCTCCAGTGGAAACTGGAATAGACCACTTTCAACCCTAACATAGAAAATTCTTTGCAGAGTTGGTCGAAAACCACATCTATTGCAATTCTTTCAGCAGTACTGATAATGAATTTAGTCCCATCTCCATTAGCAATTAAGGCATTTTCAGGTCAAGCTGAGGAGGATAAGAAGATCCCACAGCTGATGCAACAATGAGCAATTTTCAGGTACCTCCATACTGTTGTGGCACAGTCCTCAGCCAAAACCTCAAAATGATTATCAACCAAGTTCTAGATATTTCCACCTATGTTAAGACTTATCCTATTGTAATCTATTACTGACATTAGTGTACCTTTTTCTGTACCCAAATATAAAAAAAGTATGATATTCTCTACAAATGATTCCAACAGCTGTTTGTTAAAGAAGGGTTTACACTGAGTTCTGTGTTTAGGTTTCAGCCTTAAACACATTCCCATTCCTATTTAAAATGCATTCAAATTCAGGCTATTGAAAACCAAAATTTAAAACTTCCTTAAAATTAAATGAAATATTTAATCCCACACCACAAATAATGTGTTATGTTCTGCTACTTCCTTGTTTTATGTTATTCTGGCTGGTTTTGGTTGTTTGGGATTTTTTTGTAGTCCTTTGCAGTTATTTAGCAGTGATAGCAAAGGAATTTGTCTAAACCGATGTCACTGTTATTATTATGGTTGTTGCCAATGTTTGCATTTGGAAAAGCTTTATCTTGTGTCTCATTTACATATGTGTAATGACATATCATGAAGTGTCTGTGATATATGGACCTGTATTGTCTGCTGACAAATGACCTGCACTTAAGATATTTCTTCTCTATCATAAAGGGACTGATTTAAAAAACTATAAAAAGCCCATAAACATTCTCACAGAAGTATCTCTGGGAGGCTGCTTTATTTTTATGTTCTGCCTTATATGAGGCAGAAGCTTAGGTTTCCTTTGCTCTCTTCTGTTTGCATTGTGATCTGTCATTGATATTATGTTATGAATTAGGATGTCTGCTATATAACACCAGTCAGAATGCAGTATGTTAACAAAAGAAGTAAAATGCAAGCTTGCGGTTCAGGGAGCAGTTTCTCTGAATCAGAGACTTGCTGTTAATTCACAAAGGCAGTGAATTCTGAAGGTAAGTTTTGTGCCAAAGTATATGGAGAAAATGTAGATAATCTGGACATGTTACAAATGCAGGCAAATTGCTGCATGGATACTACATAAATAAAATAAGAGGATCACTAATTAAATGATGGAAGAGACTTTGATCCATACAAAAAAGAAAAATGTAAAGTGTCAAACCTTCCGTTACTGTGAAATGTCTTGTCTTTACTGATGTTGTTTGAAAGGGTTTCCTTTGTATAACATGAAGAGAGAAACTAGTTCAGAGAGGTTTTAGTTTCATTCTTAAGACTTCATTTTGCCATTGCGTATGTGCTACTGGACCAATACTGGAATTATAAGCATTTGGGGAGTGAATATCATAAATGATGTGTAACAAGAAGTCCTGCACCACAGACAAATGAGGTCAGTCACCATAAGAATGCTATAAATTTCATGGCAGTCCTGGTCTTCCTCTTTTCCAGGCTGAAGTGTGAGGTTTTATTCAGACATGCTGCCATGTCTAGTAAGGGAGCAGTGATGAATTATTGCAAATGAGGCACTCAGGGGCTTCTCATCTCAGCTGATGTTTGAACAACATAGCTCCACAATATTTTGCCACAGGTTAGAATAGAAGGTGCAACTATTGCTCTGCCAGTGAAAAATGTATTCTTGGTTATCTGGCAATTAATCTGGCCTAGATAATATCATAGGAGTAATTTAGATGGAGCTCAGTGCAGATCAAGATGAAGAGAGGTTCAGAAAGGTTTAAGTCCTTAGTTTTTTGTTCTGGGAGAAAGAGACTTGTCACTTAGAGGGTGTTTTCATGCCTTCGTGTAATAAATTGTGTACCTACAATGCTTATGGGCAAGTATTAATAGACAGGTGGGGAGTTTCTGGGGATATGTGCATGTGAACTTAATTTGAATAGGGAATTAAATACATGCAGAGAGGGACCAGCAACGGCTTTTGGATCCAATGACAGTTTTTGATTCCCTAAATATACCATTGCTGTTGCAGAAATACAGAGGAATTGGCAAGGTTAATTGGTTCAGAGATTGAACAAAAAGTTTCTGCTTGAAATGTGAGTCTTCGGATCAGCTGTCTGGATGGCCAGACTGTGAAGTCATAAATTTTAATTACTCTTGCTCCTATGGAGTTTGTAGAAGACCTAATCCCAATTTCTTTATGCACCAAAATGTCTAATGACTTCTGTACAAGTGGGTGTGCAGAGAATGCACAATCAGACCCAAAATGATTATACACTGTTGGATCTTGCTACTGTTTTCTGTGGTATGAACTGACTGTTGATTTAATTTAACCTGGAAAAATCATGCGGCTGAATTGATTAGCTCTGCATTTTTCTGGACCTCTACATTGCATTGTGTTCTCTCTATTTCTATCAGCTCGAATACTACAATGCAGTTTTGTCAAGGTATCTTTGGGATGCCATTTCTTGAGGACCAAGTTAATAAGTCATGCTAGGAAAAAGAGGGGAAGAGAAGAGTAAACATTTGAGTTAAATTCTGTCCTAAATTCTGGTCTTTTAACGATTGTTTACATGAATATTTTAAGTTTTCCCTGCACCATCAAAATATTTAAAAAGGAAGTCTTTCCTGCATTTAGATTTATGAGTTCTTGTTTACGTGACTGCTTTCATACTTCTGCTGTCACCGTTCCTCCTTGGATTGCTTTTTCTGGGCACTTTTTGTCACGTACAGAGAAATTCTTCTTGGTTTATAAGAATAAAGCAGATACTGCAGATAACACACATAATGGAGAGCTGGAGTTACTGAACTGTTAAGCTAAGCATCGCCACCCTGCGTAAGGGACGTGATGTGTTTTTGCTGGCCAGGTCATCAGCCAGGTGCGGAGGGGTCCATGCCAACTGCTCCCTGAAATAGCTCTGTTGAGTTGCCATCTACAATTCCCTGATTTTTTCTTTAGGATTTTTTGCCTTTTCACATCACTTTTTTACCTCTTGAGCCCTTGGGCTTGTCTTGGTGCTGTGGGGGCCGGTGGCTCCCACCGCCCCAGCCAAGAGCACGGTAGCCGGGGGCGCAGCTGGGGCAGCCAGGGCAGCCCCAGCCCTGGGCATCAGGCACCTCCACAGCTCTCCCTCACAACTTAGCAGTCTCCTCAGAGGTCAGAGCCAAGGCTCCACAGCAGGGTCACACTAAAACCGGCCTTGGACCACAGAGAGCTGAACACCTAGGAAAGGGGGAGATCGCCATGCAAACCTCCGGGTTATCGGCAGGTGATGGCTCTGATCTTCCTCCTTGCCACCTGCCCTTGAAACTTGCTTGCAATAATATCTGTTGTTGAAATTGGGGTCAGTTTAGGGGGCAACAGCTAGAAAAAATGAAGTATGATGAGCAGACATACCCCATGGTAATATTTAGCCATTCTGGTATGTCCGTCATCTAGACTGGAGGGAATGCCATGGTGAACCCCTTCCAGCCTCCCTCCCACTGGAAGCAGGGATCTGTGGGGAGGAGATTGCTGCATGTGGGTCTTGTCCTGACCTGGAGGGGGGATATATCTGGAGCTGGATATTGGGGGGCATGCCTGACACCCACGATCCACAGGCCCCTGGCCATCTGAGTCAGAACACACTCATTGCTCCAGTGTGCAGGCTTGCAAGTGACCACAGGTGGGTTTTTTTTCTTTTGTACATCTAATATTGTAAAAGTGGCTTTGCATATTAATGTACAGCAGCTGCTGTTTTCAATCTCTCTTCCCCTCCGTATTTGTATGCCAACATCTTTAGAATTTCTTAGTTATCTTTTACCATTTTTTTTTCTTTGTCAGGAGCATTCATATTTTAGGAAAAAATAAGTAGCATTGCCTATTACTGAGGTTGCCAAGCATTCTCCTTGATACATGCSTTTTTCAGTTACTTATAACTCAGCCAGACTCTAGCTGTTCGTGATGAATTTTTCCATGCCGATTTCTGCCTCCAGCTGAATCTTTGCATCGTAATGTTTCAAGCTTTTCTGAGAATGATGCTAGGGGAAAATAGGTTGTTTTGTCCATATGATTCAGAAGCTTTTCTTTGATATACTTAAATACCTTTTATTTGGAGGAGCAGGAAGAGATGAGGAAGAAGCAGAAGGAAGGACTGCGAGGTATGAGATATGAGTCTTTTGCTTCCTGTAAAAATCTGCTGGACCAGGGGTTGAGGACAGAGACMCAGATTTTGGAATGTGGAGTCCCGCAAAGGTATATCAAGCTGGCAGGAAAATGGCCAAGGAGTGTGGGTGTGAAGCTGGACCAAGGAAAGAGAAGGGGCAAAATGTGACGGATCAGGGAGAGACCTGGGACAAATAGACCTGGGAATGCCCAAGTGAGTGTTTGGAGACAGGCAGCTAGGAGAAGCAGGGTGTTTAGGCAAGGATCCTGAGATAGGAAGAGCCTGAGGAGCCCTGGGAGATTCATTGTGCGGCAGGGGTCATGGCAGCTGGGATTCCGCACAAGCACTGTCTCGTGGGGTTTCACTGCATAATCACCCACTACTTTTCCATAGCATCCCAGTGTCATTCATTGTACAGAAGGGATGTCTCCATGAAATTCTGCAGTTCTGTTTGGTAAAGGAAAGTCTTGTTTGCAGGATGCTAATCTCCCCACTTTATTTATGTATTTATTTTGCATTAGCTGGAAACAGTCAAAATTTTGCAGAATCTTGCAATCCAAATTTTCTGCAGTACAAACAAGTTAATGTAACAAACTGAAAACAAACTATGTCTCCTAATGTCATCCAGAGCCTGAGGTAACATTACAACTGCTGTTCAAAATGAAGGTGGGGCTAGAAATCAATCTAAAGCAATTGTAAGATTCTAATTAGACTTAATTATGAACAACAAGAACAAAAGGAGGATTTTTTTTTCTTTTCACAATTCTCTCATGCTTCCTTTGCCTTCTCAGGGTTGTTTCCCTCTTTCCTATTTTATTCTTTTGCCTCCTGTTTAAATACAGAGACTGATTTAACTAGTTAAGATTTCATCTTTTGTAATAGTACTATGACCCGTGACCAGAAGGGCAGCTAACAGCACTGACTTAAAGAACCTCACTCTGGCATCTGCCAGGTCTTGAAGGGGCTGATAAGGCTGTGTTTGCCTTTCTCTAGCAGTGGGTTTGCAAGTAGGAGTCTGCAGCTCCAACTGAAAACATTTTTTTTTCTTTTTTCTTTCCTGTTCTGTGTGTGTTTTTCTTGTCCTTCTTTCTAGAAATAACAGAATTAATTTCTTTTTTCTCCCAATAAAGAGTAGTATTTCTGTAAATTGATCAAGCAGGAAATTTTCTTTCTAAAAACTATTTAAAAGGGAAAATAAGGGAATAAGAGATACTATTAAAAAGAAAACCCTTGATAAACAAGTACTCTAAAGCCTCTGTATTCATTACTTGAGCATTATTCAACAATCTAATGCTGTACTGTCATATGGTCATTTTGCACCTTTGACCTTTTAGGCCCATTTAGTCCTTCAAATTAGAAAACACACTGCAGGGAGAGAAGGAATAGCAGTTAGTTAAATTGAATGGTGCTCTGAAAATTTGGATTTTTGTTCCCAGCTTTGTCAATTGACACTTTCAATTAATCAAGAGATTAAAAACAAACTTTTCATTTGCTGCATATTCTTTGGTTTCTGGATGTTTGACTCTATATTCCAAGGGCTGATCTGCACAAATGCCGAGTGCCTCCAGTGCAATTGAATGTAATGTGAACTGATGTTTGAACATTTAAACATTCTGCGTAATATTAAATTGCTTTAAAAAAACATGTCCTAGCTTGGATTCCGTTCTTCTGTTCTACGTTTTTTTACTGGTAGGTATGAAGCTAATATTATTTCCTCTATCTCAGATTCATTCATATTGATAATGACAGTGCAACGACAGTGATTATTTTGACCCAATAGTAATTTTGTGCTGCAGACGAGATGGATCGGTGGGCTCTGTCTTTTTCTCAGAGGATGTGTCCATATTTCAATAGCAGTCACCAGCATTATCTTTCTTGATCATCCTGGCAGCCAAGTGACACACTAAATTGGCCTAGAGCAGGTCTTTTTGATTTTCTGGATTTTCTGGATTTGCAGAATATTTTCCAGCAGAAGCACAGATCTGTGGACTGAATCAAAGCCTCCTTACAAGAGGAACTTTCTCTTCTTTGCTTACCCTTCATAGACTCATTAAAAATTGCTCACAGGCTGGTAGAGGTCTCTGGGCCACAGGTTAAAAACAACTTCAAAGACACTAAACTTTCTGTCTCAGCCCTCTGCAGACATGGAGTTTTCACTACTGTTATCTGCATTATACAGGTTCTGGAGAAAAAAGGAGACTTCTAGGCACAGCTCTTCCTCCTGGACATTAAATCCGCTTAAATATCTCCATCTTTAAACTGCATTTTCAGTAAGATGGGTGACTTTCATGTTCATTTAGTGCATCTGATTGTCCCATTAGAAAGAGAAGTGTGTAAAATGAGTGCTGGGAATTCTACACAGGATACAAAATCAACGTACATAAATATAGCTTGAGATATATATATATATATATATATATAGTGCATTAGCATTCATTCAGATATGGTCCCTGATGACCATCCTGCTAACTACACATATCAAAAGATGGACTGCTAGGAAGAGATACTAACACTGTATTAGCTGAAATGGCAGTCCCATTGGGCCATCAACTGCAAACCTACCTGGAAACCACAAATGTGCTTTAAATAATGCTAGAAGGGAAATAAAAAGAAATGAAAAAGCTATTGGTGCTACTAATTTGAGAAAGGATTAAAAGGCTAGTTAAACAGGTCTATTTTGCAGTCTCATTTTAAATTATTTGTTGTGCTGGACATGCAGAAAGAATGACAAAGCACAGGGGATATGGTTTAATTAGCCTAAAACTTTATTAACTTCATTCATCTGGGAGCTATCTGGCAGTAACTTGTGCAGATTATCATGCAGGGGTTATCATGCCCTTTTCACTCTTTACGACCTATTTAAAGGGGGTTGTCTTCAACCTCATCCCCATTCTCACCCACTGGTACTGGCTTATTGCAATTGCAAGGAAATTTAGTGGCCTCTTAGTCCACACATGTTTTACTATTGTCAATCATCTCCTTCACCACACTGTCTACTGCAACCTTCAAAATTCGGTTACAGGCTCTTTATTCTGCTCTGGGGAAAGGTATGGGACTTAGTCTAAAATATGACAGTCTTCTCAGTGTTATGCTAACCTCTTACAAAGTCTCAGCCTCACAAGGTGCACAATAAGCAGTGCATCGGACTGTCCCCAGGTGCCAGAAATGGCATAGACAGTCTACCCTGCCTCAGCTGGGATTGCTCACCAGAATTTCTTACTTGTATCCAGTACCCTGGTCACACTTCCACACATACCCGTACAATAACCCCCAGGCCTCTGAAGAGGGTGCAGGTAATAATATTAGTCATTCACTCTGCTCAGTTCCCATTCCTAATGGTGTGGAGAGTGAACAGGTTCATATATGCCATGTGCACACTTGCTTCTCTGTTGTATTCAGGGTAGCTGTGCCTCAGTCCTAAACCAAAATGCACAAGCAGTACTGTAAGACTGTCCAGAACTAGAATTAACCATAAGGAATGAGATGCTAGTTTTCAGCCTCTTTCAGCTAAATATAATTCCTGAATACCTCAGCTAGCATAAAACCTTTAATGGAAACCTCTTGTAGTATTCTGTTTACCTTCCTTGCTTTGTATTTGATAACTCAAGGTCAAAAGATCGCTCCACTCCTGTGCTTTAAGTCTCCAAACCTCCACATGTCCAATCCTTGCCAAGACAGTTTCCTTTTCTCTGCTATAAACAGTCCACAAATGCCACCTGGACTGTGGTTGAGTGCAGAGAAAACACATTGTAATTCTGGCATATCTAAACTAACCAGGGACGACAGATGTTCTTTAAAGAATACTAGAAAAATTCTTTTGACTTTACTAATTAACTGGCAATTTAAAATGGCTCTGTTTTCAATTTTCATTTTAACTGTGTTCATACTCATTTCTGCTTGAGCCTTTGCTTCACTTGAGATTTTTTTCCTGAGCAAGTAATTTGAAGGATCTGCTTAGCCTTTTACAAGCTTTCCCCTGAAGTTCTGACACAGAATTGTGAAGATTTTCTATAGTATACAACAAAGCTGCTCTGAATAGTCAGTGCTGACCTGAAGGAGGGGTGAGAAAATTCATATTCACTGGGGAGATGGAAATCACTCAAAGTGCAGGCAACCTAGAAACATCAGGCAGCCCGGGTATCTTTTGAGTTTTATTCTTCTTAGGTAATAGGTCTCAGATTTCCCTCTAACTCATTGAACTGAAATTCACAGACAAACCTTTAAATATAAGGGAATATAAACATTCAGCTTGCCTCTCGGTCATCTATCAGGAAGCTAATCATAAGTTCTTTCGACCTCCTCATTACTATTCACATGTTGCCAGATATTTGCTATGTATGTGTTAGTCTGAGCATGGAACAGAACACTTGAAGTACTTGATACTTTATGTCTGAACTCCATGCTTTTTGCTTGACTATGATGCATTTACCATGAATATTAAGAATGTTGTTCTTAGTGTGCTAGCAAGAAAAAAAAAAAACCGTAAACTGAAAAAATGGCTTCTTGCACCATATTTTATGAATTGATAGATTTTCACTAGGTATATGAAAGCAAAAATCTAAGGACAAAGAAGTATTTGGTAGGTAAAATTTGAAGAAAAAATCCCCTTAATTGTCTCTGATAGGACACAAAAAAGTAGGCTTTTGGTATTTTTTTCCAAACCAGGAGAATATTAGCAATACAAAGTATTTGAAGTTGCTAGGATAATTGCAGGTAACATCTTAATATTGGAGATTCCTTTGAACACCTTGATGCTAACCACATCAGAAAGCCACATTATGTATCAAATACAGTATTACTGCTCAGTAGACTCTCTCAAAGGACTCTCAAATATCAAAAAACAAAAGAAGGCCTTGTCTCTATAAGATGCTTTATACGAGTTAGCTTCTAACAGATGAGTATTTTCATGAGTTGTTAAAAGAATTTGGGTGATTTTAGACATTTTCTTTCTATGGAATAAACAGAACGAACCATCAATGCTCAATGTTGCACTTTTTCTGTGCAATGGAGTCCCTCAAGGGATTGCCTGGATCTGTCCTCAAACGTGTGCAATTCTATGAAATCTAAATTAGTGACTGACTACCTCATTCTGAAATACTGAACACGTCTGAGATGAGGAAACTGCAAAGCTGGTGAATACAAAGTGGGAGCAATGTTTTACCAACTAGCGAGCCTTAAGCATTTGCCTTTAGGCATTTCAGTAGAGCAAAGCTGTGTTTATATAGCCTTTTTGAATACCAGGTTTGACTTACAGCTCACATGGACAACAAATCTGTCAAATCTGGTTTCAAAATGTATTTGTTATGAGTTTCAAAAAGGCTATGTGATGTTGTTGAAAAACCCAAAACATCACTTGGCTGCATAATGCAGATGAGGATATCTGACGTCCATGGCAGCCTGTTTGTCTAGATTAGCAGTGTCTGCTGAAAGTCCTGTTTATGAAGTCCTCAGGGTATAGCAACAAGAAAAACACCAGATACGTGAATATATCAAGCAGAATTATTTTGATATAGAAAGACTGACAAACAGACACACCCAAGGAAATATCTTACTTCAAGCATTTGAAGGAAAGAAAGGGTAAGTAAAAAGGAAGACTTGGCACTTAGTATTCATGAGTAGAGTTGTGCAAATAATAGATCTTTTTGTTCAGCGGCCTTTCAGAAATGTATATACATAAAATCTCTTGGGGTCTACTGAAGATACTCAATCCTTATTTTCTTTTTAAAATGCACATATATACTTCTGTTTGTCAAAACTGACATGAGACATTTTGGTTTTTTCCACTTCTAATCCCTCTATATTTTCTGCCTGATACTATTAACCAAATAATATCAACATCAGTTTTATTGCTCCAAAACTATGTTTTCAGCTTTTTTTTTCTTCAGAGTACAGTTTGAACAGCTCTGCTTATGAGTATTGTGTGCATAGGCAAAGAATGAATATTTGAAATGGTTCTTTTATAAGGAAATAAAAAAAAGAATACAAAAATCTACAGATCTTGAAATGGTGAACCATATACATTCAAACCATATTCATGGTAAAGCATGGTCCAGATTTAATGCATTCTCCAGCATGTATCAAAGTTCATAAGCTAGGGCAGAATCAACAGCAACGTTCTAATGAATTTATGGTGCTTGACCTTGGAAGATGCAGGCATAGGCTAACGAGGAATTGCAGGGAAGTCAAATATTTCATAATAGCTGTTGTTATGTGGACTGTAGGGAAACAGATCTCACACATAAAAAGTAGATTTTGTAAGTGATTGCTGCAAGGTTAGTTTGTCTAGCAAGGAATACCCAAGATCTTTAGTAACAATAAAGGATGTTATTTATATTGGCTAGTACGAATATGTAAATTTGCAGCATCAGCAGAATTTTAACATATCTCTGCCTTACTTTAATAAAATGTCAACACTAACTGTCACATCTATCATTATATTATTAAACAAAGGCCTGCTAGGGTAATAATTCCTCAGACAGAAATGCTGGGCCGTGGAAAAGGCAGACTAGTATAGCTACTCACGTCGTAGAGCATACAGAATCTGTTGTCTGCAACAAGTACATGTTTGAAGTTATTAACTGAAAAATTCATCAGTAATGGAAGCCATTATGGCAAAAATATAGAGCACTTGAAGCCAAGATAATTCAGTCTAAAATTAAAGGTGTCTGAGAGCTGGAGAGAAAGGACATGCTTGCACAAAGTCAACAAAATCCTCTGAAAAGCTGTTTTGTGCCAAGTATGTTCATCCATACTGGTGACTCTCATAAACTGATAATGTTGATGTAAAAAATACATAGGATCAAAAAAATTAAGTTTGGAAGGGACCTTTGGTGGGGAGGTGTCCTCTAGTACAACCACATTCTCAAAGCAGGGCCAATTTCAATGGGAGATGAGGTTGCTCAGGGCCTTGTCCAGCTAAGTCTTGGATGGAGAGCACACAACCTCTTGGCATCTTGTTCCAGATAGGACATGAATCTCCCAAGGATGAGAAAAGGAAGCTACTCAAAATGGAATGCGACAAAGTAGAACAGCAAAATTCCCTTCTTACTTCAAGCACCATTCAGCTAGCAGAAATGATTTGGTTTCCTCTTTGAGAGGCAAAGTATATCAGTGAATGCTCCAGGCTGGCGCATAGGCAAACATATACTGATCGTTCCAATGGGTGGTGCTTCAGAGCATTGAGATATTTCAGGGTTAACAGCACTACTTGCAGAGCACTAAGAGGAACTCCCTCTTGGTATTTCATGGAACAGGAGACACTTCCCCCAACTTGAGTTAACAGTATTGTAGCTTATGAGAAGTGCATCAGATATGTTGCATTTATTAATCTGTAATTCTATGTCACCACAGTGACAGACATTTGCACAAAATAGATCATCACTGTAGTTGTAGCTGTTAATTGAGCATTCAGATCCCTTTCTGACTAATTTAATTGTATCTGTGACAGGGTTTTTATATAAATAGCGTTTAGAAAAACTGTCTTTAATGGTTATATTTTATTTCATATATGTATACAAGATTTACTACTTTGGTAGATCTACAGATGGGCTAGAGCTCTTATTCTTTCCTGATTTGCCTAAATAATTGTCCTTTTTGGCTTTACTGGTACCAATCCCCTAGCCTCGCTTTGTCTCCTAACCTTCACACTCATGGTAAGAAGAAGAGTTAAAAAATTCAGAAGAGGAACAGGAATATACAAAGCTCTCAATGGCTAAAAGTCTAACATTGCAATGGGATATTCACGTGGCACCTAAACTTATGTTAGGTAGAATCCTAAAATCCCTTAAAAAATGGTGRGTGGAGGTAGGTGCATTATGGAAGGTGACTCAGAGCTTGTAAGTGAGATATTAGAGGTTATTCTTTACTCAGTGTTAAAATGCCTTTCAAAAGGAGGTAGTGGGGACACTTTTCCTGAGGTGAACGATACATTATCAGTTCCTCCATTAGTATACACTGTCAGTTCCTTTATTAGTATTAATTTGTTCCTACGGTTTTAACTGTACTAATATTTACTTAGGTCTTTAATCTCCCCACTTCTCTTTACTGGATTCTGTGCTCAGTATCATCATCAGTGATATCAGTGTAGCCCAAGGAGTAAGTGTGCTCCTGGCTTTAAACTTTATTCATTGTTTTTGTATGTGATTGTCTTTGCTTTTTATTTATTGGCAAACTGATTCCTGTGCATATCCCCTTTCTGATTAGTACAGAATAAATGGGAAGGATAAGTGACAGCATTTGACTTTGCCTATTCAAACAGTGACACAGGGTAGGACATGGGAATGGATAAACAGCTGTTTGAAATTAGACACTGTGCGTGTGAAAATGAAGATGTGTCAGCTAGGGAATAGAGCTGGGTCAGGTCTCAGACCTCTGCTACCTTTAATGGCACCAACTTGCTTGTGAGAGGAAACTGGAAGAATATTAAGTAAGTGGAGCGTGGAACAAATAAAAGCCTTTGGAGGACTGCTTTGAAAAATGAGTGCGCTCTGGCAAATGAAAGTATGCCTCAGTTGCATATTACTGCTACGTCCAGCAGGCTCAAAGCAACACAATTGCAGCAGGAGCGGTATTGTACCAGGGACACAAGATAAATGAAGTATTGATTTCAGAACCAGCAGAATGCCACAAAAGGGACATACAATATCTCCATGGGGCCAGATCCTCACTTGCTGTAATTTGGTATTGCTCCATTGAAGTCAAGCTGATTTATGCCAGCTGTAGTTCTGGCCAGGTATATTTATAACAGGGAGGCATAAATAAAAGTCATCCTCAGAATGCTTGGTAGGAGTTGGTTTCCCAAAACAGAATGATGAATACACACACATTACAGTTTATCTGTTCTTTCAACTTACTGCAGTGTTCATCTTCAGGTAATTTCTGAGCTGTCTTTAGCCTTTCTGAATAACTCTTCCCCTTGCTTCCTGGAGTCTTGTCTCAGCCTGATGTTCTCCAACTGAAGAACTGATTTTGCTGCAGAGGTATAAAGACAATTGCTAACCCATCCACTGCAAGCTCTCCTGCATCTTGCCATCCTTTTCCTTTAGCCCCACAAAAGTGTTCATTGCAATGGGCTCTTCATTTTGGGGTTCCTTCATACCTGCCAGAATGTGCCACCAAAAGGAGAGTAGCCAGTGTTGAAACATCAGGTATGTATCTTGCATGGTTCAGTGACTGCCAGCATTATAGGATGAATCACTCTCTTCTGCATGCTCAGAATGAGGTGAATCTTGGAAATAAATCACTTCATTCTAGCGGTTTCAAGAAGATCCTGCTATGAATGTAAGCAGTGCGCTAACAGAACATCCCACAATGCATCAATGCACTACCAGGACAGAGCACCATGGGATACTCTTCAGAAAGCTGCATGCTTGTACCTGCAAAAAAGTCCATGCTGTGTGTGCATGAATTGTTTGGATGAAGTAAGGAGCACCTAATAATTCATGGTGGAATAGCCAAGCAAAAGCTATGTGGCAAATCAATCCCTATACTCTATCCTCAAACTTTTTATTAGTGCAGTGCTATTCTTTACATTTTGAAGACCAGCAAGGGTGCTGCTGATGTTCCTTCCTATAGGTTTGCAATTTAGATAACTTTCATATGCACTTCCCAAAGGTCTGCGTGCAGTGTTTCATGTTTGCAGTATATAGATTAGCTGAGACAATCTAGACTTCCTGAGAGTCTGCTTTGGTCACTTTTGGCATTGATTGACCTAAACAAGAACAGAGAAAACATTCTTTTTTTTTTTTTTTTTTTTTTCCTTTAGTGGAGAAGAGGTTCCAAGCTCTTTTAGTATAAGTCTAAAATTGCCTAATATAGGGGAGTGTAAAAATCCAGAGGAATACATGTCTTTGAAACATTTCTATTAAATTTTCCCTGAGAGAATCTTGGACAATCTCTTTGAGGTTTCTTTTTTTGCAGACTTCTAAGTGACCTTGACACATAATGTGCGCTTGCGTGTGATTTCATTCTGACCACACTTGATTTTCTCTTGATTTACATCATTGTAAATGAGATGAAAATTAAACATCAGGTTACTGAGGATTAAAGTGCATTTGTGGCACTGTTCAAAATATTTAGACATGCTGCATAGAATATATTTTTTGAAAAATTGAAGAATTCTCCCATAGTTGTATATGTGTAATAATTTTAGGTAATTGGTGAATGAAATGAAAAAACAGTCCCAGTAGATCAGGTTGCTTTAAAATGAGTTACTGAAAGTCCAGGATTTTTGATTTGTTATAATAATATGGGTTTAACTACATACCAACTTGAATAACACATGCTTCTTGAATATTATGTTAATATATTTTAGTCAATCTATTGATTGAATACTATTCACAAAAGTCTTCAAACCAGAGCAGATCAAAAGAAACAAAACTTTGCTGACTTTTTTCCAATTTGTCACGAGCGTTTTCGTCTCTGTTTTTGAAAAAAACCTGTCCTGTTAGTCGAGTTTAATGTACAATATGTAGTACCAATAGAGGAATCTACCTAACCCAAACATTAAAGATCCTATTACTCTATAAAACAGAACCATAAATCTGAAAGTCTGTATTGATTGGTTAGCAAATATTTCCCATAAAAACTGCAAGTCTTTTGATTTGTTTATAATCAATGTACGTGTGTGTTAGGTATTAGGCCCACTAGGGCACGATAAGAAGAAAAGAGAAAAAAGCTCAGTCTGCTATTTTAAGGGACAAAAAGTCTTTCAATTCCATGACTGAATTCAGGGCAATATTTTATGATGAACAAGCACTTACTTGCTGCGAAGAGGGGATGGGAAACAAAGTCTTGGACAAAATCTTTTTTTTTTCTTTTCATTTCCCCCCTGTTTTGCTCATCCAGTGGAAATTTGGCCAGCTAGATTGTGTGATTTTTCTCTGCTTAATCAGGTAACTGTTGTGGGGGTTTCCTTTGTTTTCTAAGAGTGCAAAAAACTTACGTCCTCATAGATTATTTTCATTCTGGTTAGGACAAATCCTTAAAAACTTGTGTGGTGCAAGAAGACTGAACACATAAAAGGCAATGTTTTCCAGTGTTTCTCTAATTCATTGAACTGTGGAAGAGGACTCCACACTCTTTTGGACATGGTGCATGCTTTCCTGGGGGAAATGGAAGAGGAAAAGTGGATAAGTATACACAGAATGGGATCGTGCAAGTGAAATCTCACCTTTAAGGAGAGGGCAGGAAAAATAACCTTGTCATAGCCATTTACTCCAAACGGTTCTGATTCATTTATTGGAGGAGGAGAAATCCTTCTTTCAGGATGAACTGGTTTAACAGTAGAGGTTGTGAAGTTCCACAGCGCAGACCTGGCCATGCGCAGCAACAAATTGGCTCAGCTGCTTCCTGCCAAAATCTATATCTGGCGCTTGGCCATAGTCCATCACTGATGAAAGAGAAAAACTCTGCTAAAATCAATCCTGAACTTTGTTGAAAAGTCAGTGGCAATAGATGCCCCTTAAACAACGGAAATATAAAAAATGGTGAAACCTTTTTTACATAAATAAAAAATGGAAATCCTGCGTATCGATGTCATTTGAAAACCCAGAATGTTCTGAAGGGCCACTTGCAACAAAACACTTCACAAATGCAGAATAATCACTGAATACATAAAGCAAGCCAAACAGTTTCTTCCTTCAGTGAAGGAAAAGTTACTTTTCCACCTAGCTATTTTTTCACAAAGACAGGCACATATAATTGCAATCAAGAAAAGAATTTTGTGGTTTGTTTTTTTTTTTTTTTTTTTTTTTTTTAGAAAAATAAGTCAGTTTTTAGGAAACACATCTCAGAACCATGAAAGCCAGAAAATTTCAGTTTACTGCTTTTAATCATGTTGATAACTTTCTCAACTGAAAATTATTCCAGGTAATATTTTTACTTACTGATTTCCTATACAATCAGGAGTAAGCATTGTGGAATGGAGGTACTCATAATATGACCTGAAGGAAGCACTTGCAGAGATAAAAAATTAAACAGCTTGGTATTTTGTTATTATTTATAATTTATATGGTATCAAAGGTGTCCATAAAGCTTTGCAAACATGTGGAAGGATCTGTAGGAGCTAACAAACTAATTTAAACAGATACAACAGTATAAATGATCAAGTATACAGGCAGAGCTGAAGAGGGAAGATGCTTTAATACTAGTTGATGGATGTGACATCAGTCCTGAAATCCAAAAGCCTTCATGGCCTATCCACATCCAATTTATCACCTCCTAAGCAGTACTGGGAGGTCAGCCCCTACCTTTCACTGGCCTAGGATATCAGCTACTGTCATTGACTAGTCACATTTTCAGACAAGCATTTTTCTGCTCTCTCCTATTTTACTTGTCATTTGAAAGAGCTCCTTATAAATATAGGTAAAGAAGTTCTCCTTTAAATGTCTCTTTAAATGTTACCTGGCAACGATGCCCTGGAAAACATTGTAAAAAATGTGTCTGTTTCTGGGCTGAGACTTTTGCTTACAATGTTGACAGCAGATATCTTGCTTTTTTGGTATCTATTGGCTTTTTTCTTTGAAACTTATAGAAGATTATAAGCTTCTGAAGACAGGCACTATAATTTTGTTATGTATATGTCCAGCAATATTGTGTTCCGTGACCAGAATTTGGTGCAAAGAAAATTCAAAAAATAAATAGACCTTATCATAATTACTGGTGAGTTTTAAGGATGGAGTAGAAGAAGAAAAAAGAGGAGGAAAAAAAAAAGACAGAAAAACCACTGAGCAGTGGTCCTGTGACATAGCTTAAAAAAATCTAACTCTGTTAGAAGGAATATAGTGTTCCAAAATTTCCTCTTGTCACTCTTTCATTGCAGGCAATCTCCCTACAATCTTCTCCATATCCCCTCCCTGTCTGGTTCATCTCTTTCCATTTAGGATGAGCACATGCATCCAGTATAGATGCTGACCTGAAAAACATGGTGTAATATTGTTCATAGAATTATAGAATCATAGAATAGTTTGGGTTGGAAGGGACCTTTAAAGGTCATGTAGTCCAACCCCCCTGCAATGAGCAGGGACACCTTCAACTAGATCAGGTTGCTCAGAGCCCCGTCCACCATGACCTTGAATGTTGCCAGGGATGGGGCATCTACCCCATCTCTCTGGGCAACCTGTTCCAGTGTTTCACCACCCTCACCATAAAAAATTTCTTCCTTATATCTAGTCTGAATCTATCCTCTTTTACTTTAAAACCATTACACCTTGCCCTATCGCAACCGGCCCTGCTAAAAGGTTTGACCCTATCTTTCTTACAGGCCCCCTTTAAGCACTGAAAGGCTGCAATAAGGTGTCCCTGGAGCCTTCTCTTCTCCAGGCTGAACAACCCCAACTCTCTCAGCCTTTCTTCATAGGAGAGGTGTTCCATCCCCCTGATCATTTTTGTGGCCCTCCTCTGGACCCGCTCCAACAGGTYCATGTCTTTCTTATGCTGAGGGCTCCAGAGCTGGACGCAGTACTCCAGGTGGGGTCTCACCAGAGTGGAGTAGAGGCACAAAATCACCTCCCTCGACCTGCTGGCCACGCTTCTTTTGATGCAGCCCAGGATATGGTTGGCTTTCTGGGCTGCGAGTGCACATTGTCGGCTCATGTCCAGCTTTTCATCCACCAGTACCCCCAAGTCCTTCTCGGCAGGGCTGTTAATCCCTTCATCCCCCAGCCTGTATTGATACCAGGGGTTGCCCCAACCCAGGTGCAGGACCTTGCACTTGGCCTTGTTGAACCTCATGAGGTTCACACGGGCCCACTTCTCGAGCTTGCCCAGGTCCGTCTGGATGGCATCCCGTCCCATGTCAACCGCACCACTCAGCTTGATGTCATCTGCAAACTTGCTGAGGGTGCACTCGACCCCACCATCTATGTCCTTGATGAAGATATTAAGCAGTACTGGTCCCAATACGGACCCCTGAGGAGGGACACCACTTGCCACTCATCTCCATCTGGACACTGAGCCGTTGACCACTACCCTCTGGATGCGACCATCCAACCAATTCCTCACCCACCGGACAGTCCACCCATCAAATCCATATCTCTCCAGTTTAGAGAGAAGGATGTTGTGGGGGACCGTGTCAAAGGCCTTACAGAAGTCCAGATAGACAACATCTGTAGCTCTTCCCATGTCCCCTGATGTAGTCACTCCATCATAGAAGGCCACTGGGTTAGTCAGGCAAGACTTGCCCTTGGTGAAGCCATGCTGGCTCTCTCAAATCACCTCCCTGTCCTTCATGTGTCTTAGCATAGCTTCTAGGAGGATCTGTTCCATGATCTTCCCAGGCACAGAGGTGAGGCTGACAGGTCAGTAGCTGTCAGGGTCCTCCTTTCTACCCTTTTTAAAAATGGGTGCAGTGTTTCCCTTTTTCCAGTCACCAGGGACTTAACCTGACTGCCATGACTTTTCAAATATCATGGAGTGGCTTGGCAACTACATCAGCCAATTCCCTCAGGACTCTGGGATGCATCTTGTCAGGTCCCATAGACCTATGTATGTTCAGGTTCCTCAGGTGGTCACAAACCTGGTCTTCTCTTACAGTGGGAGGGACTTTGCTCCCCCAGTCCCTGCCTTGCAGTCCATCCACTCGAGAGGTGTGGGAAGAGAGGTTGCCAGTGAAGACTGAGGCAAAAAAGTTGTTGAGTACCTCAGACTTCTCCTCGTCCGTTGTTACGAGTTTGTCAGTCCTGCTCATCAGGCGGGGTACACTTTCTTTGACCTTCTTTTTCTGGCTGACAGACCTGTAGAAGCCCTTCTTATTAATCTTTGCATCCCTTGCCAAGTTCAGCTCCATCCGCACCTTGGCCTTCCTGACCCCATCCCTACACAAACAGGCAGTGTCCCTATACTCTTCCCAGGATACCTGTCCGTGCTTTCACTGCCTGTGCATTTCCTTCTTGCCCTTTAGTTTGACCAGAAGGTCTCGACTCAGCCATGCCGGTCTCTTGCCGTCCTTTCCTGATTTCTTACACCTGGGGATCGAGAGYTCTTGCGCTCTATGGAAAGCGTCCTTAAAGATCTGCCAGCTCTTTTCTGCTCCCTTGTCCCTGAGGGCAGTTTCCCAGGGGGTCCTGGGACTAATCCTGTACTAGTTCCTTGTATAGCTGGAAGTTTGCTGTCGTGGTTTAACCCTGGCAGCACCTACACACCACGCAGCTGCTCGCTCACACCCCCCCACTCTGGTGGGATGAGGGAGAGAATCGGGAGGGCACGAGTAGGAAAACTTGCGGGTTGAGATAAAAACAGTTCAATAATTGAAATAAAACAAAGTAGAACAGTAATAGTAACAGTGATAACAACAACAACAACAACAATATACAAAGCAGGCGATGCACAATGCAGTTGCTCACGACCCACCGAACCGAACGAGAGCCCGGGCCCTGGACCCGCCCCCCCCCCCCCTTAGTTTTTATACTGAGCATGATGTTACATGGTATGGAATACCCCATTGGCCAGCTGGGTCAACCACCCCGGCTATGCTACCCCCGCCAGCTTCCAATGTACCTGGCAGGGCATGGGAGGCCGAAAAGTGCCCGGTGCAAGCACCACCCAGCAGCACCCAAAACATCAATGGGCCATCAACGCTCCTATTATACCAAACCCAAAACACAGCACACCCTCCCCAGCTACTCGGAAGAAAGTTAACTCTGTCCCAACTGGAACCAGGACATTTGCTTTCCTACAATTCAGGGTCCTGACTTACTCTTCACCTGACCCATATCCCTCAGGACTGCGAACTCCACCAGTGCATGATCACTGCAGCCCAGGCTACCTCCAATCTTGACATCACTGATTAGCTCACTTGCATTGGTGACCATCAGGTCCAGTATCGTATCCCCTCTGGTAGGGCTGTCTATTAATTGGATTAAGAAGTTATCCTCAAGGCGTTCCAGGAGTCTCCTGGATTGCCTACAGCTTGCTGTGCTACTTTTCCAGCAGATGTCGGGGTGGTCAAAGTCCCCCAGCAGGACAAGATCCTGTGAGTGTGATGCCTCCTGTAGCTGGAGTAAGAAGGCTTTGTCAATAGGCTCCCTTTGATCAGGCAGCCTGTAGTAGACACCAACCATAAGGTTTCCTTTGTTGCCTCTGTCTCTAATTCTTACCCATAAGCTTTCAACCTGCTCATGGCTACTCTTCAGAGACAGCTCTTCACACTCTATCAATTTCTTGATGTAGAGGGCAACCCCTCCTTCCTCACCTGTCCCTTCTGAACAGCTTGTAGCCATCAATAGCCTCACTCCAGTCATGGGATTCATCGCACCAAATTTCAAGTTTGTTGCCCATGCTGCGTGCATTGGTGTAGAGGTACTTCAGCTGGGCTGTCAGCCATGTCACCTTCTTAGAGGAACACCCCTTAATTACTTTGAGGTATTTCACTGGTGTTTCCCTGTTGGCTCCTATTACCTCAGGAGCCCCTGGCTCATCTCCGTAAGACTTCAAGTGTGCTCCAGTGTAGCCAGCACATCTCAGAGCAACAGGCTGAGGGTCCTTCCTAGCACCCCATCCCTCTAACCTTGGTGTGTCATCCCACAGCTTGTCACGGGCAAGCCTGATATTATGCCCCTCCCCCTTCAAGCCTAGTTTAAAGCTCTGTCAATGAGCACCGCTAGCTCGTGAGCAAAGACCCTCTTCCTCCTTTGAGAAAGGTGAATCCCATCTGACGCCAGCAAGCCTGGTGCCACGTAGGCCATCCCATTATCAAAAAACCCAAAACTGTGATGGTGACACCAGCCACAGAGCCATGTATTAATAGACTGGGTGCGTCTGTTTCTTCCAATGATGTCGCTGCCCGCAACTGGAAGGAGAGAGGAAAAAATAACCTGTGCTCCAGATTCCCTTACCAACTGTCCCAAGGCCCTGAAGTTTCTTTTGATCGCCCTTGGACTAAACGCTTCATTGCCACCCACATGGAAGACCAGTAATGGGTAATAGTCTGAGGGCTGTATCAGGCTAGAAAGTTTCCTAGCAATGTCCTTAACCCAGGCCCCAGGGAGGCAGCAGACTTCCCTAAGAGGAGGGTCTGTCTGGCATATTGGAGCCTCTGTTCCCCTCAGAAGGGAGTTGCCTATGACTATAACCCATCTTTTCTTCCTCGTGGAGGTGGTCGTGATAGAGGGGGTAGGACTTTCTGACCTTGGTGACACCTCTGGTGTAGATGGACCATCATCCACATCATCCATTGACTGGCCTTCCACATTCAGAGCCTCATACCTATTGTACAGAGGCACCTGGGAAGGCGAGGTGGGAAAGGAGGGGGTTCGCCTGCCACCCCGAGCATGGACTTGCCTCCATTCACTCATTTCCTTTAAGCTACTGCCTTCAGCCTGGCAGGGGGAGGATGCAGGATCCCCTTGATCTCGTGTTTTTTCTGGTGGCTGTTTCTGTTTCTGTCTCAGGGAGGGCAGAGCATGGTTCCACTAGTCTATCTCTTTCTCAGACTCCCTGATTCTCCTTAACCTTTCTACTTTCTCTTGTAGCTCTGCCACCAGGCTGAGCAGATCGTCCACCTGGTCATACCTCACACAGCTGTTCTCACTACTGCCGTTACCAGTGAAAGGCTCTGGCACTCTCTGCAGCCTGAGACCTGGATGGCTGCGTGTTTTTGTGGGAGCTCTGTCTGGGTTGTCACATCCATTCTGGCGGGTGCAGAGGACATAGCTTTCTGCCAGGTGGATACCATAGCTAAGCTCCTTCTGAGAGGGTGATGACCACCAACTGAACTCACCTCTTGAGCTGGTAGGGTGACGATGCCCTTCCTGCATGCCCTTTCGCGCAAACTGCTGTGCAAGCTGCTGCGCCACGCCCTGGCTGATGTGCCACACCCTGTTTGCGCACTCTGTTGGCAGCGCTCCTGGTCGCTCGTGCTCCCCAGGCTGCTTTTTATAGGTGTGGGGCAGCCATGGTTGCTCTGGCAAAGCCTAGGCCTCGTCAGCATCTCCCGCGAGAGCTTCCAGCTCCTGGTGGGTCTCTCTGCTCCCCTGGCGTTTCCCTGCCTCAGGAAAACCCACACCACAGAGTTGCTAGGTTCCGAGTTACCCCTGGGAGATTTGTATTACATATGCCCCTTTAAAATATCATTCCTAAGAAGCAATCTACAGATAAGCCTAGTGTGTGGGTTCCCTTCCAAGGTGGCTCTGAATCCAGCAAATTTCTCTGCTCCTGTTCCTGGGCCCTCGTCAGTGATGTGGGGATCATGGGGCGATGTGAATTGCAGGGGGAGAGGGAGCGGGCAGTGGCAGAGTTCAGATACTGAGGTATTCAGCAGAAGAAAAATTTGAAGTAAACTTCTACTTGTCCATATCTGCAGATAATGCATACTGCTGAATAATAAAGGTGTTTTCTTCTGTATTAATAGAAAATTGAGTGGTTAAGCATTGGAACAGGCTGCCCAGGGAAGTGGTGGAGTCACCGTCCCTGGAGGTATTTAAAAGACGTGTAGATGAGGCACTTAGGGACATGGTTTAGTGGGCTTGGTGGTGTTGGGTTGATGGTTGGACTTGATGATCTTAGAGGTCTTTTCCAACCTTAATGATTCTATGATTCTATGATTCTATGATTCTATGATTCTAAAATCTGTGAATATCCTTATGAAAAAACCTTACTCCTGGGTTACTGAGAGTGTGACTAGCTATAATGTCATTGTGAAATGGCTTGAGAAGTCAAGAAAGATATCTGGGAGTCACCAGAACAGAAACTATGGGTACAGGAGAAAGACTGAAAGAAGACAAATGGTAATATGTTACTTCTTGAATGTGGTCCTAACCTACACGCTGCACGCAACAACTCCTGCCTGCCTTGCATCTGACATGTCTAAGGCAGTGCTCCCTGAGAGGGACTGCAGAACTGGCTGCACTGGTTCTGCCTCTGTCAGAAATGTGTCTTCCTTAGTGACAATTACATGAAAAGCTCATCTGGTCTGCTCTATGATCTCACCGTGCTGTTGTAGCCTTTGGGAAAGGTTGTGGTGCAGTGTGAATCCTGGCCAATAGTGTTGGGGTTAGACAAGGCTGGGCTAGGATGGCAGCAATTCCAGATCTCTGTATCCACTCAGTTGTGTCACTAGTCTGTCACTGACTCTGTCAAAGGGTCCAGAAGCATGCGAAGATAGAAATTGCTTCCATTTTTTTGTAATTTACTATAGGAAAACAGATCTTTTCATGGGTCTGTTTAAAATTCTGAAAGCATATGTATTTCTCTCTATAAGCACAGCTTGGAGTAATATGGAAATTTTTTTCATTTAACTTGCATATTTCTCTCTAATTATTTCCTGTTGATCTGCCAGTACTCTGGGGTTTCTATTGCTCTGGAGTCTACAGCCTTCTGTCATCCTATATACACACAACTTCAGTGCCTCATAAGAAAGCATCTCATTGAGGTTTAAGAGTCTGGCAATCATTTACATATATCTTTGCAGCTTTACTCTCCGCTGCTCCTTCTTTTTTTGTCATATTGATTTTGTATTTGCAGTCACCTGTTGGCCTTGAGTAGGATGAATGATTATGTATTGTTTACATTGCAGTAATGCCTCAAGGTAGTGACAATTCAGTCAGAGAGCTGGACCCTGTACAAATGTCCAGCTGGATGGATAAACTCTGAAAGAACAGCCTGCCAGAAAAACAACTGTCAGAACAGGTAAACAGGATGAACTATCCTACACAAACAAATGGCAGGATAAAGTCCCATTGGTTTTATTATAATAAAGACAAAGTCAGTGGTGACATAGTGAAGCGGTGAGAGTTTAAGAAGGTAATGACTTTAATGAAYTTTAGAAGGGAAAATAAGCTAGATTTTAGCATTGCCTCATTAAAGGAGCACAGAACTACAAGAGATTGGCAGTGTCACAGTGTCTTGTCCCTGGCTATGTCTCCCTGCTGCCCCGGTCAAGACAGTCTTGGCACTGTAACCCCTTTGGCTATGTGAGATGCCTATCTTTTAGTAAGTAAACGTGAAATCACTGGAGAGGACTAAATATTTTTTTTTCTCTGCAGGAATTAAAATATCCCCATGAAACTCCTGCATGTGTACTTTGGGGCCCTCTAGGTTGCATGATCACTGTGTGCCATGACTTTGAAGATTACTCCAAAACCAAGTGTGCAGCTCACAGCT
This sequence comes from Phoebastria nigripes, assembly GCA_035582835.1. NCBI lineage: Eukaryota > Metazoa > Chordata > Aves > Procellariiformes > Diomedeidae > Phoebastria > Phoebastria nigripes. The sequence continues at coordinate 38,313 of JAYKAV010003249.1, forward strand.
GCCTGTGTCAGTGGGGCTTTGGAGCAGAAGAAACATGTTATACTAGCTTCTCTGTGGCTTCTCTGGTTTCCTTTTCACTTCAAGTTTGTCTGTAAAGAGAAGAGGTCTGTCTGGTTTAGGTCTTAGTTATCTGAGAAGACACCTTTTCTTCCCTGTGTAATACTGCAGCCATTGAGATAGCCTCATGAGGGAGCCGTCTCTGGATTGAACCGTCTCGAGGCCAGCATCTGACCTTCACCTACATAACTGGCTTCCTCTGCTGATCAAGTGGATTCCATGTCACATCAGTGTGCCTGAAAGCAAAGGGCTTTACTCAGTATCTGATGCCACAAATGGTGTTGCTGTGGGGGTATGAATTATGCCAATATTAGAAATGCACGTATATCTGTATTATAATGTCATGCCCCACTTCAGTTGATATTCAGGGCACAGCTGAAGGACACGCTCCCAGTCTCAGCTGAGCAGAAGGATGAACAAACTGTCAAACCGGTTCATGAAAATTTTATTGCTGCCCTCTACAGCGCTCAGTGAACATGAATAGTAGCTAATGGAGGGAATCAGGCTGCACAATTCCCCCCACGACTGCACACCCAGACGTCAGACAGCAGAAAGAAGCTGTGCCCCGCAGAACCTGGCCCTGCTTGTGTGAGGGTCTTTGCCCTTTGCAGTTAATGGCAGCCTGCATTTGGATGGTTTTTTGAGTAGTCTTTCCCAATGACCAGAACAGCAAGAAGGAAATTTTCTCGTAATGGATCAACCACCTTTTTGCAGGCCACTTTGTGGAAGGAGAGCATGGCCCTAAAATGAGCTCTGATACTGCACAGAGCAAGGGCAACCTGTAGTGCTTAATTTTTTAAATGTTTTTTGCTTTCTTCATGTGTTACTAATCTTTATCAAGTTGCCCTCCTGCTTGAGGGTGAATCATCTGAGATGTGATTATGAGGCAGAGACCTCACTGAATGTTATGCTGCATTTTACCATCAGTTTTGTTAGATTCCAAACTTAAAGACTGCCAGCTGGGGGAATCTAATTTTGCCATTTACTTCAGATGTGCCCTTCATAGTTAGTTTCGTTGATAAAGCATCCAAGCTTGCCCTGGAGAACATACCTAACAGGAAAACAACGGGAAAACAGAGGCTGCTAGTGGCAGCAAACTCACTGCTGTTTGTCCGTTAGCTGCTAGTAACATAATATTGACACATGTCTACGTTTTGGAGGATGGGCGTTAATAAGTGAACTTCTGACTCTGTAAACACAATTACATACATATTTGACACTGTTATTTTCTAGTCTAGTTGGGCAAATTTTCTCTCTTAAATTGTCAAATTTTCTTACTCATTAAATCGTAGTAATTTTTGCCAATGTGAAGATTTCTGCATCTAACTTTCAGGAATTTACCTGAACACCACATATTAGTGTGGAAAATCAGTCGTCATGTTCAGATTACTTTTCTGCAACTGTCATTCCAAGGACATGTTCATTTCCCCAGCTAGTTCAAGTTAAAAAAAAAAAATCTAGTTATTGAAAAATAATGGATGTAGAAAAACATGTACAGGGTTTCTGTATGTTCTGAAACCTAAAATGCCTAGAGCTGCCCTGATTTCAAGCTCATGAGTCATCTAAGCTCAAGCTGTAGAAATTCCAGAGGCCATGTTGTCAAATAATGCATAAGTGATGTAATTTTACTGTGTATCTCATTAGCAAAATGCTGCAGGAAAGAATTAGTGAAAACAACCTAAACCAATCCTGGTCCTATCTCTTTATTCCTTTTTTTTTTCTTTTAGAATTGTTACATCCAAAGAATTAATTTATAAGTGATAGGATAACAAATCTCTGTTAAATTATAGCATCACAATCTCTCTCTCTCAAGTAATGAGAAAAATTCTGAGAATCCTTTCTGCTTCAAGTCCTATACCCGAGTATGTCTTGCACTTTCTCCTTTCTCAGGGTGTGGGTATGTATGTATGAATATGTGTATCCAGTTAATGTAAAATTATATATGTATAGAGAGACTGGGAGAGATCTCTCTTGCAAGAGACTATATCATGTGCCTTCCACAAAAATAACCAAACCAAAACAAAACACTGAAAAAGAAAAAAATTACCTCTTGGTCTCAAAGTTATTAAAGCCTTTTGATTAGCTCTAGCACTGTATAATATTCGAGTAAGCAATCAGGTTATGCAAATAATAATCTTCTTTTATCTAGAGGTATGCATCTGTAATTAAGAATGTCAGTCACCTTATCTTGTAAACAGTCTGTTCTCAGTACACAAATACGGGATCTGGTGCAGATGTGTCTGTGTATGCCAGAGCGCCAATATATCATTTTTGCTGCATCTAAAGCCTGCAATTTCATGCTTAGCACTTGGCATTGTAACCATGGTTATCTCCAGTTAGATGCAGAATACAGAGGCTTCAGCAGATGGGTTTTTTACTTAGACCTGTGGCAATCAAAGCACAGAAAAAGACCAGAATTCTAAATATTTATGTGTAGAATATGATAGATATAACAGTATTATTTACTACATGATACATGAGGTTTAGACTTTACTAGGGGTGCTTTTCCTGGAATTTCTTTACAAGCCAAGAGGACTGCTAAGTCACGTGTAAGAGGAAAGGGCCTCTCTTTCCGTGAATGTTTTCCCTATGCAAAGAGTAGAAGCCAGAAGGCTGGTATTTCTATAAGTGTAAGGTTAAAGTGACACATTATCTGTAAGCATGCATACTTTCAAAGGATTGGCTACTTTAATTTTATCTTTAAAAAATCTAACATGCTATTTCTAAATTTTTGGAAAGTAATAGAAGTTCACAGCTTTGATAGTAGCCTAGAATTTTCTGCATTTTTATGAAGCTCCATATGGCAGTGTTTGTTGAGCAGAAAGAATTTACAGCAATATAAATGAAGCAGATGACCAGTGCATCTTTACAGGTTGAAATAAATTACACAGTTTCCGAGGAGTGTGCATGATTGTGACTTTTTCTTTCTAAACACTGAGTGGTTATATGCATGGTCTTAAAGTTTTGACTTCTCAAGAGCATAGAATTTTCTGTAAACTGAATGTTTTCTATGAAAAAGTGTAATATTAGCAATTCTTATCCTAGAAGAATTTTCTCTTTAATTTGCAGAAAGTTTGTACAGGCTTGAATGGGCTGGGTATTTTCATTAGGAGTCACCGGGTACCGTGCTGTAGACGGTATAYATTTGCTGTGCAGCAGCTAGAGAACATTGGTTGTCAGGAACAGACTGGAGTCAAACTCAGCTGAACTCTCCAAGCCTCCCAGGCAGCTCTGCTGAAGATTCTTTGTTCAGAGCATCCTTCCAAAGTAAAATTGGATTATGCTCTTAAATCTACTGTAAGGAAGAAAGCTGGGTTGAGCATTAGCTCAACCTTTCAAACAAAAACATTTACTTCATATCTGTTATTTTTATTCATTTTCTGGGGCCCTGACCTATAAATGGAGGTTACTCTGCAAATTGTACTTAATAACTGCTGCTGTTATTCACCATACCCTATACTGAATGAGTGCCCTACTGTGACAGAGTACTCAGACTTACTGAGACCCAGAGTCTGCTGTTAGAAGCATGTCCCCAGAGCCAAGAGTGAATTCCAGAAGCATTTGAGGCCCCTGGCATCAGTCTGCCACTGAACTTGTGCAGAGAGATGGAGAGCGTGTGCTGCCTCCAAACGAATAAAGGCTCTTGTCAGCATTCAAAACAGCTGGCAATGTAACATGCACTTAATCTCCACAGGTCTGAGGAGGCAGCATACAGCATGGGGAAGAGTGAAGTAAGAGCTGCGGCACTGGAGGAGACATGGAAAGGCATTAGACTAGCTGAAGCTGACCCAYTTGCAAGCATGCATGAAAAAAATCAGTTAAGTACTTCACCTGAGGCCAAAGACAGAGTAGCTGTGGTGTCTGGAAGGGAAATGTGGCACTCTCAGTTAAAAGCCCTCCTTAAAAGAAACCAAGCGGAGTAATTTTGCTGCTTCAGGATTTTTCTTAGGGCTGAATATCGAGGGACAGAATTTGAATTTAATGCAGTGCCAGGAACAACATGTGGAAATGCCAACTACAGAAGACAGAGAGACAGGTTCTGCCACATCTTGGTTAAGTGCAAAACCCTATAGGGAAATGGGGAATTCTTCTCAGGTTTGAATACTTTGCTTTTAAATGTGGCACATCCGGCAGGTCCAGCCCCACCGTGTATTCCTGGAGATGAGTCTGTTATTTGTGCTATGGTACGAAAGCTAAAGGCTGCCTTCAGGCTGAACCTTTTACGCTAAACAGTGCAGTGATAAACTAGCAAAAAGCTGGTCCCTTCTTCAAAGAGCTTACAGACTTAAGACAAAATATAACAGCAGATCTCACAAAATAAGGAGAGGACAACAAGGGGAAGGGGAAGGAGAAGGTTTCCATGTAGAGCACAAAGGAAATCTTCAGGATTCCACAAGCATCACATTTTCATCATTCATTTGTTAAGCCATGTGGATCTCCTCCATAAGTGTGCTGCTAAGTATCTGCTTACCCTCAGAAAGTGCAAACTGWGATCTCTGTTTTATCTCATTTGAAAATTTAAATGATGTTGGATTTTCATTATAAAACTCAGTAGGTTTTAAAGTAAGCAAAAAAGTTACACATTGTATCTTGAGTCCAATGGTCAGTATGTCCTGGAGCCAAACCCTCAAATTTTGCATTAGATTAAGGTAACGCTTAGTGAAATTTCATAGTGAACYAGGTCTGGACTATGCTTTTGTGTTCAAATGCTGAAACCAGTTACAACTACCTCTTTCATGCAGCCTGTCTGCAATGGCAAGAAGGTGTTGGCACTTTCAGATGAATTTTGCTTTGAATTTTTCGATTTATCTGAACATAAAATTCAAAGCAGAACTCAGAATGTGTGAGATAAAATAAATCAAAAGCCAAAAGACTGCATGAAACCCTACAACATGAAATAACAGAGTTTTGCACAAATCTACTTACTATCTAGAAATAGTTTAGTCTTATCTCTATTCAGAATCTCTTGTGATARCAGAAGGAGTGATAAAAAACAAAGAGACACCTGAGAAGCTAAGTCAGCAGCTTGAGAGGAAGGCAAGGAAAGAGAGACACTGTAAGTGTGATGTGAACTTTGTCCCTCCTTCAAATGGCATTTAAGTGCAGTAACTGTGGTATTTTCTGTAAATGGATTATCATGCACAGTCCTAAAGCTGTATACATRCTCTCTGCAAGTGATTGAGTTTGTATGTGCTATTCAGTAGCAGACTAGACTTTTCTTCCTTTAAAAAAAGAGCACAAAATACTTTATGGAAATACGGTAGAACAAAAAAAGAGTGAAGGAGAAATGTTTACTAATTTTAATAATAATAGCTCTCTTCCATAGACAGTTCCGTACTGAAGCTGTTGCTGTTTGAAATAGCTTAATTTCCCTGTGAATCTGAGGCAGCCACCATCAAATTATTCATCTTTTTCTCTGCTGGGTAATCCTTCAGCTGTTGTTATTTACATAGCAGCCTAAATTACATTTGCTGCCTTGCAAGCCAGTGAGAAGATGGGTCACCTGCCTGAAGGGGCTGCAGCCTGAATCCACCATGCGCCGAGGAGAGAAGATAGGAGGACAAGACAGAAAAGAAGAGATGTCTTCGATAGCCAAGTCCCGATGCCCAAATGCAAGAAACGCTTCCCTTTCTTCAAGCTGATTTCCTTCATCCCTTTTGTTAGTTCTTTGAATACATTTTCGTTGTGTAAGCCGTCCCTCATTCCTTTGCAGGCACCCTTGCAGGGTCAGGACCTTTTTTCACACATTCATCTTTTTCACCCTTCTATTACAGCCAGTTGAACTGATTTCTCAGTAATTGTTATAAAAAGTTTCTAATATTTTCTATTTTGCACTATTGACTAATTCCCACTTCTGTTTTGACTGACTAGTAATCTATCCTAGTCTCTTTAGTTTACAAAGAACAATCTCTTCATTTATCATTATTTTGCTATGAATATACCCTACCTACTAAAGTTTTTAATAAGTATTATTAAAAGTTGTTGATTGTTTGTTCCTCTGGACAGACTTTTTAGTGTTTTTTTGTTTGTTTGTTTTGTTTTTTGAATTATGAATAAAATGTCCCCAAATCATACTCCAAATGAGATATAAACCAGATTTTAATTTTATTTAATTTTGCCATCTGTTGTGTTTTCAATCTCTCCCACTTCTGTAACACCAGGGAATTTTTTTAGTGTTCTGCTACATTTTCAAGTAATCGATAGCTTTATTAACTAGTCTGCAGTGACAGGAAAATCTCTGCCAGTCAACAAGCAGACTATATTTTTAGCTCTTGCACACAAAATTCTGTACACTACAACTGGGCCTTACATACATAATTACTGGTAATTGTAGAATGAGCAATTCCACATTTATTATCAGTCTGTACATTCAGATGTAAAACATCTCAGGACTTAAGTCTTTACTTGCAGTGCAACTAATAGGATGCCTGATATTTTTAAGGATTCTAAATAGCGATTAAAATGTGGAAAAATATTTATTGAAGACCATATGCAACTGTATAATCCATTGCAAAACATGGAAAACAGATTTTCATCCTTAGCTACATAGTGATCTCAAATTCTTATATGAAGTGAGGCAGTTTAATGCTTACCTTATGTTACAAAGCACGAGGACTTAAAGCCATAGAGCAATGTGATATATGGACAAAGTCTTCAGACAATTTTTTATTTTAATATTTATAATGAAAATTAGCCAAAGACATTTCCTGTGGAAAAGCAGCAATCATAACTTAGGATTTATGGTTTTATGACCAGCTGGAAAATTTGGTTAATGTAGCCAGACTGCTAATTGCCCAGCAAATATCTTAGACCTTGATCCTTATTGCTATGGTAATCCTTTTACTATAACATTAAATCAATTGATTTTTTTTTTTTCCCCATGCAATTATATTTCTATTAGATCACTATGGGTTTTCAAAGTACTGTTCAGATAACTGCATTTTTGTGTATATCTAAAGAATTCCTGACTGGCATTAAGTACAAAAGGCAGCACCAATGAAACATTAAGGGTACATCATGAAACACTGTTCACTGATATAGGGTAGGGAGGTTAGCAACCCAGAGAGCCCCAGCTCAGGTGAGGGGCAGGGCTGTGTTGAGCCAGGCAGCTTGTGGTTCTGTGCCACAGCACTGGAGCCTGAAGATCTTGGGACGATGTTGGGGGCAACACTACTGCACTGAGCAATACATTTAGCACCACTGAACTGCAGTGATGTACTACTCCCATGCTAATAGCAGCCAGCAGCTCTGGGTGCCAGAAAACATTTTTTTTTCTTTTTCTTTTCTTTTTTTCTTTTTTTAANTTTTTTTCTTTTTTTTCTTTTTTCTTTTCTTTTTCCTCTTTTTTTCTTTTCTTTTCCTTTTTTTCCTCTTTTTTTTTTTTTTTTTTTTTTTTTTTTTTTTTTTTTTTTTTTTTTTTTTTTTTTTTTTTTTTTTTTTTTCCCCCCCTTTTTTTTCTGAAATGAAAGGCTGCAGAATTTCAATCCCATGGTAGTTGTTGATTTTTTTTTTTTGGTGTTCTTTGAAGGAAAGTTATCTGGAAAATGAAAGCTTATTGCAAAATGGAAATTTTTTTTCCCCCACCACTTCTGCTTTACATAGTTCAGATTCTACTGAGATGTCACTTGTTCTCAGTTATCTTCTTAAAACCACKCATCTTGGAAGGAGCTGGGCTGCTATACCAGTATTGTTGCATTGTTACTTTCTTTGGAAATCCTCACATGTCAAAGTCTGTACTTCTACCTGTGAACTTAAGCAGGTTGAGGACAAGTGAGTGGTCAATCTTGCACAATCAGATAAAAGAGTAAGAGTAGGTATAGTACTTTCTTATTTCTGTAAGAAAACARCAAAGTCCTGACTTGACCAGTCAGCAATGGAGTGTAATTGGCTGGAGGATGAAAGCTGAGCTAAGAGTGAGAGCTGAGCAGATTCATCTTGTTTCCCTMACTTAGAAGGGTTCAAACATTTTAATTTTGATTTTTTGCTTCATTTCCAGAAGCAGCAAAAAGGCAAATGGATTCTGGAAGAGGCGAGACCTGAGTAGCTCTATTGCCTTTGTACAAAAAATGCAAAAGCTTGAAATCCCTTTTCAGGTGGGCACTGTACGCATATAATCTTTTACCAAATAGATTAACTAACATAACTAGTTAATGATTACCTTATGCTGCAAACTATGTGAAAATAAAAATTTGAAGCCATGTGATATATAGACAAAGCCTTCAGACCATTTTAACTACCATTAGCTTGGATTAACTCTTATACCAGAGGATTAACCTCGGAACCTGTAAATAGGGCCTAATGAAGGCAAGCAAATGTTAGGAGAAAAAAATATTTTTGTCTTATTTTATAGGTGGGGGTCTAAAACAATGGAAAGTGACCATCACATCCTCCAGACAGAATAGCTAAATCCCATTTCAGGGCTTGAGGATTGAGTTTCTCCCTGGTGACCAGCCTGACGTGATTAATCCCAGATGTCAAGGGGTTGGACTTGATGGTCCCCGTAGGTCCCTTCCAACTCAGGATATTCTGATTCTGTGTGCGCAGTGGATGTTTAAACCATGTAACTGATAGGAAAATAGTACTAAGGTTGACCACTAACCTACCAAAGTGATCTGATGTTTTTCTCAAGGTCATGCAAAACAAATGTAGCAAGCCCAGGAACTGATCTCCAATGTCTTTAGCCTCAGCATGGCAAGCATAAGACCATTTTTTTCCCTTTCTGAAACTTTTCTGCTGAATGGAAAAGTTGGTAGTTATTTGTTCTTTTTTCTGTGTGTCTACCAAATTGCACTGCTAATTATCAGTCAAGGGCATCTATGCACTTGAGGTAGATATTATTTTCAAAATAAGGGCATGTATTAAAAGAAAACATGGGGCAGCAGTGCCAGCACACCTTGAACAAAACAAATGGTGCAAACTAAGATGCTAAGCAACTTATTTGCCTATTGCTGACAGCAGCAAGGGAAAACCTGGAAATACCTATTAGTAAATGAACCACTTGGATAGCTTAGGGAACCAAATTAACTCGAAGATTAATATGTAATTTTTTTTTTGCTATATTGGACATTGAAAGTGAATGTTATATGCAAATCCTATTTATTTAAGTCCTCAGAGCCCTTTCTAAATGGTATAATCAATGCCATTAGGTACCATGTTATCACTAATTCTGATGCTAAGCTCTTATACATCAGAATGACATACTATTAAATTATTTTCTAGTTGAAATATATTTGTGCCTATGAACTTGTGTTGGATAATAGCAACACCTTTCCGGTTCTGCAGTAGTTAATAAGTTCAGATATTGATGTACAATTCATCGCAGAAAGATTACACTGCTTAATTACATTCTTGTGGGGATGTAGATACAAAAGGATAAAGGTCCTATCTTAGTGTATCTATTTCCCCACAGGGAAGGGGACTATACTGTTCTCCAGTACACACACATACACAGATGTATTACAGCTGTGCTCACACTGAGGAAGGTGATAGCATAAATATTTCAGTAGAAAATCACATTCCTAACAGAAATAGTACTGGTACAACGACTGCATGTGTGCCAGACTCCGCTGACAACAGTTTTTCCCTCATTCCCATGAAAACAACATTAATAATAGTGAAGTCCTTTGGAACTAATGTGGCATATGAGTGTAATTCTGAAGGACAATCACCTCACTGGCCGAAGATAATCTGCAAGAAGGTGATCAGGGCAAATGGCTGCGTTAACAGCAATGCAAGTAAATGCTGTGGATAGAAATGGATATATCTTCCCTGCTCCTGGTTATTATGTCATTCAGACATATACTAACTTACAGTGTCAATGGGCTATTTCAATGGTTATCAAAACTTCATCATGAATGCAAGTGTTCTGCTGGATMCATAATCTTTTTTAGAGAGCATATTTGTGAAGGCTTTGATGCTTTAGTCATGCCTTATTTCTCGTTCTGAAACTCCAGATAAATGGTCTAGAGTATATTTACCCTATTTTAGCAATGGGGAAAAGAACTAGGGAGAGAGATTCCTTCCAACATGCTTTGACTATTTTAGGTATTTTTATTTGTTAGTTCTTATACTTTTTCTTTCAAAGAAAAAATCCCAGTCTCTTCAATCCTTCTTCAGAAAAGTTGCTTATGTGTTTTTGTGCCCTTAACCATTACTATCATTCTTCTCCGAGTCCACTTTTATTCCACAATATTCCATCTTTTTGGACAGTACAAAGCAAGGTATTTCAGATCATACTGGAACTCTGAAACACCTACTGGTACTGTGACTTTGCCTTTGCCTGCAATGTTTTCTCTTCTACTCCATTCATCTGAGAACTCACCTTTTTGAAATGCGATTTCCTATTAAATGGACATCTCCAGTGGGCTAGCAACCGAGTCCACCTTTTCCTAAACTGCTCCTGTTAATATAAAACAGTAAGTGCAAAAGTAATTCAACTTTCCTCTCCTATTGTTGAGAGTGTCTATATCCCTGGAAATCACTATTCTGAGAAGACTCCTTGAACTTGAAAGGATAGCAGATAGGCTGGTTATGGCAATTGCATATCGTCTTCTAAGATATAGTAGCCATAGACTGTACTTATACTTATAGCAATGAAGAGAGTACAAGTGGTCTAAGACTCTTTTCAGGTAATAACACCTGCTGTAGGTAAAATGCTCCACCGTGGTCAAAGATGACCCTGCTGACACACACTGATCTCCTGACGAAGGTGTTTGGGATTGACATGAGATCAACTGACTGCAACTTCTATGTCTTCTGAAGGATCCTCTGAATTTACACTGAGAGATTAGGAAATGCCTCACATATTCTGTTCCTCRACTCTTTTATATGTTGTTCTACAAATTACAGCCTCAGAGAGTAAATACCTGCAGAAATCTACCTCCAAATTCCCATTATTGTTTGAATGATGATTATTGGATGATACTATTTAGAAATGCCATGGAAAACTTCTAATTATTCTGTACGAGGCTCAGAAATTTTCCCATGACTTTCCTTTGTGGTGTGTTTTGCTAAAAAGCGTGACATAGGTTAACATAGGTTAAATGCTGCAATCTGGACTAATTCAAAATTAAGCAAAATGAATCCTTGTCCCTGGATTAAAGGAGAAAGATGGAAAACTTTAAATATTGAGCCAAACTTGAGTTTGGTGACATTAGTGAACTGCTATCTATACATGTTAGGTTTTTCTGTTGACTATAGAATAAGCCTAAGCAATGATTACATTAGTTGCTTACCTTTTGGGTAGATACTTTTAACAGAGAAAATCCATGGAAGCCAATCTAAAAGTTTCTAAGTAGATCACTGGAATTTAGGTCACACCTTGAAAGAAAGACAAATATTCAACAGGAAAAGGAAAGGGTGCTCGTTCACTAACTTCTTCCTTTGACATTTTGGAAGTCATGAAGTTGTTCTCCAGATGAGATACAATGAAAAGATGCCAAGTTCCTGAAAAAATCATCTGTTTCATACTTGCTATACCAGAGCTGAAACTGAAAGTTGACCAAAACTGAAAGCACATTGATATCCATCAGCGAACAGAGTAGTTCAGCTTTACTAAGGGAAATCATACATACTGCCTATAAGAAGGGATGTGGACACATCCTAAAGGACCTCTTCCCATCCCAGTGGTATTACCTACCTGCAAGGTGTCCTTGCTGAACATTGCCAGTTTTTCAAGTATCAGAGAGTAAAGAAGGGTAAGATGAGACAATATGACCTTCGCCCAGTTGTAGCTCAGACAGAGCAGCACACACATTGCAGCTGATAAGGTGCAAAGCATTTTACCTGGCCTCACCTGAGAACAGAGATGACTCCACTTAGGCTTTTATTCTGCAGTGTATGTATCATATTGAAAGGCAGAGTGGCATGGTTCATAAAGGACCAAATTAAAGGAGAACTAAGTTGAAAGAGAAGGTATTTGGGGGTTGGAGTTTAGAAATAGATTTCAGTGGAGTTAGGAAATATTGAAGATCTGGGGATGTGGGCAGTAGTGGTGGTGGGAAGACAGCTAAGGTAGTTGATCCCCTTCCAATGACAGTTGTTGAGTACAGATACTCTTTCCATGGGGGTCTGATTGCTGGGAATGAGAAGAGAGAGGGAGTTCCTGAAGAAGCTGGGAATGAGACTGGGAGTCCTAAATCTAGTGCTGTAAAGCAACAACCTGACTTCCCTAGGCTCTAAAAGTGGTGGGAAAATGGCATCATAGCAAAACCATGGAGGGGGGAGGCAGACTAAGGACAGCCCTTCAAGTAGAAGCAATTAAGGAAGGACTTGTGAGAAGGTTTTTTAAAATAATTTATGATCCAAGTGACTCAGGTTAACAAAATCTGATTAAACTGCAAATCTGTCACTGGTATTTCTCCCCATGTATCCAGAACATTTTTTTCTTACTTTTTTCCTTGCTGTCTCCTGTGTGATTACAGCTGCAGACACCGTTAAGGAAAATTGGAGAATATGAATTCTTTTATGTGTTTAGACCTCTAAAAACGTTTGCTTATGGTCATTAGCTTTTCAGTTTGTCTCCCTTTGTATATTTTTCCTCCCTCCCTTTATTATCATTTCTCCCAGAAGGGTTGCCTGGTTGTGTGTTTTTTCAGATTTTTACTGCTTTACTGTGATCTTATAAATCTGATTGTCCTTTTTTTTTTCCCCTGTGTTGCTGTTCTGGCAATAACATATTTTTTCCTGATGTGAGGTGTGCATCAATGTTTCGTATTTTTTTCCCTAGCATTACTCTTTCTTTGGTAAATGGGTTGTAAAAAACCTATCATTTTCATTTCAGATGCCAGGAGTGAGTTGACAAAGATGACTTTCTGCATATCCTGCTGCTTTGCCTGGAAGGTAAAGAGGAATAATCTTTTTGTACACCACACGAAGCAGGTGATAGTCTTTTGCAACCAGAAGGATCTGAAAACTTTGTGAAAATGGTGCTGTTTAATACTTTCCCATGGCAAAGGTTAGCTCCTACATGTGCGTGCTGGTTGAATAATACATTTTCCTATTAAAGAGATATGCTCCAGAATGATTTTGTAGCTGGTGAGAATGTAGGAAATGTACAGTTTGCCACTGAATTTATTAGTGACACATGCCACAGTCCTAGCTGGGTGCTGCATATCACAAAATACAGAGACACGCGTAGTCTGTTCGAAGGCTGTTTATTTCTAAGATGCAGACATTTAAAAGAGCAGTAAAGGGCATATTATTATGCAGACTTTCAGGCATATTAAGTCTATTTGGAGAAATATGATACAGATATATTGCTGGCAATGCACAAAGAGGCTATAGGCATGCCGTGTGCTAGACAATGTGGATTTTACAATATTGAAATAAAAATTGATTCCATGAATGCTTAGTAGTAATATATGCAGACTAGCAGGAAGGCTTGCTAAGTTGAACTAAAAAAATACAGAATTTATTGTAACTATTTTGGACTTTGGGAGGCGACATGACCTTGTCATGACTATACCTTCCTGATATCTATCTGATAGGAAAGTGGAATTTCTCTTTTAGTTCAGGAGCAGTTACTTATGACTATATTTCCTTCCTGACAAATAAAACTGAAATGGAAGAAGAAACCTTTTACCTATGGGCACCTCATTCTTATTAATTCCTGCTGTTTTTTGTCAGCATCAGAAAATATATTGTCAAAAATGTCACCAGAAATAAATTCACGTGGAAGGTATTTAATTTTCCCCTGCCATACTGCTGACTTCATGTGTGCTCTTTATCAATCAGAAGAGGAATCTAAATTCTTTACAAAGCAGAAGGAAACTCACCTGTTTTCTGAGGTTAAAAATATGTATTTTTTTTAAAGCGTTTTCATTGTGAGGCCTATATTCAAAATGACAGATATAGATAAATTAATTAAATAAATTCTCAACAAGTATAACTTTAAAAACATTGTCAAAGCTGTGTTGTTTCACATTTTAAAAAAGTTGATATACTGATTAGGCACTTAGGTTTTATTTTCTCACTGACTTGGCCAATTTTGCTGAAGTAAAACCCAGAGTAGGAGGGTAATACCTACCACGTACTTCCCTGAGACAAATTCATATGTGAGGTGAATGAAGGTGAGAGCTGCCCTTCTATCACAAAAAAGAAATGAGATTGAGAGCTGGCYGTGTAATGGAGACACAAGCAGGAGAGCAAGAACTAAATGAGCTAGGAAATCAAAAGACAGCATGGGCATCACGAGGGCTCTTCAGATTTCACAGTGACTCAGAAGTTGGAAGCCTCATAACCTACAAGCAGAGGAATGTGCGAACAAGAAGACTCCCTTCCCTCCTTTATTCTGCTACATAAACTACTTGGATTACATGATTTAAAAAACCAACACCGAAACAAAAGCCAATTGAACAAAAAAATCTGCCTGATGAAAACAAATACTACCTACTTAGCAACAAATGGAATAAAAGTAAAGGAAATCTTGAACTGAGCATGAGAGTCACTGCCTTAGACCTGCTTCTTGAGATGTGGTTTGGGTTATGCTTGGTTCCTGGAACAGGACCCATTGTGGGCTTGGCTTTAAAGTGCCAGCCCAGCTCTGGAATGATTTCTGACACTTTGAAATATCTGTCACAGCATATCGTAAGCAAGGGTTTATTGCTGTTAGAATCCACACTGGAAAAATAGATGCTTTATAGCTTCTGCTGCTCCATAAAGAGAAGCATCTGAGTAGGGATGTAATTAAACATTTGGCCTTTTAAGTGCTTTGTGCAACGTTAATCTAAGCAGGTAAATCAGCTCAGCATGGATAACAGTGTAGAGGGCATGCAGTACAAGAATATACATAAAAAAATAAAAACAAGAAAGCACATCCTTTTGCAGGCACTGAATAATAATCATCAAAATGGACTCTACAAGGACAGGTTACTGACGCAAAAGGAAAGCAACCGTAAAGCATATACACACCCCAGAAAACCAACAGAATGCAGATTAGAGAGATTGCTCCTGCTTGCCTATTCCCAGACTTCCTAGGTATTAGTACTTCATAAAATGGTTCTTCAGCTCTTTCCACATGATTAAATTTTGGTTATCTCAGTGCAGCAGGATAATTGTATGCAGATCTGCAAGAATTTCACATTGTTATCTCCTTTTAAATCTTTAATATACATAACCCTTTGTTTTCCTTTAAAAACAACAAGAAATGTAATAAAACTGTTAAGTTGGCTCTTCAGATTTGAATTGTGTTATTGCTTGCTTTGGCAAGAGAAAATAAAAGTTTTGCTGGAWAAATTGACAGATTACCAAAATGAAGCCCCCCATAGGTTTTAAAAACTTCCGGAGAGCTGAAAAATTCAACTAAAACTTTATGATAATATTTGTTTATGCAATTTATATGACAGTATCAAAGCCTTGGAACTGGTCTTTCCTGGGATAAGTTTAAAGCTTACAGAAATGGTTATTTAATATATTTTCTTCATAAATCTTTCTTATCTGTTGACTAGGTTTGTGCTTTACCCAAGGGAGGAATAGGAAGTCAGGACACAAACTCCACATTTCAAGGTATCAGTCCAAGGACTACTGTTACTTCTATGTAGTCCCAACAAAACTAAAGCTGAGCTTCAGGTATTCCCCTCATATATACCCAGATATCTAGCCCTCTGTTTTTTTCTTATTTCTACTACATCAAAAAGGAAGAATAACAAGGAACCCATCATGAGTCGCCACATCCCATAAGATGGGATGCCACATCTTATTCACTCCTTCCAGTCAAGAAGACACAGATGAGACACCAACTCCTTTGGCACCATGCGTTTAAGAACCTAAGATCCTTGTTCAATTAACACCGAGTCCATGGATATACTCCATCTTGTGCAGAGAACTCAAGCCACAAAGATGTTCACAGTTACGTGTAGGATCTATTGCTTTAAGTAAAATTCCCTATTGTCACAGCTGGGCAAGCCTTGAGGTGATGTTTCCTTCCAGTTTGATATTGGGTACAAAATCAAGAGAAAGAAACAATCACATCTTAGAAGTTCTCCTTTCTAAGTTCCTGTACAAGTAGCTGCTTATCAGAAATGACCCTTGTCAGGTGGTGTTCTGGGTCCATTCAGCTTTTCAATTCTTTTGATCTGCTCCTTCTTCCAAGGCAGCAAAATTTGCAATAACTTTTTCAATTTTAATTTAAAAAAAAATGGATTTTTGATGTTACAATGTTTTCCCAAGTGTTGTATTTTTAAGCAAACATTCTGTATTTTTAWGCAAAATTTACCGGGAAAACTGCTCTACTTTCTTTTCACCTACATTTCTCTTCTTGCCTTGTCTTATGCATTGCTACCGTGCAAGATCCTACTTCCCCGCATGTAGAGTCACAAGTAGTTCAGTGGTGTCTTGATGACAAAGTGTTTGGAAGACTGCAAGATGTTTAAAAAATGAAATGTTAACATTTTGGGAAAAGAGTTTTCTGATTTATCAACCCGAAGATGAAGATTGCTGCTTGAATCATAAAGCTCTGCAAAACCATGAAAAATAAAACCCCAGACTTTTACAGATAGTCAAACACACACATGCAGAGCAAGCATAGGTTTCAAATTCACAATTCCCATATTTTTTTTGTAAATTATTTTGACTAATAAAATAGTTCTCTCAATGGAGATTGAAGCTTACTGCAATATTTAATCCATGTTTTCCCAAAGAATCCACTACTGTAAATGTATCCATTGAGTAAACATTTTTAAACCTGTCACGTGCTTTCAACCTCACAAGTTCCTTTGAATTACATGCATACAATAATTATCTCTCAGTCCTCGGCCACAGACTGTTTCCATCCTCAAAAGGTCTTCTGATGGTATATTTGTACTGCATCTATAGCATTATCTTTAGCTGTGTTGGGATTTTATATGACCATACATCATTGCTGTTGCTGACCACATTTTCCATGACATGGTGGATGGTGGTCTGTGGTTAAAAAGAATTATTTTGGCAGTGTTAATTGGTGGGGCTGCAAATATTTTATGGTCTAAACCATTACCCTGATATGAGTTTTTCTGGAGCAGTATGGTCCTACATGTCAGGAATCTCTTTTATATATCATGAAAATACATCACCTTAGAAAATCAATCAACTACTCATGGTTAACACTAGAAGCACTGACATGTTTTCTATTATGATATATTTTCCCATTATAGGGAAGTGATATATCTTATTATTTAAAGTCCATATTAAGGACAAGAATATGGACTGCCAGAATAAGAGTCAGCTGTAGATGCTGTATGAAGGTAATCTCTTGATCTGTGCTCAGGTGCTCTACCAAGTGAAGCCAATTCCGTCACAGGAGGCACAGAACTGCCTCCTGCCTGTTTTTAGCTTCCATACATTCATTTCACCTCACAGCTGAAAATTAGATACTGCAGGTCTCAGATGATGTAAAGATCACTAACTGGATGTATGCAATGAATAATAATGTTTGCAACTGTAGTCAGAGAATAGACCGATTTTGGAATATGCCTATTGTTTTTCAGATAGGATTCAGTTAGTTAGAACGGCACGAATTATCAATAATTATTTATACTCTGCAATCATGACTATTCAAAGTAAATGGCTTATGGTCTGTGCATAATCTAGCAAGAAACTAATCTTCACATTATTGCAAGCAGTTTGTACACATCTTGCAATATGGCATTCTTGTACTGCACRGTAACCAGAGGGAGATATTTTTTCTTTCCTGTATATTCCTGGAAATGAGGAAAGGAGGTCACTAAAGTAAATAATTTTCTGGCTGGTTTCACTCAAAAGCTCCTGTTGAATCTGCCGATAGCCTGAAAAGAACTTAATAAAAAGTTGGAAAAGGAGAGATTGAATAGGATAAGTAATAAGAACCAAGGTGAAGAGAAACCCTGAAAGATAAATCTAGTAAAATATACTGAGCTTCGACAGAATCCCTTGAATTAGATGGCTCTCAAACCACTTCAGCTGAATGTGGGCCCTGGAGTGCAATTTGCAGTGATACCAAATTGATAGAAATTGTTTTTCTATAAAGCACCTTGGAGTGTTAGCTTTGATTAATCAAAGGCAATTATCACAGCTAACAAAGCATAGCTACAAACACAGAGAAACCGCAGTCATGGCAAAGTTCACAGCCTTCTTATGCCTAGATGTATGAAGTTCCACAGGAATGTGGTCCATATGCAGCCCAATTTGTTGTATACTATCGCACGTATATTTTCTAAGCACCACAGTTATCAGGTGTTTGCTTCAAAACTAGATGAGCTCAGTCACAAACACTGCTGCACTTAGGAATTTTGAAATAACTTGACTAGTTKTCTATAAACATCCAAGCAACAAGATGTATAGGTTTCATAGTGCACCTGGASCATTGCTAGGGTCCTAAGCCAACTTATGGATTTGGGGTAAATCAGTGCCAAACTGAATTAAAAATGAAATCTTCTCTTAGATGGAACAGTTGCTGGTATTCCAGGGGCCAGACTTCATCATTTTGCTCATTTTGCTGCTTTAAAATATTTCAGGCTAAATATCACCTGGTATGGAGAAGTAGGTTGGATTCATGGTCTCCACTGAGTTTACTTGCAATGGACTTCAGTTTTTGCTGTCCCCATCTCGGGGGGAAGTAACCCCTTCAACCGCCTCAGCTAACTCTGCCAGGGAACTGTGAATCAAGGTCCTGCCCTCCCTGTGCTAAATTTAGAGATGCTTGCAAATAAACTGAACTCGTTGATGGTCTCTATAAATACAACAAGTTATGGGTTGTGGCAAGTTAGGGTTGAACAGGAGGCTTATTCAGCCAGCTCTGCAATGGAAGCTGTGATATCTGACAAAAGGATTGGTGGTCAGATGGAGGCAGCAAATTCTTATAGCTCCTTGGTCTGGACTGTGAGCCAGACTCTACATTAGCTGTTTTAGGGCCAGAAGGGTGACCTGAATTCTTATTGCCTGTGTTCAAGAGAACAATTACATCACTTGAAATGCACGCTGACAAAGTTCCCCTGAGCTGTGCTTGCGAGCACTCTCTGCATGTTCAAAACCAGCTGCTGAACCGCAAGACGTAATATAATCACTGTTTTTTAAAGTATTATTGTCTGCATTTCATCTTTTCCCAGGTAACGTCATAAACATTTATTTTAATGGGTAGTAGGGGTGGAGTTTTTTTATAGAATTTTACCATAAATCACAACTAGATCCTCCAAAGCAAACAAAAGAGTAATTGTTCCCTTATGAAAGCTATCACAGCAGCTCACCCTGAAGACCTATTTCTTTCTTTTCCTAAGTGCTGTTAGAAATAGTCCAAATATACTGGAAGTTATGCTTTCTATTTTGCAGTGAGGAAATGGAAGCATGGGACATTAAGAATATAGCTCAGAAAATACTTTCAGAGGTGCAGAACTGATCCCTGGTGTACACATCTGTCATGGAGCAATCCAGCATCCTAGGCAAGGAGCCTGCATTCCCTGTGCTCGTCATGGGGTGGCCTCAGCTCCTCTGAATGGTGACACAATTACAGCAGCTGCTTCGAGGAAATACTTATCCTGGGGAGTGAACCTCAAACTCTGACTCTCAGCATCGAGGAGAAGTTGCCGTCCCCTGCAGTGAAGAAGCCCTGCTCGATGCTGAGCACCTGATTAAGAACAACCAGTGTCTCGTGGTGATACCGTCACTTGCCTTTTCATAGCAGAAATAGGGAAAGCGGGGGGGGGTGGAGGGGGGGGCACATAGCTTCACCCCCTCTCGGCCTGAGGACGCCCTTTGCCTCTTCTGAGAGCCTCCCTACCCAACAAGGTACAGAGAAAAGTGGCAAGGGAGGACTTACCCCTCCCTCCCCTCTGCTGCAGCTGTGCTACTGGAAAGAGAGAGATGGATGAAAGATCATGGCACCAAAGCCAAAGAGTGCAGGAAGAGACCATAATTGCATCCTACCCAGACAATGGCAGGGGTGAGAACCCAACAGTCCCCAGTGCAAAGGCAGCCTTCACCATCACCATCACCGCCTTCTTTTTTTTCTCCTTACCTCTCACTGCTGTGAGCCAAGGGAGTGTCCTAAGACCGATTTCTGCCTCAGAGAGCTTACAACACAAATTCAGTGTCACATTTCATAATCCTGGACCTTCTCATTTTTACTAGTTTTTTGTTTGTTTGTTTTTTGGGTTTTTTTTTGGGGGGGAGGTGTTGGTTTGGGGATGTATGTGTGGGGTTTTTTTTTCCCTGCACCATGCTTCACCTCTAAAATTAGGAGCTGGAATTAGATTCAGGACTGCAGCCTTCTTGCCTGTGACGCTGTCTTTCCTTCCGTCCAGCAGTAAGCCATCAGCCATTCTGCACTGTCCTCTGCGGAGAAGGTTTCAAGAGAAGAAGGAAAGCCTCATGCCTTCTAGCTCTGCTGGGGCAAACAGTGAGGCAGGGCTTTTAAGGAAAAATGAGCAGTATGTTTTTTGTTTTGATTTGTATTTCTGTGTGGTGGTAATGCTCTGAGCTTAATCTCTATTGTATTATGAATTGTACGTACCTTTAACAGTGATGGCCAAGGAAATGTTGGCTGTTGCAGTCAACTCTGTGCAAAATGAAATAGCATGAAGCAAGTGCTGAGCAAAAAGTCGTAGAGGTTTTGTTTCTTGTTGAAAGATATTGCCATCCCTGTAGAAAATTGATTCCTTCAACAGTTGCATCTGCAAAAATGCATTACGAATACAGAAAAGAATATCCTCCTTTAAAAGCAAAAGCAGAAAAACATAGTTATTTTGACAGGTTTGCAAGTTTCATTTTTCTTAAAAATGCCGTTGTAAATGAGTATATTTTTGAAATTGCAGAGAAGGTAAAAACGAGAAAAGTTTGGGATCCAAAAAAAGTTGAGGTCTCTAGCTCAGCCTGCCCCATTAGTTATGGCTTAGCAATGTGCATTATGCAAATACAGCAACGTGCCTTTTAAAACCTGATTAAAGTCCTGACCTACAGATTAAGTAGGGCCATCTTAATATTGCACATGAAAGGAATGTCCTGTGTTGCAGGCTAAGGTAGCGAGGAATAGGAGGAACTACTCTGGGTTTAATTTTCCAATGCTTATTCAAAAAATAAATAGATTTGTGGGAACAAGTAAAGAAAAATGAAATTCAGAACTGATGACCTGTAAAGTCTTTGCTTTAAGTACTATTGTCCCTTATCTGCAGTTATCTAAGGAGCAGATTAAAATATTATGCAAAATGTTAATGACACATGACAGACTTTTAAGATTTTTTTACTATCTTCCTTCTTTATACCAAAATTATAGCTATAAGGAAGCTTTAGTATTTCTTTCTAGATAGGGAGACAAAACATTTTCTATTTTTTTAAATATTACCTTTCATTCCATTTATCTTCTATAAGAGAAAGAGTGAAAGACATTTATAATATGACGAGATAAGAAAATGCAGACAATATGAAAGGATATGTGCTCAATATTATAAGAAAATTTTTACAGGTAGCTTTTTCCACTTTAGAAAAACTACTTGCTGCTGTTGTATTGCTCCATTTGTGATGTAGGATGAGAATTGGTTGGGATGGGATGCTGCTTGCAGCTCAGGCAGTTGGGGTAGATGCCCTCATTTAATTTGACTGTATAAGCTTTCAGATCTGAAATTGTAGGCTGCTGGCGTAAACAGTTGATCAAATTAAAATGCCTTCTTGGACAATAAGGAAACAAAGAAAATAGCTTTATCTGCTTATTATTTTTTAAAACATCCTTGTGCTAAAGGAAAAAAAAAAAACCAACAGGAAAAAGATAAGAAAGATAGGAAAGGTGGAGGCACTTTTGAGAAGGGAATTTTCTTATCACAAAAATGTTGTCAGCTAATAGATGAAGAGGTCAGTTGAACCAGCTCTTTAAAAAAATCCATGTGACACTGGTTACAGAGTGAAAGTGGATAAGCAATTTACAGCATATAATTTGCTCTTTGAGCATTAGTTTTACATTGAGGCAATAGCCATGATCAGACTACAAATACTTTGGTTAGAATTTGGGGATAGATCTTTTATGAGCTGATCACAAATAATCCTGCTGCAGGTATATGTGCCTCCTAGTTTTGAAATAGGATCTTCAGTGTTCAAAAACATCATAGTTTTTGAATATCCTGTCTAAGTTTAACCCAGAAAAAAAAAAAAAAAGGCTGGAAGCCACAAGGGTATTAATTCTCTGGGTTAAATCTGTTTAGGAATGGTACTGCACACAAAGGATTAAAGATTTCTGCCAAGTTTATATCCCTTTTCCTTTTCTGAGCCTCCTTAACTTTGTCCTCTGCAATACCATTAGCCAAATTGCAGCCCTAAAAAGATTTGGGTTTGATTTGCTTCTAGAGTTTAGACAAGGATCTCTGGCAGTTATTGTACTCACACCACATGCAATTCATGCAGCCCAAGTTAAAGTGCAGAACCTCATTCTAACTTTTTGCAGGAAATTCTGAGAAAACGAGCCCAACAAAAATCCTGCAGTTGTGGTTTCTTGCATTTCTGTGTAATGATATTCCTGCACATAATGAGTATCAGTGCTGCAATTTTGAATTACAAGAGGACAACTTAACTCCAGTAAAAGACAGTTTTCACTTTTGTTTATAATTTCTAAATTGTTGTATTGTCCTTTACAAACGATCTAGGAAACTTTTTCATCAGGGTGATTCCGTTTTGTGCTTACCTTTCCTGATCACCACAGTTGTAGTTTTGGCCAGATTTCACACCAAAATGCAAGGACATTTCCATGCCTCTGAGGAAACAGGTCTCTCATTCAGCACAGAGAATCTCACTCTTGTGTTGATCCAGGTCTGCTGGGACTCCAACCAACAGCTGTCTGGGGATGACAGGGGCCAAATCTTGTATCGCACACTGAATTCTTCTGGTACTTATTTGACTGTAGTGGCACAGTGAGACTGTAATTATCATATTTGGCCCTACTTATTGGAGTCCTCACGGTGAGGTTATTATATATTCTGCCAGGTTCAGAAAAGGAAAATAATTAAGACTGGTTCCAAAATCTGGAATTTGGACTACAGTAGACAAAATTTTTCCATGCTGGAAGTTTCAAGATTGGTTGTTCTTTCRGTTATAGGTTTATTTCAGTGTGTATCCCATAAACAAGATTTTACAATAGAATGATTTCAACAGCTTCAGCTTTAGAGTTCAGTGTTTCCATCTGTTAAATGAACTCAACCAAAATTCTTCCCCTGTTCTTTGTTCTATGTCCCTCCTTCTGCAGGTTTCTGTGCTATGTTTTAAAGGCTTGGAAGGTTAAGAAAAATTTACAGAATGAGTTTCCAACAACAAAAGATTGGAAAGTGGCTAAGGCAAATTTGAGTAATGATAATAAAATAACCCACTGATTATCCACTGTCAGGCACTGGCAGCTGATGCATGTTCAGTACATGGTGAGTACTGCCCAGTTCCATCAGACTGTCTCTATAATGTCATTGCTTGTAACTCTATATGCTGTCGTTTTGGTCTGAGACATGAACAATGGCTTTGTCCTATGAAAAGCAAATATTCCCTGTGCTTTGTGTCTTCAGAATAACCGGAGACGCTGGTCAAAATAAGGATGGTCTAAGTGAAGGCTGAAATAAATTGTCTAGCATTTTATTTTGCTAAGCCTCAAGATAAATAATGAGTTGCCTGTCCGTGTGTGGTCACCCTCTTGTTCTTGCTGCTAATAATCATACTTGTGGCATTAAACAATTTATAAAGCCAGTAATATATCAGCCCAGCAAACAAATATGAATCAGTGAACCTGCTGAAAATTCTGTCTGAAATGCCCTTCCTCCACAAAGTCAGCAGAGCATAACACATCAAAATAAAGGTCAGCACAACCCCAATTTAAACATTGCTAGTTGTCTTTGATTGGTTTTGACTCCGAGTCCCATTTATCAGTGTTAGACACTGAAATGATCTCTGTATTTCCAAACTGTTTCTAATTTGTTCCACTGCAGTCCTTAAAAAGGAAAACAATAAATTCTTCCTCTTCCCTTTGTTCACCATCTTTTGCTTTCTCCAAATACAGTGTCCAAATTTACTCTTCAGGATTCCAGAAGCAGACAGAAATCATCTACTACTACTACTACTACTACTACTACTTACTATTACTATTACTATTACTATTTCTAAGTTTTTAAGTTACCCTCAGATACACAATAACAGAAATGTGGAAAATAACAGAGAATCCTAAAGACCGCTGCTCCCAAATATTAGCATTTTCTTAACCAGAACCATCAGGAAAAGCTAAAATCAGGAGGTTTATGAAGTTTTTTGCCATTTTGCTGGCGGGCAGCTAAGGAAAATGGGACTGAACATCTACAGTATGTAGTACCTTTTAGCTTAAGGGCCAGTAAAACTGATTAAAAGGGTAAGAGTAGGGAATACCATGAGCTGAAGAGAAAGAAAGAGACAATAAAGATAAATAGATTTGGTAAGAAGCCAGCCTCCTTTTGCTAATTCACAGAAAATGGAAGCTGCCTTTAGCTGAAGATCTTTCCTGAGCGGATCAAAAGGCACAAAGGTGTTCACTGTTGTCCAATTTGTTTGATTAAATATTCATAGCACAGCTAAGGGCAAGATTTTCCTCCAGTTTAATCAATGGGAACATTGCCATTGTCTGCAACAGGAGTGCTTATGGCCTGGCTTGCCTAAATGAACAAGATGTATATTCCTCTGTGCAACATGAATATTCAGAGGCTTCAAGCCCATTTGCAGCTCTGTTTTCCATCCATTTGATGATTGAATTGCCTACACCTTGTCATCTAGTGACATTTAAAATTCTGTATGGTATCTGTAGCATCCAAACAGGGCTGGTACATATGTCACAGGACTTAGTGGGACCTGTGCCTCCTGGACTGGCAACAGCCGGCCAGGTTGATTGCCCTAAGGCATCTCAAATGACACTACATGACTATATTTAGGCAAATGTTTCACCTCAGATTTGCTAACCATAGGCTTCCAGTCTTCTTCCTCTGCTAAGGTGGCTTGCCACTTGATTTAAGTCACAAAAATTGTGAGGAGTTAATTTTGTTCACAAAGAAACGTGCAAGGCAGAGTACTGCTCTAAGAAGTTGGTGGTGATGCATCCATCTCCTTTTATTGCCTTTACTAGCTCTTCCAAAGTGAACAGATTCTAAAGTTCATCAATCTCTTCTAGTGTTAATTGACAAAGTGTTTGAACGACCTTACAGTGCAAAACCAGAAGGGAAGCACTTACTCTCTTGACATTCGTTCTCTAACTCCAACTACCTTTCCTTTCTCTTGCAGGGCCCATGTACTGCTCATTCAGTTATGTATGCATTTTGGCAATAGCATGAGAGCTCTTCTTTTGATGTCTGTCAAGGGTCCGTGTCAGTAGCAATAAGGACACATCCTTTGCTGGTGTAACTTGACATATGCCCAATGAAATCACCTAGTGCATAGCTCATTGCTTTTACCCTTGAATTAAAAGAAACAGAAAAAGAAAGAATCTTTGGTTTTAGTGGGTAGCTGAAGCAGATAATATCCTTGAAAAGGAAACATAAACCTCTGTTTCTGTGCTTCTTGGAATTCTATGTTTGCCTTAGCAGCTCAGCTTAAAGGAGAGAGTAGGTTGGTAAGCATCACTTGCATAGTTTGGTAAGGTCAACAGCAAGACTGAATATCTCTTGAAGTGTACAATTCAAACATGAAAACATTGATTACCACAGACTTAGTGTGAATCTTTTGTCCCAGCTGAATTATAATGTGGTTTGACAGTTAAAGGCAGATTTGTTGTTAAGTCTGAAATTCATGGTTGAATAAAGCTTGAATATAAAGATGGAACATGTTTTCAAGCATGTATAAAAGCAAACCTCTGAATCCCTACTCTGTGCTCTCAGATGCCTAATAAAGATCGGGAGCTGGAAAGAATATAGAGGGGTAGAGTGATTGGCTTATAGGGAGTTGTTCAAGGAGCTGAATGTTGATAGCCAGATAACTTAACAGGATAAGGTAACAGTCTCCAAGTACTTTAACAGTATAACCATGAAAAAGTGCAAGGGATTATTAAGGCTGAAAAAAAGGATATCAAAATCACCATACCAGACAGTAATTAATAGCACTGTCTCCAGAGCATTTTGAACACAAACACCTTTATAATGAATTAAACTTTATGACATCAACATGAGAAAGCAAAAAAGAAAGATACCCCTCTTTATAGCTGAGGAAGGCTTAAACAGTTACAGGCAATTCCAGAGTTATTCAAGGTCACTCAACATGACAATCCAGGTAGAACTTAGGTTCTTTTTTTTTTTTTTCAAAAGAGAATCAGGCCTAAAGCAATGGAAAGAAAGCAGCCAAAAGAATTCCAGAAAATATTTTCCAAATGTAAGATCTATTATTCTGAGCAATAATCTTTACAGGGAAACAGTAAGAGACCCAGCATTGGAGTCCAGACTCTGGAGGATATATTGCAGAAAGCAATCTTGTGCTGACATTGGCATTGACTGCATGATTTAATGTTGGGATTTCCCCCCCCCCCCATCTCAAATATCGATTATTTTATATTAAGCAAGAACTATCTCACAGGATTCACGGAATTTACCTCATAAAAAGAGAAACTTTGAGCAAGACTATAAATATACCTCTGAGTTTTTATGACATCAAGCTGCCTTGATTTACTGCAGTGTCTCTGCAACCCTATGCAGTACTGCTTGTAATTCAAGGCTGCTCATTGTAATACATAACAAACATTTTACTTTTCTGTCTTCACTGTGTGTGAAATGGTTAATTAATATGAATCCAAGATGAATCCTGGCATTTTTTTTATGTATATGCTAGTTATTTTTGTTAAGCTTGGCTTGACTCCTGTAGGGTCCAGTCTCAGGGCTATGTAGAGAATTTTCCCAAAGACGTCTGTACTGCTTTGTCTGCATGAGTACTAAAGCTTAATGTTCTTGCTTTTCCTGTTTAAATGTTGTTGCCTGGACTAGCCAGATAATTTGACAATTTTTAAGAAACAAACATTTTGCAGTTTCCTTTGCTGATGAAACTGTAAGTGACAGTTGTATTGTGGTTTGTATAATCTGCTGTAATATAAACACACGCTTTAGATTGCATAACATTTGGCCACACATGATTTCCTTCTTGATTTGAAAATATGACCAATTAGCATAGACTATTATTGATCACACTATTAGTTATTTCAATCTATTAGGGCATTTTAAAATGAAAATCTTAGCTAATGCTGCTGTCCAATACATCTCTGATGATTTCAGTATGGTGATCACAGTAGGGTGATGCATATTTTGATTTTCATCATTCCATAATTCTCATCTGAGTTGCATCTGTACAAATGCATTTACTTCAGGGGAACTGTGCTGGAATAACCGAAGAAAAAAGATGTGACTAATATTTCTCATAAAAAGGAATAAATGGCCAATGGTGCATGAAAGTGCCAAGTGGACATTTGAATACTCTCTGCCTCATTGTTTAGCATTTATATGAAGATTGTGGATGTCATTCTGATCCTAGCTGACAATAGTTTTTGCTTTGTTAATAATACAGCTCATTTCAATATCTCAGTTTTAGGCATGAAACTAATCTTTACTTATTTGGAGAAACCATTTCATGACATACTTTTAGGTTTGCCATTTGCATGCTATAATAGTTTTAACTTCTAAACTGAGAAACTGCATGGCTTATTTAAATATCTGATATGGTATAGCTATAGTAAGTCTCCTTTGACTGAGACATCAGTCAATCCATACTTTAAGACTACAAAGTTTAGTCTAATAAGAGACTAACATTTGTTATATCAACATCTGTGACGATTATTTTACATAATCTTTTGTTACCTGGGAAACTCCATCCCACCCAGCTGCAGATATGCTTATTCATAGAATCATAGGATCATAAAAAGGTTTAGGTTGGAGGGGACCTTTAAAGAACATCTAGTCCAACCCCTCTGCCGTGGGCAGGGACATCTTTCACTAGATCAGGTTGCTCAAAGTCTCATCCAACCTGACCTTGAACATTTCCAATGATGGGGCGTCCACAACTTCTCTGGGCAGCCTGTCCCTGTGTCTTACCATCCTCATCATAAAAAATTTCTTCCTTATATCCAATCTAAACATACCCTCTTTCAGTTTAAGACTGTTACCCCTTGTCCTATTGCTACAGGCCATGGTAAAAAGTCTCTCTTCATCTTTCTTGTAAGCCCCTGTATTGGGTTTACATGGCAAGGTTTTGGTAGCGGGCAGGCTGCAGGGGTGGCTTCTGTGAGAAGATGCCAGAAGCTGTCCCCCTGTTGGACGGAGCCAGTTCCAGCCACCTCTAAGATGGACCTGCCACTGGCCAAGGCTGAGCCCATCAGCGACAGTGGTGGCACCTCTGTGATAACATATTTAAGAAGGGGAAAAAACCTGCTGCGTAACAGCAGCTGGGAGAGAGGAGTGAGAATATGTGAGAGAAACAACTATGCAAACACCAAGGTCAGTGAAGAAGGATGGGGAGGAGGTACTCGAGGTGCCAGAGCAGAGATTCCCCTGCAGCCTGTGGTGAAGACCACGGTGAGACGGGTTGTCCCCCTGCAGCCCATGGAGGTCCACGGTGGAGCTGATATCCACCCTGCAGCCCGTGGGAGGACCCCACACTGGAGCAGGTGGATGTGCCCTGAAGGAAGCTGTAACCCCATGGAGAGACTGTGCTGCAGCAGGCTCCTGGCAGGAACTGCGGCCCATGGAGAGGAGCCCACGCTGGAGCAGGTTTTTTCCAGCAGGACCTGTGGMCCTACAGGGGACCCACACTGGAGCAGTCTGTTCCTAAAGGATTGCACCCTGTGGAAAGGACTGCACCCTGTGGAAAGGACCCATGCTGGAGCAGTTCTTGAAGAACTGCAGCCTGTGGGAAGCACCCATGTTGGAGAAGTTCGTGGAGGTCTGTGTCCCATGGGTGAGGCTCCACGCTGAAGCAGGGGAAGAGAGTGAGGAGGAAGGAGCGGCAGAGACAACCGCAACCCACATTCCCCGTCCCCCTGTGCTGCTCAGGGGGWGGAGGTAGGGAAGTCAGGAGTGAAGTTGAGCCCAGGAAGAAAGAAGAGGTGAGGGGAAGGTGTTTTAAGATTTGGTTTTATTTCTCATTATCCTACTCTGATTTGATTGGCAATAAAGTAAATTAATTTCCCTGAGTTGAGTCATTTTTGCCCGTGACGATAATTGCTGAGTGATCTCCTTAGCCTAATCTTGACCCACAAACCTTTTGTTGTATTTTCTCCCCATGTCCAGTTGAGGAGGGGGAGTGATAGAGCAGCTTAGTGAGCACCTGGCGGCCAGCCAAGGTCAAACCACCACAGCCTCCTTTAAGTATTGAAAGGCCACAGTAAGGTCTCCCCAGACCCTCCTCTTCTCCAATTCTCTCAGCCTTTCTGATCAGAGGTGTTCCAGCCTCATTGATCATTTTCATGGCCTTCTCCTGGGCCTGCTCTAACAGGTCCACCTCTTTTTTGTGCTGGGGGTCCCAGAGCTGGATGCAGTATTCCAGGTGGGGTCTCACCAGAGCAGAGTAAAGGGGCAGAATCACCTCCCTCGACCTGCTGGTCACACTTCTTTGTATGCAGCCCAGCCTACGATTGGCTTTCTGGGCTGCAAGCGCACATTGCTGGCTCATATCCAATATTTCATCCCCCAGTATCCCCAAGTCCTTCTCTGCAGGGCAGCTCTCAATCAATTCATCCCACAGTTTGTATTGATACTGGGGATTGCTCAACCCAGGTGCAGGACCTTGCACTCTGTCTTTTTGAACTTCATGAGGTTTGCATGGGCCCACTCCTCAAGCCTGTCAAGGTCCCTCTGGATGGCATCCCTTCCCTCAAGCATATCAACTGCACCACTCAGCTTGGTGTCATCCACAAACTTGCTGAGGGTGCACTCAATCCGACTATGTCATTGATGAAGATATTGAACAATATTGGTCCCAGTACAGACCCTTGAGGTACACCCCTTGTTACTGGTTTCCACTTGGACATTGAGCCATTGACTGTAACTCTTTGGATGCGGTCATCCAGCCAATTCCTTATCCATCTAACAGTCTATCCCTCAAACTCATATCTCTCCAATTTAGAGGTAAGAATATTGTGGGGGACCATATCGAAGGCCTTACAGAAGTCCACGTAGATGGCATCAGTTGCTCTTCCCTTGCCCACTGATACAGTCACTCCATCATAGAAKGCCACTAGATTAGTCAGGCACAATTTGCCCTTGGTGAAGCCGTATCTCTAATCACCTCCCTGTCTTTCATATGTTTCGATGTGTCTTCCAGGAGGATCTGTTCCATGATTTCTTATTCCCGCTTTTTGATTGGTCTGCAATAAATGTGCATGCTGAAGTATGAAATCTTTGATCCTTGGATGACATCTAATAGAAATATGTATTTTAAACTTGTGAATTTATAGATATTAAAAACAAAAAGCAGCAAACTGAGTTGATGGTGAGACACCATGTTTAAATGAGTTAGTAACTTCCAGATGGAGATAATTATTTTAAGGATAGCAATGTGCACTACAGTTTTGAATATCGAAGCTAGATTGTCTAGGAACACTGTGGACATTCCTAAACACTACTATCAGGCACAAGGCAAGGCCAGGCAAGCATAATAACTAGCCACTATTTACATGTGACCAGCCCTTTTTGTCCCTTTACCCCTCTATTTCCTACACTTGTTCCTCCCCAAATTACCTTTTCCTGCCTTGGGTTCCTCCCCACCTTCCCCACTGTCTCTCTGTGCTTCTTTGTGAGTGTACAGATGAGCTTTTATCACATAACAATCTCATGTTATACCATGAGTATACCCATAAAGGTATTTTTGTTTAGTCGCTTGGATGGCTAAAAGGAAGAAGAATGAGTCTAAGGACTAGGCAGTGTCTGGACAAGCAGAAACCTAAGGTCTAATTCTGCCTTCCTCTTTGACCTTGGATAATTGAATCAGTCTTCAATTATCAGTGTCTCAGTTTCTAAAAGGTATTTAAGAAGACATACCAGAATCCCAGGGTGATTCTGAAGATAAGCACATAAAAATCTGGATGATATTCAAATATCAGAACAATAGAGTCAAGGGAAGTTCCAATGGTCAAGGATCAATCGGCAAATACTCTGATGATTGTTATTGATATTGTGATAGCCTGCAGCATTTCATATTTTTTGTACTTGCTAGTTTTTTGCAGTATTTTTAGTTAACGAGGAGTTTTAGCTATGATGTCTCAGAAAACTATTCATAGCAATAGTAGAGAAACACACTCAGTATTTAAAAAATGTTGTCTTTTCTCATAGCATGCCTTGCAATTATAGATGTTTTCTCTTTCTTACAAAGTACAAAGTTCTGCAAGCTAAAAGCATGCAACAAAAAGAGCCAAGGGACCTGCAAGATACTATTAATTGAGGTGTATAACCTCGCTCTTCCCTTGTCCATTTATTTCCTTAAAGAACACGCTTACCTTACAGGGAAATGAAAAAAGGTGCTATGGCCAACCCCAACAACACATCTTGTTCTGTAGCTAAATTACTCAACATCAATCATTTAACATCCTACTGTGGAATTCAGTCTAGGTATAATTGTGGTTTCTCACTTGCTTTCAGTTAAAAAGTATTTCATTGTTTAGTTAATGCACTTGAGAAAAACGTTATGACCACTCTAAATAAAAATAAAACCTCTAGTATTCAAATCTGTTATGAAGCAACATAGTCTCTGGACATAAAATGACCATCTATAATGATTTAGCCTTATAGATGCATTACTCAGTACATACCCTAATGCTTTTAAAATGCAGTTTACCTAGGAATTGTACAGAAGTATTTAATGTCAAATGATCTTTTTCAAGTGATCCTTTTGCTCTTGCTCATTTTTGCTCAGAGAAAGGGCTGAATGCTATTAGTTTCAAACATGCTTTGTCCTCATGCAAAACATTCAAACAATTCTATAATTTATTATTAGTTGTAAATATTTTTTGAAATTTCAGTTTAATTGTGAATGTTGATATCAGATTTACAGTTTTAGGCAATAAAAATATTCTCTTTGCTATCATCAAATATATATATCAAAATATATATATCATCATATATATTCTGAATTGTAAAGTCTCCATCGCATCCCATCCCATCCCATCCTGGCAAATACATATAAATGTTAATTATAATGGGAATGCTAAAATTCCACTGTGAAGAGATACCTGTTATCCCCAAAGTGACCATCAGCTGTAGTTAACTTTAATCAGAAACAGGAGAAGTTTTTACCTGCTTCTGGCACAAAAGTACCAGCTAGCTGTGGAAATGGGGCAAAGATCCAATTTCCTGTGTGCCCTCCTCAATGTATTGGACACACTTGTCTTAAAATGCCAGTTCATCAGCTCAATTGGCATCAGATCCCCAAATAAGAAATTTCTTATCTCTTAAATGGACACAGCCTTTCCAGAGGGCATCTTTAGGTACTACTTGCAGAGACTCATTTATGTCTTTCTGTGGGACAGAGGAGGGAATAGAGGAAATCAAGAATAGGTAAATCTATAATCCTGTAGCTTGGTATCAGTCCACATTAATTACAAGGCTGCATTTATAAGCTGTTCTATTGAGACATTTTATCACTTAAAAGCCAAATGAAACATTCCACACATTTTTTGGAACCAGCTAAGATAAAAGCAATATATTCTAACTCTGTCACTATCCAGCTCAGGACACTTCCATCTCAGCTAAACTTTGAATGTCACCACTGAAAAGCTTATTCTTCTTTGGGTTACATCTTTTTAATTGATTTTACTGTATTTCACATCTATGTATTTTTCAGTTCTTTTCAAGTTTCCTCATTTTCTATTCCTATTATCCCTTCATTCATCAGGTCTCTTTGTATTCCCACTTATAGTTCAGAGTTTTAAAGACACTTTTCTCCAGATCTTTGCACTTTCATTAGTGTGTAGTTCAAATGGTACTGAGAGATCTTGCTATTACTGTTTCATACTGCTCATTGCCATGAGACTAATTTCTTCTCTCATGAACTTCAAACAATCCATCAACAATCCTGTCTCTTTGTATTTAGATCAAATGTTGAGGATTTGTTATAAATGAGAATTAATATCTCAAAGCATTCATTACAAAGGTTGTTTTGTGAAAATTGTACTTGGACTTCAATATAGTATCTAACCTCAAATGGCACAACAGGCCACGTTCAAAGCTGATGTTATTGGGTACAATTCTGCTGAGCTAAATTAAGCTGAACCTGTTTATACGGGAACTCAATCTAATCTGAAGCTGAAATGTGAACATGAAAATGCATCAGATAAAGCATTGGTGTCCTGTTAACGAAGCTTGATGACAACAGTTCATTTAATGTTCTAGATACACACCACAGACATTGCCAAAAGCAAATCTAATTAGATATGTGAAGAATTCCTATAGAACTGTTCTCACTTACTGAAATGTAATAAATGAGAGTAGATCTATGTCAATTTGCTATATTAGCTTTTAAGCTGGCTTCAGAATGCTGCATTCTGAAGTAAAAAAAATCCAACAACTGTGGATGTCTATAGAATAATAAATGCCTCATTTTCTGTGCCAGGTCATTACTGAGATCTTTATTAACATTGCTGTATATTTGAATTGAGCCCTCTTCTGTGTATTGTATGCATATTTAAGTCTGAAAAATACAAAAAAGTAGATATATATATAAGCTTTGTAGACATCACACAGTCATTTGGCCATATCTGATTACCCCATGCAATTAATTAAAACTAAATGCTGGCTCGTATTCATCACTTATCAGAAGTTCATTTGAATAACAAAGGGGATAAAATACAAAACTGCATCATGAAACAGAATGGGCATTCAGTCTGGAAAATACA
This sequence comes from Phoebastria nigripes, assembly GCA_035582835.1. Lineage (NCBI taxonomy): Eukaryota > Metazoa > Chordata > Aves > Procellariiformes > Diomedeidae > Phoebastria > Phoebastria nigripes. The sequence continues at coordinate 72,151 of JAYKAV010003249.1, forward strand.
AGTATTCATCAGGGCCGTATTAGGTCATGGCTGCATGAAGGGTATTTAAAATGCAGAAGAATTTGAATGAATAATAAAGTATTTTTGGAAGCTGATGTTACAAATCAAGATAATTGTTCTTCTAAATAAACAAAACCACAAGTTCCGCAGACATTAGTGTATAGCTCAAGCTTCAGCCAATTTGAATTTGTTTCTGGAGATAACATTTTTTGATGAACGATCAGTTTCCAAATAGTTTTTAAGAAGCAGGCACACAACAAACAGTGGCAGACCTCCAACAAGGCATGAAATGTGTGTGAGTGTGTGTGTGTGTGTATTGACTTAAAAAATGAATGGGCTCACAACACTGCTTGAAGCATATCTTGGGCAGATTCAGCTATTGAGGAGGTCAAAAACTGAAGTATTCTGGCCAAAAAATCAATCCGTTCTGTAGAAATGGCTAGGGACTAACTGTATATTGCAAAGATGTTCACAAAAAGAGAAAAACAAAGAAGTTATGCCTTTGATGGAGRTATTGGTTTGTGATGGACTTGTATGTCATTTTATCATCTGCCTGCCTGAAAAATGATGCCTTTCTGGTTGTAAATGCTGGGAATTTTGTGGAAGCAGGGAAATGACAACTTCAGTTGCAAATACTACACTGTTTGAGTTATAGTACAGCTTCGTGAACGTAGCCCAAAAGAAATACTAGCATTTCTATTTCCATTGTCAGTTATTTGATTGATAAATGATAAATACAGATCAGGAGTATTGGGATAGTTATAATGAAAAGAGGTACAAATATATTGGCAAAACCAGCCAATTTTGGTGTCTGCCTGTCTGTCTATGTATATATGTACACATGTATGTATGTATGTATSTATCTATCTTATCTCATTTCGTTATACATATTTCAGCAAGAGTTATCCCTAGTTGTTTCCTTGTCCAAACTAAACCAGAAGATTGGCTATTTATCTTCCCTTGTGTAGTTTTTAGAAGCAGGAAACAATCTGTTCCTGCAGATAGTTGTCTCTACAGTTGTTCAGGGTTGAAGTTACCTTTTTATATTTGGCTGGTATAACTCTTTAGCTAAAACGGAATCTTTTCTCCTCTAAAATGGTCTCAGCTGCCTCCTCCACTCTGTCTAGTAGACAGAGCAAAGAGTACTCTTTCTTTCACTTCAGCTGGAATCACTAAACTTCTTTTGACTTATTTAGTGTACAGAGATGCCTCTTGTTCATAGGGCTCCGTTACTCTGCAAAAATGTAGGAGTGTAGGTATTTACTGCTCCTTTTCTTTAAAGATTCTTAAATATCATTACTGTTTTTATTAAGATATTTCTTCTTGCCTTGAAGTGCCTTGCATTGCAGGTCTACTACTTCCCCAGTACCTTTGTTTTATCTCAGCAAGATATTTCATGTCTCAGAACTACGTGTTTGTGAACATGAATTTTCTCAGTATTTCTAACTAATCTTCTGAAGAGCAATAATAAAGTATTTTTAATTGTATGCATTTAAAAATAGAGATTTATAATCAACTTATAAGACATAAAGCATTCATCCCTCTTTGAATGCTCAAACAACACAACAGTGAAATTGTGAAAGGAGGCTTTTGTAACACAACTCTGCCTTCTGTTAGAGATCAAAAAGTAGTTTTCGTATGAGACATAGCAGACTATTGCAATTATTTGATTTATTAACTGCTTTGTCTTAAACTTTTCTTTCATGGTAACAAAAGTAAATGAGTTTGTGTTTACTTGAATATATTAATCTGCTTTAATTACTTCAAATAAAATAATAATGGTAATTTGCACAAATAATACTGCAAGCATTAGTTGCCAATTTGATTTTGGTTAATAAATTAATGTTGTGTATGAGCTCTGGGAGAAACAGTGTTTGAGAATTTTGTTTTCTCAATCCACTTGTTTCATGAACACACACAATCCCCTTAGACATCAATACTTTTAAATTAAATGTTTTCCTTATTGGTACCCTGCTGACTTTTAGTCTCTGCTACCCCCAAATGAAATGCCAAAATATAGCCAAGTCTCTGTAGTTTGATCTAGTGCCAAATAATCAGTTTAAAAATTATATTTTAAAAATGTGGTTTTATTCAAATCTTTGCATTCAAAGACATTTAACAAAGTACTGAAAAGACTTTCATATGCTGCCACAGAGATTATAATCACCTAGGGTTTCTGTATAAAATGTCAGTAGATGACCATTTTTTGTTACTCAGAAAGACTCTCACTTGTAAATTAAAATAATGTTGTTGGTCTGGAGTGATCTATCTGATTTTTTTTTTTTTCTTGAAATTATAAATCACATATTATGAAGAATTAACTGAAATAGTATATTGAAGTAGGCAAGTAATTTTATAGAGGAAATTAAAAGCGCATAATATTATTTTTGGGAGATGCACTATTTTTTCCAATGCATTTTAGTCTTGTTAAATGCTGAAAGATCTTAATTATAAGCAAAAGACAATGAAAGCACTGAATAAACGTAGTGAAGTTTCTCTGGTCTGTGATGAACAACAAAAAAAATCTCATAGGCACATTTTATGTTTCTAGAAAATTCTCAAGTCGAATGCTTTTTGAAATAAGAACAGGCAAGCAATAATTGGGAAATAAGTTGTAAAGATTTTTGAATAGTTAAAAAAACTAAAGCATGTCTTTGATATGCTTTATACAGCCTCCTTACTTAATATCAAAGTGTGGGGTATCAAATGTCCCACTGTTTTTTAAGAGAACACTGCCTTTAAAAGAAAACTCAGGGACCAGGCTTTCACCAGGATGCTCAGGTTTCTCCAGATGTTCTGCCTCATGGAAAACGTCCACAGATTTTCTGTTTGGAAATCCTATCCACATGGGAAAAAAAGAGGAAGTAGAAAGCACTTGAGACACTTGCCCATGATTTCTGCCTGTCCCACAGAGCAACTGGAACAGTTGCAGAAATGCCCAGAAATTCCAGATTTTTCACTGTTGAGGATGTGCTAGTCCTATTGTGTGGAGAGAACCTGAGAATGGCACAGCTAGTCTGATGCATTTAGGATGTGTCTAACTTTTTGAGCATAAGGATATCGGGGGCATTGGTCTAAGGCTTCCACAGTGCCTTGGTCTTATCTTTTTTTCTCAAAGAGAGTGTTTCTTTTCTTAGGACAATATTTTTGTGAATATGATTTTTTTCAACACCTTGAAACTGGTGTGCTACCTGGGCACACTGTCACCTCCTGAGAGCTGATTTGTTATTTCAAGTGCTGAGTTAACTAAAAATGTGATTATATATCACACATTTATTTTAGTGATTGTGCTGAGAAGTATTGAGGCTAATTAAAATTCTACTACACCTCACAGAGAAGAAACAGGTTTAGTATTACTCAGTCCTCCCACTTCCTGCAATAAGTGCATTAAAAGCATTGAGAAGCTGTAAATTAGTCACACAGTCACTTGATATTGCTAAAGTATACTTTAATTTCAGAAAAACTATTTTGAAAGATGAAACATCACAATTTCTTGTTTATCCTGCTTTTGTATCAATATAAAGAAAGGAAGCTAGTAGATAATTTAGTGACATCCACTGCTTAATTTAGAAAGAAGGTTCAACGCTCATGCCAAAAAGCTATCCTTGTGCAAACAGATATATAAAAAAGGAGAGTCATATATTTTGAAAACTTTCTTTAAGAAGATGTGATTTTCTTTTAGTAACAAATCTGATGTTACCTTTCTGAAAGTATTATAAATATGCAATAGTTTGCAGTAATCTACTCTGCCTATTTTGAAGCTCGCTTCCTGCACCTAGAGCTTAACGACTGTGGTGATGACAAAGTCGAGTGCTTATGGGTAAGGATGAGKGGGARGGCCAACAAGGCAGAYATCCTGCTGGGAGTCTGTTATAGGCCACCCAACCAGGATGAAGAGGCCGATGAAGCATTCTACAAGCGGCTGACAGAAGTCTCCCGATCGCTAGCCCTTGTTCTTGTGGGGGACTTCAACTTCCCGGA
>JAYKAV010003249.1:78238-132524 GCA_035582835.1 Phoebastria nigripes
GTGTAGATGAGGCACTTAGGGACATGGTTTAGTGGGCATGGTGGTGTTGGGTTGATGGTTGGACTTGATGATCTTAGAGGTCTTTTCCAACCTTAATGATTCTATGATTCTATGATTCTACCATTCTGACAAACCTTAAAGTTGGCAGTCTTACCAGTTTGGACTTAGCACAGTAGAAAAATACCTTTTGTGATCATGTGTTCTGAACTACCTGAACTACAGGTAGTACAACACTCACTCTTTTCCTGGCCCTTAGCGAATACCCTGACAACGGGTTACAGAGTCAGCCTGTTTGACTTTCTTCCAGACCCATGACTACTATTATTTTGGCCGCATATATGCGCAGTATATGGTTAGTATTCCTGTTCAGGCTTCTCTATAGCTTCAGTGTTCAGTGTCTTATTTAAATGATATTTAACAAAACCTATTGTGCAAAAGATGGATTATGGTGATCCTATGATTTTGGAATAAAAATACCTGTGCCATCTCTTTGTGCTGTAAAGGAGCGTACAGCGTGCTGAGAGCACACCGAATAGATACCACTTGGCCTTTGGGCAGAGTCTAGCCTTCTCTCCTTTCTGCGTATGAATTGCTACAGATTTTATTTGAGGATTAGTTATAAATCTCTCCAGAATATCACTCCTAGGGATCTTTCAGATCTAGTGAGATTTGGGGCCTCTACTGTTTGGTGGCAGCAGCCAGTGGACAAGGGCTATGGGTAACTGAGTAAGTTGCTCCTTATGCTTGGACATCAAAATTACACAGAATTCTCTTTTTAGGCATCAAAATAGACTTTGTGCATCTTGCCCTAAGTGACATTCCCAAGGCTGTGAAGAATGTGTGGTGAGGAAAAGCTCAGCCCAGCTCAGCTAATTCCTTCTCCTCAGGCCAGGCCCTTTCTTCATGTTTCCAGTGTTAATGCAGCAGTAATTGCCTGAGGGATGATGTTTGCACTGATGCAAATATCTTTAAGATTTTTTTTTCCCCTCTGTTCTTTCATATCAGTCCAAAAGACTGAGAATGACTCAACCAGTTCAACCCATCTCTATGTTGAGATGTAAGGACTAGTGTCTGCTGACTACTGGATGCATGCCATTAACAAAAGCTCCATCCTCTAATATCTCAGTATCAAATATATATAGCTTCAGCAAGCAATGCACTTGGTCTTGGTAGGTTTCCATTAATAAACCCTAAATGTCTTCTCTTTCCCTTTTCTCCCTCTTATTCCCCCTTTTCTTGCCCTCCCCCCTGACACATACATGCACATTCCTAGGAACATCCCAGCATTTTGACTGAGACAGCTAGACCTGAATAGTGTCAACAATTTCAAATAAGACAAACGGGGGAAAGTACGCATCAAGAAACACACTCCTGAATTGCATAAAGTTTTAAACAGATGGGAAAATGGGCAGAAAACTGAAGCATGAAATTTAATGTTATTAAGTGGAAGGAAATATTTTGGTTTTATTGTCAGTTCCTCATGCTACTTAGCAGAAGAAGAGGAAGAGTTCTAAAAATAAACTGCTGTATTAGGGCGACAGAAAATGTGTAAGAAAGAATGACTTGCATCAAGCTTGTTCTAGAAAAATAAATAAATAAATAAATAAGGCCATTAAAGAAGATGGGTGCAGTCATCAGAAAACCTCTGACATTAACTTTTATGAAGCAGTTAAAATTCCCACTGCAGCTCCAGATTTGCATGTGAACTATGACCAATCATTCACTCTGAAAACAATATGAGATAAATTTACAATTTAGCTTGTGTTCTGTATGGCTCAATACAAATGAATCAAACAATATGCAATAAATTTCATGGACTGTTAAGTTTTAGTTCTGGTGATGTAAATCACAGGTGGGATCATATGACAGAGAGATATACTATTGGGTTGATGAAACAGTAAAGTAGAAAGCCAGATCTTGTTCTGAGTAGCCAGAAGTCAGTAGAGTGAAAAACACAGTAGAGAGATAAAGAATGGTGAAAAACCCCAAAGCTTATTGCCTTAAAGAAACTCCCATAAATAGCAGCTGTTTAACCCACCTGTAAAGAGACTGCAGAACTTAATCAGTGAGCTCCACTCAGTGACTGAAAATGCTAAGAGAAAGTTCCTGGAGTAACGGTCCAAAAGTATAGCTATTATGATTTCTTTCAAGCTCAACTAGTTCTGTCATATGAAAACAAAAGTATTTTATTCTCTGGTCTTGAAACAGTTATGGGTTTTGATTTCATGGCAATACTTATTCTATATTTTGCTCATGATCAGAAGAAGATCAGGCATGTAATGAAGCAAAATGGGCTTATATTTCTACTATATGCAACTAAGCTCTTGTGACGATTCTCCTGTTTGCTTATATTTACATGAGATTCTGAAATAATGCACATTCCACAGCAAATTTGGAGTTTCCAATCAGCTACTGATTCTGTGGATATTGTTTGTGTAAATTTCATTGTGACTTTTCTTCTYAACATAAACTTTTCTATACACATCTGCATAAAGTATCCACCTTAATTTCTTCTTTTGGATTTCCTCAGTTTTCTTGCCGCTTTAGATTTGTCTTCCAGAAAGCATCTGTTTGGGGAAGAGCCTTTCCTTAACACCTATCTCTTTTTAGATGCTGAAAATAAAGTAAACATCATTATCACAGACACCATTTAAAGAGCCTTTGCACAGACTAACTCCCAAATATCCACTTCAGATAAAGTATGTAAGGAATTTGATAATTTGGGGATGGGGGGTGTTTTCCGTTCCAAGGTCACCAGACCTGTACAATTCAGTGACTGAGCTAGAAAACTAAGGAAAACATTCCCTCAGGAGTTTTTTCAATGGTTTTGATTAGTGATAATGTATACTTCAGTACTTCTCATTCCAGGTTGGAACAAAATGGTAAAGTGTTACATTTCACATGAGTAATTTTGACCTGTAATGAAGAATATTTCTGTTCCAAGTTCTAGGTGTGGGGTATACCTCATTTATAATCTACTTATGCTGTACTATAAGATTGGTTGTACAGTACTGAAAGATTACTGTTCTATAAGATTAAGCTTTTGAGAAAGAGAGGGCAAACGATTCCTTTAAATCTAATTAGTGACATGAGACCTCTGTAGACCAAGCGTGAAAGACTGTTGGTAGGCTTCAAACAAGAAGTTCACAATCACCCAGGCCTTGCAAAGAAAGGGTGGCTCATTGAAGATGAAGGTTGTTGTGAAACACCTTGACCCAAAGGTTAAATTTTGGTCTTTTCCTGCTTATTTCTGAGGAAGGGAACTCCACTTCAGCTGGAGGACTAATGTCCCCATAAGCACAGTAAAAGCAAAGCACAGCATTGGAAGTGACTCAAAATGATAACTAAGTTTCAAAGGGATATTAAGCTCAGTTCTGATTAACTGGCCCAGTAGTTGTTAAGAAGTAAGTTCAAACATTTCAGAAAGAATGAATAAAATACATTTTAGGGAACAAAACCCAAGAAAAATCATAGGAACAATGAAAGGAAAGAAGAGGGAAAAGGGCATAAAAAGAAAATAAAAAGAGAGGAGATGAAGCATGTACTTAAAGATTTATACCCAAAGTCCTACCAAATCTGTTTCTTTTGTCACCCAGCAACAAATCCACTGACCACTATCTTTGTACAAAAACAAATCAGGAGCTGTGCCTCTCTGCCTATCATTAGAGAACTCTCTGATGTTCTCAGAAGCAACTCATTTAGCCTGCCTTGAGCAAATGTCTCATTAATAATCTTACTTCTTTGTTTTTGTTGGTTGGTTCATTAAGTTCATGCATGCATAAAGTTGCTGTTGCTGCAGATAATGTGCAAAGCCTTTATAAACCAAGGCTTTTCAAACTGTTAAAACATTTATTAATTCAGGAAAATGCTACACATTTCTAAAATCTTACTTCAACCAAGGCAATTGATTAGTCTTTTGTTTATTTCTTCCACAAAGTGCTTATTGACTTTTCAAATTTTCTGTTTGAAATCAACCCTCTGCTGTGAAGACATCTTTTCTAGCAGATGTTTCTCTCTGGTCTTTCCCCACCTATTTTTATTTACACCATGAGCCCTTGGGGATGGGAGATAGGATACCAGGGTGCTGGGCATGGCTGTGCAAGTCTCTGCTTTCTTTGTTTGAACTGCAGTCAGAAAATAAACCAGCCATAAATATGTATCCAAAATTTTAAAATGCTTTATTATTTTCTGCTTTGCAAAATTGAATCAAAATATTTTGTTTGCTTCAGAAGTGTTCCATCTGACATGACATAAAACACCGCTAAAGGTATTAGTGAGAAAAACAAAAAAGGGAGAGTGAGAAAATTACTCTCCTGAGAGAGTGCTCTAGCTTTCTAAGCTGTAGGGATGTCCTGGGGAAGTGCTTTCAGTCTCTCCTACAGACTCTGTCACACTTCAGATAAATTGTTAGATGTTTGATTGTGCATCAGCTGGAATCCATCAACGAGGCAAATGACCTAACAGGCAGGCTGGAATCATCTATGCAGTCTGGCATAATGACTATTTAAGTATTTTTATACAAAGAGGAAACGTATAAGCAGAGACTGTGAAAGCTCTGCCTCAGAATATCTAAATAGCTAGTGATTAAGACATTCATGCAAGAAGTAAAGTATATGAGTTCAAATTCTGATCCTGTATCAAGCAGAGGCTTTGAACTYTTTTTTTCCCCATGTGAATTGCTATTCAACAAACTATCCCATTTCTAGGACTGGACGACTTGCTATCCTTTTCATTTGCACCGTTCCAGTCTCTACAAAGTTGAATTGTGGGCTTGAATATGCTCACAGTGAGGGTGGAATTTAGCCCAAGTCTGTGTAACCAGATCACTGCTGAGGCACTGAATACAAGCTGCTGACACCACCTTTTTCTATGGCTCTTGTTTAAATTTAGCTTTCAAAATATTTCTCTAGATAAAATTATTGAACAAATTCAACCTGAATTCAAAAAGTAGTTTGCTTGCACAGAAAAGTAATTTTTGGCCACTTTTAGTTTTCAAAAACGAAAAAAGAAACCTCAGATGTAGTGCCAAGAGGTGTTCAGACAAAGGTAAGAGGCATGCTGTTATGAGGCAAGGTAGAAAAGATAGGAGGAAAAGAGAATCTGAGGGAGACCAAACTAAAAAAACCCTTTATAGTACAGCTATAGTTAGCTTATGGCATTTATGAATTTAATCTGATTGTGTATGCAGGCATTTGGACATAAGACAATTATTATCAACTCACACTCTTAGATAGACATCCTCTTCTCTGTTAATGTTAGCTGAGCAAGAGATAGTTCATTTATTTCTTCCAGAAGAAATTTTTACTTCATTGTATTTCTGGCAGATTATGGCTGGATTCTTCCTCAGCAACATGTGAGGGGAACAACTAGCAACAACCTATGCCCTCTCACACTGCCCACAGAAAGAACATCAACACTGCAATAGCCCACTTTATTCAATATTTGGATTATCCAATTATTATTATATTATTTTATTCAATTCATAATATATTATTCAATTATTCAATTATTATTATATTCAGTTTTTCACTATATTTGGAATGTGAGTCCAAAGAGACAGGACCACATAGAACTCCCTGTATTGGACTGGAACTCACTAAATATACTATGTGGATAGCTTTAGCAGGGATTACTTTCAAACTTCACATTACTCTTCTGTCTTGGCAATTTGTCCTCTCCTCCCTTCCAAATGGGAATTTTACATAACAGTTCCAAAGTGTCTGAGTTATGTGAAGATTTAAGTCTCAGTGCTACTGATTTTAAATGCAATTTCAGCTCCTAAATCACTTAAGTGATTTTGTTAAAAAAGCTGCCTTTTTCTTCCATGCGTTTGAGAGTTGTATTTTACTACCAAGAGAAAAAGAAAATTAATGAGGCTTGTAGTTTAAAATAAAAAAACAAACCCCTGCAATAACACCTGAGAATTTGTATGGCAGGGCTGGATCTTATTATTTCAGCCATTCTTGCTATTTTCACTTTTCAATCCTCAAGTTCATTTAATGTAGTTGGAGTATGAGACAAAAAAAGTTGTGTTCTGATTTTCTAATTTACCAGTTCACCAGTGCAGACTTCATAGACTCACTGCCTTCAAAGTAATGGAGTGGAATTCAATATATATTGTATCTTCTTTTAAAAGGAATATAATTAGCATGAAAACTGTATTTTGCTTGTTTCTGATGCTCACATTTCAAAATCCTGCACACTAGGATAGATGGCGTCAGTCCACACAAAGTAATGTAGCTTCTTATGTACTGTTTCAGAAGAAATACATAGTATGGCAAGACTCCCTCTGGATTTAAAACTAGGTGAAGTGTTCTTTAAAAAGGATATGAATGAATGCAAGACTATTGATAAATGTCTACAGAGAAGCACCTTTCAAGAATGTACTCTGAATGATTTGGTTCAGCACATTTATTGATTTTGCATATATTACATGATGAACAGCTTCTACAGAAAACTATGGGCACAGGCTCTTCCACCCCAAACAAGTTCAGTGCACAATGCATTTGTGAGTGAGGCAGCAGGTAAATGCTCCTGGTGCTGCAGTTTACATGTACTCAGGATACTAGTAAGAGCATGCAATCAGGTAGTACCCTTGCCGTGAAGGTTAGCGAGTTCTTCTAGCACCTGTTATTGCTTTATGAGCTAAAAGGGTTAGCTTAAACAGAAAGACAGATCAAGGGAGAGAAGAAATCAATCAGAAGGGCAGAGAAACCCAGAAAGATGTAGAGTGGTGGCAACAAAACTGAGGGAAGGGGAACAGTACAAATAAGCCAGAAACCACCGGACAGCACAAGCATTGGGATGTGCAGGTGTCCTGGTTCCAGCTGGGACAGAGTTAACTTTCTTCCCAGGAGCTGGGGAGGGTGTGCTGTGTTTTGGGTTTGGTATAATAGGAGCGTTGATGGCCCATTGATGTTTTGGGTGTTGCTGGGTGGTGCTTGCACCGGGCACTTTTCGGCCTCCCATGCCCTGCCAGGTGCATGGGAAGCTGGCGGGGGGAGCATAGCCGGGGTGGTTGACCCAGCTGGCCAGTGGGGTATTCCATACCATGTAACGTCATGCTCAGTATAAAACTAAGGGTGTGTGGGGGCCCTGGGTCCCAGGCTCTTGTTCGGTTCGGCGGGTGGTGAGCAACTGCATTGTGCATCGCCTGCTTTGTATATTGTTGTTGTTGTTGTTGTTATCACTGTTATTATTACTGTTCTACTTTGTTTTATTTCAATTATTAAACTGTTTTTATCTCAACCCGCGAGTTTTCCTACTCGTGCCCTCCCGATTCTCTCCCCCATCCCACCGGAGCGGGGGTTGTGAGCGAGCGGCTGCGTGGTGTTTAGGTGCTGTCAGGGTTAAACCACGACAGCAGGGATATCAAAACTGAAGAAAACTGACATCTTTAGTTTTGCTGAGTTTGTTTCCACATGGGATTTATTTCGGGAGTAAGACGCTAAAATGTAGGCATCTACATGCAGGTATCCATATGTGCATGGGTGTCTAAGCTCTCATTATATTTGATGGAGATCTAGTTAACAGAATCCGTGGAGCCTGGAGGACTGTTACATATGGCAACACTGGACAGATTGATGACCTGCACCTTACTGACTGGGCCAGGTGGGATGCAGCAGGGTGACCAAGCTGGCTCTGCATACCTGTGTGGACAGCTCAGCTGAGTTGTTTGTGTCTTTGTGTCTGGCTCCTTACTTCTTTCTCATGAGGGCTACGTGGGTAACAGAAGTATATGCCATCTCCACTTCATTCTGTCTCAGGGGAGCAGAGTCATGTTTGGTTGACCTCTGTCTTACAACTTTTTTTTCCTTCCAGTGTTTCTGGAAACTAGATGTGCTTTAATTTCTGAGATAAGGTTGCATTTCTGGGAAATCTAAAGATTTCTATGGAAATATTTTTCTCTTTCCCAAATTACTTTGTTTCTTCATTATTTCCAAGAGTTCTAATACTGGGAAGTTCATTTTTTTCTATTCCCGCACCTTTACTCCTAAGAAAACAATGGAACTGTATAAAAGAATATTCTGTTTTCAGGATGGAATGAAAGATGCTTACCAGATTGAAACATTTACTTTAGAAGAGAAAAGCAATCAAACTAAAAGAATGAATTGGGAAAAATTTCCATTTTTTCCCAACAATTAGGATGACCGTTTTTTGCAGCTGACTCACAAAATGAAAATGAAAATTGCTACTGGTGATGTTTTTCAAGTGACTGCCCTCTTCTGGAAAAGTTTTTGGGTTTCTGAAAGAGTAAGGTGTAGGTACCTGAGTAAATTTGACTCCTAAAATATCCAGGCTCCCAAAATATACTCCAAAACCTCTGGGGTACAAACTTATCATAAACATATATACTGCTATCTTTCTGCCCAGAAATATCATGGGTTAGTTCCCTTCAGATCAGAGATCACAACTTCAATCATGTCAGATTTAATCCCTCCCACCTTCTCTTCGATCTCTACTCCCAGCTTAACAACCAAACCAAACCAAACCAAACCAAACCAAACCAAACCAAACCTGCTTGATGTTATTTTTCAGGCTTAGATTTCAGACCTGGATGATCTAGGAAAATGTAGAGAATACAGAGACACATACGTGGAGGCTCTGATTAACCAACCTGAGGTGAACTGAAGCTCATTTGTGTCCACGATGGTACAAAGTAATGATTCAGTTTTGCACAGTGATCAGAATACCCCAAAGGAAAATGCATCCAAGTGCTGCGCTGTGAAGCTCTTCAGCAAGAAAGCTGTTAAATGTACATTTGAGGTTCTTAATCATCTGCAGTGTGGAAGTCCCCTAAGACCTTGGCAATAATCACAATTCATTGTAAAGTTTTACTTCAGTTGTAGTATGGGGTAAAGCTTTAATTAAAAGACAGATGCAAGAGCTAGACTGACGTCATTAGATATTTTCAGGGTGATGGCAGGGTGAGAATAAGGGTATTTCCAAAAAGAGCAATACCATATGAAACAAATGGAAACTCATTATTAGTAATGGAGAGTAATACATTGTGACATGATTTACTTAATGGAATCTCCATTGCTTGAGTGATTTCAAATCAGATGTACCAGGAGAAGCAATACTATAATATAGCACAAAGTTAGCAAGTGACAGACAATGTTACACAGATTTTTATATCTCCAATGCCGTTTCTAATGAGTAAGCAAAGAAACAATGCCATTATTTTCAAAACACCATAGGAAAAAATGGAAAAAGTCCATATTCCCCTTTTCTTACTCCCATGAGAGTCATAGTGGCATCATCAGAAAAAATAAAGTAAGCAGTGCTTAATTTACCTGTTTAGAAACATGGTCTGACTTTAGGAAATTATTCCCTGCATTCAAGTGCCTACTAATTGCAGTAGCAGTGGCTTCTTTCAGCGAATCAGGATGATTTAGTACTGCATATTGAAATCTTCACTATGACCTCAGCTCCCACTCTCTTAAGCCTCAAAAATGTTTGTTTTAAAACTCTTCAGGTACACGTTTTTTCTGCTCAATAACATCAGTTTCAATGATGGTCATAGTAGCAGAGGGTTAATAACAGTATTGTGGTACTCTGCAGTTCACTGGTTTGGCCTTCCATCTCCTGGTTTATCTACCCTAAGACCAAAATATTATCCTGTAATAAAATGAAAAGCCACTATTATTGCTTGATGTAAGTACACTTAAAATTATTATTAGTAGTGTGCTTGGTAAGGTTAAATCGTGAGGTCTTTGATGCTAACTTCAAAAATTACATCTCTGATTTAACTAGAATAAATGAGATGGTTGCTTCTCTCTAATTAAAGGCAAAAATGTATCTATGGTACTTGGCAATTTTCTGTCACTTAACACTGTATTACAGCAGCATTTATTACATTCATTATATTATAATTACAATTACCTTACATTTACTGAGGGTCCAATCCTCAGAAACCTAAGCTGCCTGAAGAAAAGAATAATGTTTATGTGAAACCAAAAGGAAGCCTATGTACCAAACTGAAGGTGAAGTTCATGAGCCTGTTAGATATTTCATGGGCAGAGCCCATTAGTCCTTTTCTCTGTGTACAGAGTTAGGGTGATATTGCCAGCAGCTATAAACATCCTCACTGACCGCACTCAAGGGCCCTGTTTGCAAGGACACAGCTGCAGGTGCTTTTCAAAAAGTGAAGCGGTTCCTTTTGGTTGATCCCTGAATTTTGGGATCCCTTGTCAGTGTAGCCGAAAGACTATATTTCTGTTTCTTGTCTCTTTCAGGCAGACAGTGGCAAGCAGTAACTGGTGACTGGCAAACAGAAAGGGAACCCCGGCTGGTTTTACTCTTKCAGGGAGTGAAAGCAGCATGGCATGGATGGTGCGTCAGCTGAGCTGAAAGTTTAAGAGAAAGAAGGAGAAGGGTTACCTTGGAGAGAACAGTGAGTGACTAAATGGGACATTTTCTAAGAAGGATCTCCCATTTATCTTTTTTTTGTGCAAGACAAGCATCATTTCTTCCTTCTTCTTTCCTGACTCACCTGTATTCATGTTCTTTCCATTTTGGCTCTAAACATCAGCACAATCATGCTTTACTCGCACGAATGCTCCCTGGAAAACAGATTTAAAACTTAAAATCCTGAATAATTATTGTAAGATTTTTAAATTTTTTTTAATGGGGCATGATCCGGCGAGATCATGGAGCAGATCCTCCTAGGGAAACTATGCTAAGGCACATGGAAAATAAGGAGGTGATTGGTGACAGCCAGCATGGCTTCACTAAGGGCAAATTGTGCCTRACAAATTTGGTGGCCTTCTATGACAGGGTTACAGCATTGGTGGATAAAGGAAGAGCAACTGACATCATCTACCTGGACTTGTGCAAAGCATTTGACACTGTCCTGGCATGACATCCTTGTCTCTAAATTGGAGAGACATGGATTTGACGGATGGACCACTCAGTGGATAAGGAATTGGCTGGATGGTCGTACTCAAAGACTTGCGGTCAACGGCTTGATGCCCAAGCAGAGACCAGTGACGAGTGGCGTTCCTCAGGGGTCGGTATTAGGATCAGCGCTGTTTAACACCTTTGTCAGYGACATGGACAGAGGGATTGAGTGCACCCTCAGCAAGTTTGCTGACAACACCAAGCTGTGTGGTGTAGTCGACACGCTGGGGGGAAGGGATGCCATCCAGAGGGACCTTGACAGGCTTGAGAGGTGGGCCCGTGCRAACCTCATGAAGTTCAACAAGGCCAAGAGCGAGGTCCTGGACATGGGTCGGGGCAATCCCAAGCACAAATACAGGCTGGATTGAAAGCAGCCCTGAGGAGAAGGTCTTGGGGGTGTTGGTTGATGAGAAGCTCAACATGACCCRGCAATGTGGGCTTGCAGCCCAGAAAGCCAACCGTATCCTGGGTTGCATCAAAAAAAAAACGTGACAAGCAGGTCGAGGAGGTGATTCTCCCCCTCTGCTCCACTCTGGTGAGAGCCAACCTGGAGTACTGCGTTCAGCTCTGGGGCCCCCAACATAAGAAGGACATGGACCTGTTGGAGCAAGTCCAGAGGAGGGCCACGAAGATGATCAGAGGGCTGGAGTACCTCTCCTATGAAGACAGRCTGAGACAGTTGGGGTTGTTCAGCCTGGAGAAGAGAAGCTCCAGGGAGACCTTAAAGCAGCCTTCCAGTACCTGAAGGGGGCCTACAAGAAAGCTGGAGAGGGACTTTTGTCTTTAAACTCAAAAAGGGTAGATTTAGATTAGACATAAGGAAGAAATTCTTCACTATGAGGGTGGTGAGACACTGGAGCAGGTTGCTCAGAGAAGTTGTGGATGCCCCATCCCTGGAAGTGTTCAAGGCCAGGCTGGATGGGGCTTTGAGCAACCTGGTCTGGTGGAAGGTGTCCCTGCCCATGGCAGGGGGGTTGGAACTAGATGATCTTTAAAGTCCCTTCCAACCCAAACCATTCTATGATTCTATAATTTGATTGCACAATGTAAAGTTCACGCTGTTTTAGTTAGTTTCTTAACTCTGTGGAGAGAAAAAATTTAATGCAATCTAACTATCACTGTGCAAATTGTGAATATTCAAAATCTACAAAATAAGAGCTTTGGTTTATTAGTTCTTTAAGAAACCTGTGAAAATTTCAAACTCCTTATTCCCCAACACATACAGAAAAAAGATAATTACTATGACTTATTCAGTTCTTGTTTGCAGTAGGAAGGAAACGCATATAAAAGGTGAAGTGACTACTTCTGTTTGTAGATCAAATACAGACAGAAGCAGTGAATACAAACTGCTGAATGAGTGAGCAATATAATTATACTTAGAGCAAATAATTCAGAAAAGAATTATTCTACTGTTCGAACAAAACAGTGGGTCAATTCATCTGTGTAAGGTCATTGCATTTTGTGAGTAACATACTTTCAAAACATTCAGAGCACAGCACAGAAGACATTTGTAGTCTCACAAATGTATCCCTACTTGTTATTGTTGTAATTTACCAGACAGATCCTGCTGTTTTGCTAAGATCTCTGCCTAGGCCATTGAAATCAAAGGAAGCTTTGATTTTAATGGGAACAGGATCAAGGTTTAGCCACTCAACATGTCCTTGAGCCAAAACAAAACTTCCAAGGAGGTTAATGTCGAGAGCGCTGTTTTGATTGCATAATGATGCCAACAGACAAGATAGCAAAAATCATTGGGCTGCACTGAAATTGAAAGTGTACGTGTCTATTTTAAACTGCTAATACTTCATCTAACCCGCTGTGCTGAACAGTCACAAAATGAACCTATGCAGCTGAATTGCTGTCCATAAAGCAAAAGCAAGCAATAGAATGTTATTCCATTTCTATAATATAGTTATTTCTGTGTTATTGCAGCAATAGTGAAAAATTTACAGTACCCCAACACTGAGATGCTGCATTTTGGGAATCATTTACAGATATATTATTCTAAAACAGCATTTTCTGTGAAACAGGGAGATGCATTCTTTACAAAATGAAATTATTCAGCAAGGTGATCAAAAATTTACTCCCTGGGTAGACTTATCCACCAGTACGGTGGCAAATACTGAGTAAAACCATAATCTTTCAAAAGATTAAAGTACTGGGAGTTAACCTTTAAATTAAATTCCTGTATAAGCATATTTACTGCATCTTCAGGAGCTGTCTGTGGCTTGAGATGGCATAGCATTCTTTAGGATCCAATTTTAGCAGGTAAATTCTCCTGGAGGGGTACGATCCTACAAGTAGAAAAGCTACAGAAACATATCCTGTTAAATTCCAGGAAAAATATTAATATTCTGCCAAAAGGTTTTTAAAAAAATGGGAATCTCCTAAACAGTTTGAAGGTGTTCACAATATACATTTTCTTTTTAAGCTGTATTTTCTTAATTCTATTCTTGGAGAAAGCATGATTCCCATTTTAAAATAAGTTTGGGAAAAACATTTCCAGTAATATATACCAATTTTAGGACTGACGCTGGAGTATGTTCCTTTTTTTTTTCCCTCCTTATGCCATAACTGAGGACTGGGAGAGACCGTCCTCACAGAAAAATGAATGCGATTCTCTGCGCAGCCACATTGCTCAAAACTCAAGATAAAACCTGAATCTAGTTTCAGATTCAAAACTCAATTTTGCAATTTAATTTATCACTACAGTAAGCCAAACACTCCTATTCATTATGGTGAGTCAATCTATATATTTACTGGTCAGCTGGAAGTCATACTAAAGAAATGTATTCATTTAAAGCCACAGTTGCAAGAATATGTGTTCCATATTTTTTCACTTGTGAAATTTGTCTTCGTATGCTGTACAGCAGACTCACTGGAATTATTTTCCTATATTCTGCTAACTATTATTATTTATATATTTTAATTTTATTCTACAGTTTCAAAGTTGCTTCCATAATCTTGCTGAAATACTTCATCCATTAATAGTCAATTTTTCTTACTGAGAAAGATAATAAGAATAGATAGGAAGATATAAAAATTTAATAGTCTTTTCAAGACTTAATGATGCAAATCAGCCAATGCATCTGTGCATATTAATTCAAAGCAATCCTACAGTTATGAAAACAAAAACCTGTTTTTCTAAAACAATGGTAAATGCATTAGCTGAATGTTTTAAGGGAAATTGCACTCTTAGTTATTTTATTAAACAATTCATAAGACAATGCTAAGGTATTCAATGGGTGTAAACATCTGGTGTTTATGCTTCTTGTGCAGTACCACAGATGACTAATTATTTTCCAGGTGTCACGGAGAAGAAAATTGGTTAATCACCCAGTCAATTTAGCCTAATGTTCTGCAACTGAGAGCTGCTGCTTGAAGTTTTGTGTGTGTATGTGTATGCACATGAGCATGTAACCATATTCCGGACCTCATTCCACTTCTTCTTACAAGATGGAGACGTCCAGGGTTTGGCAATGAATTTGCACTGATACGGATCACAGAACAAAGTCTTTGTAGCACAGAGATGAACTTGAGGATATACGGGATGAAGGAGCAGACTAAAGCATATATTTAAGTTCTTTACTGACACAGGTCAGAGAGAGAAAAAAGATTGAACCGTGTTGAATCTCTTCTGTAATTCATAATTGCCTAAAACATGCTGAAATGAAGACCTAGAACGAGAATAAGATTTTGGAGAACTGGATGATCTGGCCTAATACTCATTATCACAAGCAAGACCATTGCTGCAGCCTTCCCTCTTAATTAATGGGGTCCTCACTGCTGTGTGTAGGGAGGGCAGTTGTATACCAAAAGCCATGATTAGCACTTCTCAGTGTCTTTTTCTCAAGATTTGATTTTTGTACAGTTCAGTTACTCGTTTGAATCTCCCATAGACACCTACCATTCTGCTGTTTAACTTAGCAGAGTGGGTAGATTCATGGAGCTACATCATGGAGGGTTTAGGAACTGGATTTTCCTAGGCTGACCTCTAAAGGACAGTTACTTTTCTGAAGTGATACCTTATTTTCCTCACCTGATGTTGTGACCCAGAATTCATGACCCTTCATATAATTTACACAGATAGATGTTACACATGCTTATTTTCGGAAGAACTTTTGGAACTCTTTTTGGGTTCCCCCCCAAAAAAGAAACTACAGAGTAACATTTAAAACACTGTATAGAAAAATTAAAGTTCTCTACAGTTCCAGATTAATAAAGGATGTGGAAAAAAATAGTGTGAAAAAGGTGGTAACTAGTCAGAGAGCAGAAGTGGGTGGAGCAGGGTGGTGTGGAGTAGAAAGATATTTGTGGTGTAAATTGACTGGCACTGAGCTTCATCCCCAAGAAATTAAAATCACTCTTCCACCTCAGCTGTTCCCTATTGCTTCTGCTTCTCTTATCCCCTCATCTTTGCAGCTCCACACCAGAGCCCCTTTTGCTCAGATGATGTGCAGCAATATTGTGTTCAATTATGGCTCTTCCCTTGAAAATACCTGATTTCAGAGCATGTTTTCAATGTAATCACATGTGTGAACATAGCAAGTTCAGAGACACAAACTGGATTAAATTTATCTATTCAGGACAACAAGGGCAATGACACTGCAGAATTTCTCCTGTTCAATCCCTTTAAATTAATATCTGGAATCTGTGGCTTCCTATCTTTCATACTGAAGTTAACTGGATTCATGCTAGCTTAGTTCAGTGTGACAAGTGCAACAGTGATTCTCCCCAGCTACAGAATATATATACACAAACATATATACACACATATACATGTATATATATACACACATACATAGACATACATATATGTGTGCGTGTATATACACATTTATGTATATCTATTTATATATACATATATATGTGTATATAAATATACATATATGTGTGTGTACATATGAATATATATATTATATTTATATAAATATACATGAATACATATATATGAAAAATCTCCTGGAATATACCAAAAACAACATGCAAGGGCCAAAATACTTAAAAGCCATCTCCAGAATAGTTTAAGGACTATTATATCCAAATTTAGTCCACTGGACTTCAGCTGCCCACCAATTTTCTTTTTTTTTTTCTTTTATGTAATCTCCAAGTGTTATTACAGTGTGTTTTTTCTACTCTTTATAGGATAAAACACTTCTGGCCATATTTGTGTTGTTTTCACATTATATATGTTTGCTTTATTGTTTTTTTCCATTGATTTCTTTACTTTTTTTTTTTTGTCTCCTATCTTCTAAATAATTCTGCCAAAAGTATTTCTTGGCAGTATTTCTTGTTTGCACAGCAAATAATACAATCATCTGGATTCCTTACAGATAATCACAGCCTGGATTCTTTACAGATAATTAGTGGATCAAATTGTAGTGACAGGTTGGGGAGGAGGCAGGTAACCACAGGAGAAGGAGGAGAGGTAACACACCATCTAGGGACAGCTTGTTTCAGCTTGAATGGAGCAGGAGCTGAGAGCAGCTCATTACTGAGCATACCCCATGGGTGACATTTCTGCAGGCCCTCAAGAAGGTCATCTTGGTAACTGTTTCTTGGTATTACATTAACTGCAGTGCTCCAAATGCAGTTTTTCAGGCACAGTTGGTATGCTGACTATTAAAAATACTTATTCAGGGGATCTTTGGGTCCTACCAAATTTTTAGGATCACAGTGGCAAAATCATAGTCCAATTGTATGAACTTAAGGAAACTACTGTACTTGCTCAACTTGAAATATCTTATAGAGAGAAGTCAGTAGAAAACTTTGTAATACAGTATATTTCCGCACAGCCCCTGGGAGAAACAGATGCACTGTGGGCTTGCATGGTGGACTTAATCCTGGGCCTGAACCTGTGGTCATGGCCGGGCTCTTCCCACAGCTGCAATTAGCACTAGCAGTGACCGCTCTGTTAATGCTCTGGAGAGCAAAGAAAGATGGATGAGGAAGGTGCGAGAGTAGCTGTGCTGATTAAACAAGGTGCCAATAGCGGGCGGTCTCAGCGTAACCCTTAGCAGATGTTGGGTTTTAGTGCTATTCTGCTCTCACCACCATACTACATGGACAACATCTGTCCTGCACTTTGTAAGGCCCAGCCAGAGGGAAGAGTAGGCTTGATCCCTGAGCCATCTTCCTTCATCTACATTGCCCAATGCAGGGACCAGCCACAGGCTGCTTCCAAAACTGATGTAGTATGTGAAGGTTGGATCATTATGGAAAGCATCCCACAGCTGATCTATATACCTGACTTGTCTTGGGACAGGACTATGGGACCATATGGGATATGTTGGCCATCCAGCTATACGTTACCAACAGCCTACAATGTAAGGCAGGAAGATCTTGGTGTCTTTAAACTACATAGTCCTCTTGTGGTAAGTATCTAAACGTCATTACTACATCTCTTCAGTAATGAAATGAAGATGTGGCATCTGACTGCCCAGGATAGTAGAAATTCTGAATACAGACCCCTGCTTAAACAGGACAAGGCAGAAATCAAGCTTGCAAAGCCTTTAAATGAAAATATAAAGTCTATTAGCAAACCTGGATCTAATGATTCTTTCTCATAGTCTGACATTGATAGTGTTAGCATGTTGAAATTCAAGACATATTATGATATTGCCCTTCTCCTTTTTCTCCCTCAAAAATGCTATAACGGCCTTTAAAAACAGCATAATCAAGCCATGATTCTATTGTCAACAGTCTAGAATAAATCTTGCTCTCTGGCATTTAGTTATTAGGTAACATAGTCACGTTTCTTTCAACTGTGCTGTGAACACAGAATAAATGGTTTGTGATGTTTAGCACTCTTGGTTAAAATCCCATTTTTACGGTTCAAGAAAAGTGCTATGACCCATGCACTGCAACTACTGATTTATCTGCATGGCAGCTTGGATACCAAACCAGTTTTAAAATACTTCTGAAAACATCAAATGTGTTATGACTTAAAACCAAACAACAATAAAATAACGCTGTTGAGTTTCTGGCAAGTGCAAAAATTCAGAGAAATTCCTTAGTAAAAACTGAATGCAAGCAAATCAATGTATGTCATCTTAAAGGCACCTTGCTTGAGAGAGAATTTATAAACAATAGGAACAAACTATCATATAGTAACATCAAGGAGCAAGTTCAGACACTCAGAGATGTGAAAATGTCAAACATAATTAAATATTTAAATGATTTTTCCCCTAAAAAATTCTGAAAGGCTTCCCTAGTGAGCTCACACTATGGAAAGGGCTAAGAACGGACTTACACTCTTGGTTACATCACTATAACCAGTTCAACCCACATCAGGCCGACTGCGGTACTGGCATGCAGTCCTACAGTGTGGATTGATTCCCAGTTTCAGCCTGGTTTTGGATGCCTGCACAACTGTTGCTTTGAATTTTTTTTCCAAATTACAGAGCATACAAAGCTAAGCTGTCTCACCTGCAGAGCTGCCACTGAAGATTTCTTATGTGTGATTCAAAGGAGGGCTACTCCTCATTCAGATTTTCCTGGACTCCTAAAATTTTCTTTTGTATAAACTTTGCTTAGGTAGGTTTGAATATTTGTTCAGGAATAAAGACTAAAACAGAGCAGATATGAGCCCTCCCCCACCAGTCCCAGCACAGGACTATACCCTTCTACTGTATAACCAACTTCATAGATGTTCCTCTGCTCCATCACACTCTGCATCTTCCTTTATGCAGTGGGAAATGCATTGCTAAAGAAATATATTTCATAACGGAAAGCTAGTTTGGGAGGTGAAAACTGTCTACTGTAGATACGTGGAAAAGCTAATTTAGAGATGTCTTGGGTATCTTTAACAAGACAGAATTTTACAGAAACTGCGGCAAATCTTACCTAGATTATTTAACCCAGGTTTCTAGAGTCCAAATCCAAGTATATGAGCTACAAGAACTTCTCTCTAAAGCCATGCTTTCCAGCGAAGACCGAATAACTACTTTCTATTGCTAGGGTAATAATCCCTTTCTCATCTGCGTATTTCCCTTAATGAGCTAGAGGGTTCACCTTCCTCAACAGCGATTTACTCTTAAAGGAGGGAGGTGTGTAGGGGGGAGAAGTTACAAAGCATCCCATTGTCTGCTTTGCTTAAACCTGTGGCTAGTCCCTGACTGCACTAAGAGAATGATGAGGAGCTGCTCTGTCTCTGCCCCTGTACCCAAGAGGCTTCAAAGGAGATGGGGCTTTGGCCTTGCCCATATGCTGGCCAGCAGACCCGGCTGGCTGAGCTGGCATTCCTCCAGGAACGGAGGGATTCTGCACTGCCCAAATTCAAGGTCATGTCCAGTAAGTTAATACTATCCTTCAGTGATATAGCCATGCAACAAAAGCTCACTCACAATGGGTGTTCCAAAACTTTCCTTGAAAACAACATAGAGTGGCTGAAATCACAACATTTAATAATACTGTATTGTTTTGGGGAGGAATTTTGATAGCCAAAATCTGCTGAAACAAAATGAGAAACCTGAACAATAATGTCTCACGGCTTTAATCTACAGGTAGAAATTGCCTGTTTAACCTTTTATTTCCTGGCTTTGTTAAAATATTATCCAAACTGAACTATCTATATAAATAATTCCAAATTGACATTAAAAATATTTCTATGGAACTTTCAGCTTTTCATTCTGCTTCAGAAAGCAACAATAACAAACAGTTTTTGAAATTTCTTGGGAATTAAAATGAGATTTTCCATAAGCTCTATTAAATAGACTTTTCAAAGATTCCAGTCTGCAATAATTAAAGTACTGTAATTAGGAAAACAAGACAAGTCCATTTCAGATACCACTTCAGACATCTGTTTAAATTGTGATGTCCCAGTATATATGTTTTTGCTTAACCTGAATGCTTAAGGATACGATGTTTCTAAACTGAAGTGATGTCTTCCCAGAGCTTCTACTTGAAGCATATCTRCTTGTAGAGTAATATTTTTAGGTCAAAAGGATTTTTATATAACAGAAACTTATACATTCTGCCATGACGTATTAATGGAAATATTTTCTTGATACTATACTTTTTACAGTTTTGTTAGCTCAATCAACCCTTCTAATCACCCAGAATGATGTGCAGCATATTTTATTAAATCAGCTACTGGAGCTGCACTGTACAGAAAACAAGAGTGTATAAACACAATATGCAGTAGACAAATAGTTTTAACAAGTATAGAACTACATGTATAAGCCACACCACTGGGTAATATATAGATATTAAGCCAAAAAATCATATAGGAATAGACGACAGAGATTCCCTTCTGCTTCTTGAACATCTATGCAAATAGGAAGCACAATGCTAAAGCAAGTGCTTTGGTGCTACAAGAGGTACTGTCAAAGCACTGTACACCTCCCATGAGTCTAAATAAGCAGTTTTGGGGATTACACAAGGTTGCCCCGTTCTTCTGTACATGTGTTGCTACTTGAAGTCTGAAGCTGAAGGAAAACTTCCTCCATCACATGCAATGACTGATGTTTATTTGTTTGCCTTACATCACTGTTGTCATCACAGTCTGAAAATAAAGAGGGCGATATATTTCTGAGCCTCAGTTTCTTAGGGATAAAAAACAATTATGCAAATAGCAGATGTAGGTCTTTTTAGACTATGCATTGTTGTTTATACTGATGTTTTCTGAAGCTCTGAATGAAAGTGACATTTGTTAGAGTGACAGCCAGTGTTTTTCTGGTGATTCAGGATGGGATTCATCTTGTCTCACTTCCTCCATCAAAGCATGAAATGTGCAATCTAAAATAATTGTGCAGTCTAAGAATAACCATCTCTCTCTGTTGATTCTGGAAGGTACCTAGAGAGCTTATCTTACAGTACATACCTAATTTTTTCTGTCTAATGTCACCTGAAGTGCATCCTATCCACAGTTGCCTGGATGAGTTTGTCATCTGATACTGATCACTTATCAATAACTTTGAGTAAATTCACAAATTCTGTAGTGTTTACTATCCTCATTTACTTGTTTCATGACAGTCTCTGTCCATAAGAGTGAATATTAATGGTGCTGGACTGTTTGTACATGTTTCTTAGAAAAGATATTTCTCAGTGTATGCCACTGTGGGAATTGTGTCCAAAGAGGAAAAACTAGTGGGAGCAGGAAACAAAGCAAGCCTCAGGTGAAAACAGAGCCTTATTTGTCTACACAACAGTAATAATAAAGTCTGGAGATGTCTTTCTAAGTGTTTTTCGCTAACCAGCTACAACTTCCTTTCTGGTCAGCAACCCTGGTGAGGCAATTGGCTTATAAAACCTGTGATTTAAAGTGAATCAGATCCAAAGGGACAAAGACCTGTATGTCTGATCCCCTTCTACATCTTCCTTACTCTTCAAGGAACCTGATGAATCATTCCCTAGTCCTTTATCATTAAATAGTTTGCACACCCCAAGTGGAGAATGGATTCATTGCCAGCTGATCTTCAGGTCCCTTAGCATGACATCTGAGCAGTCTCTTCTCTGACAAAGAGGTTGAACTGGACTTCTGAGATGGTGAACTTGTGACTGAGATTTCCATCCTGCTGAGAAGTTTTGATGAACCTTATCTCCCTTTCAGGAACACAGTAGTTCTCAAAGTACTGAAAGCCATTTCTCCTAGGCATAGCAGAGTCTTACCTTGGGTCAGCACCAACCGTTGTCAGCTCATTCATCTTCTGTTCCTTTCCTAATTACTTCATCTAAGCAGATAGCTCCGGAGGAAGTCTACATGGGTCAGACCATGAGGCTCTTCTAACTATGGCCTGAGGTAGGGTTGAGACACCTCCTTATATCACTCATGCTTGTTTCCCTTCAGAGCATAGAAAGGTTACCTGTACATTAAGTTCTCGATGAATTAAAAATAAAGTAGGAAAAATCCCCACAGGACAACATTACCTTATGTTTCTTTCTCAGTGTAGCTAAGAAAAAAAAAAAAATCTTAGCTTTTCATGGGATTTGTTTAGCTCATGGGAATAAAACCGATTTTTTGAGAAGCACTGGAGGAGTAATTGCAAATAAGTTTATAAAAGTAGACTTTTCTCCACTCAGGCACTAAATAATATTTTGATAATCGCACATTTTCCTTCACTATCATCACAACTCATCAGGAGGAAGATCATTTTATAAGAAGAAAACTTTAGAGACTCTCAGTTCATCTCAGATGTCATGAGATTATCTCTTTTATTAATTTGAATTCATCAGACTAACACAGTTATCTTATCAACTGCATGTGCTGTCTGTACAGCACCCACATTGTGACTTGACAACAGGATGTTACTGAAGGTTCCCAAAGATACTCAGATGATTTTCAGATATCTACTTCTTCCCAGATAAATGAAAATCTTGCCAGCTTGTCTCACATTCTCTTTTTTTTTTTTTCCCCCCGTAACCCCACAAAAGTCAAACAAACCCTGAGAAAGAGTGATATTGCAGCCTTTAGTTGTCCAGGTGCCTCTTTAGTCAGGTAACTAACACTCACTTTGGCTGTTGAATGTCACCATGTCTATAATCTGTGAATCTTGTCACAAGTTTCTCTGGTGAAGATCTTCAAACTCTCAAGGCAGTATTCCTCTGGTTTTAAGAGGAATTCAGCTCTTTTCATCTCCGGTGCTTTGAATCTCAGTCCTCTATCTGTTAAATGTGGTGAAGGCACTGCTTTCTCACACAGAAGGGTTTATAAAGGAAGTAACACTATAATTTTGAGGTCTTTTTAGATTCTTGTGGCAATGGGAGCTATATACATAGATTGGATAACAGATTGGATATACTGAAAAAAAGCAACATCTTGTGCCAGGAAGACCTCAACATGTCCTTATACATTAAAATAAAAATGGATGCTTGTTTTGGAGCTTGCATGAATTATAACACACAGTTTAAATAGAACTAGTGCTCTGTTACACTAGGAAAAAGTTTGGATGTGCCATAGTATAGAAAATCAGCTGTACATTGACAGTGTCATGTGGAAATCTTATTGAATCACATATGTGAAAAGGATTGTGCCTTTAGGGTATTGGAGTAGTAAAACTCATCTTCAGTTTCCAAGAACACACGTATCCATTGCATTTTCTACAAAAACAGGTAGTTCCATTAAATCATATTATAATTTAAAGATATATGAACCAGTCTAATTTATTACATGAAATAAAGGACTGTAACTGAGAGATTAGTAACAGGAATTTGGGGTTACATCACCTTTGCCTTTGCCTCTTCCTCTTTTTCCAAGTTGGTGAGAACTGTCTATTCTTCCCTGGTCTCAGACAATGACTCATAAGGTATCATGTACATTTTTACTTGGTGTTTCTCTTMATTTTGTTTCATGCTAATGAAAAAATACTCTCTGTCTCCTCCCTCCCCCCAACACTTTTCACTAGTGTTTAGGCTTTTTTCCTACTTCAGGTCTCTTGGATATCACCCAAGTAAGATATAAAGGTCAGTAGGCCAGTAAGGTACAGTCCAGATCTGTCTCTTCATTAGTTCTAAGTGCTGCTTCAAGTTGCTTTAAGGATATTTCTTCTAATCCCAAATGGAATATGTTGGGCACACATCTCTCTCAGTTGCTCCTGACAATGAAATCAAGGCAAGAAACAAATCTGACCTGGTCCTATCAGTAGCAAAGGGGTCTGGTATAGCATACCTCTGGTTTTGCTTCCAGTTTTGGAAGCAAATTTCTTTACAACATCTTTTCTTAAAGACCAGATTACTTTCATATAATGGTTTACATACTCTCTTCTAGACAGGTACCTGAAAAGCAAGTTGTACTCTCAGCACACTGACCTTGCTACTACAATTACCTTGTCTAAAATTAATTCCATACCAAAATATTTTGGAATAATGCACCTCAGAAGAATTTCTTTCTCACTCCTCTTATAAAAGCTGCCAGACAGAGTCCAATCTGTCCGAATTTATCAGCAACCAGGGGGCATCCATTAGCTTTTGATATCCAGGCAGTTGCCAGGTGTTTGTTATTTTGCTGTCTGCTCTGCAGTGGTACTTACCATGTGGCAAAACAGGCATTTATCTGCAAGGCATGTAGCATTTTGTTACTTATGGTTTTCTGTAGTCTAACAGCAAAACAACTCTCACAACCTTTGTGTACCACGCCAGTGCTATAGGATACTGTATGCATTTGTTTCGCAGATGATCAATTTATGACAGAATTCAAGCAGATATTAGAACTCCAAATATTGAATGTGGCAATTGTTTTCAAAAATACATAGGGCAGAAATCTTATAAACCTAAGTAGGTGTTACTCAAGGGCAGGGATGTTTACACTAAGACACAGTTTGTGACTGAAACTCAGAAAACTAGAAGTATTTTTCTTATATCAGCATGTGAGATCATTCATAAAATTATAATCTGAGTAGGGGAGAAACCAGCCTTAGAGCAATGTGGTGATTGCTGTCTTCTTATATTTTAAATTGGGCATTTGCTTTCTCTTTTTCTTTGCATTTAAACTTCTACATAAGCTTTGATTTTCTTGAAAGAGTCATTAAACTCTTTGGTGGAAGTTCACACTTGCATTTCTGCAGAGAACAGGTAATCTCATCTCATCAAGAGATAACCAAGGTTTGTACACAAAGGCTTACCTTGCTGGATCTGATCGGAGGAACAACTCAAGAATCCAAACTGAAAAAGGGGAAATGCACACTGATTAATAAAGTCACGATTTTATTGACAGTAGCAATATTTCAGTCTGGTCACTGATTTAGACTTCATTGTACTAATCATCACGTAACTTCTGTCCCATGTGGCTAATAACAGCAGCAAAACTTTATTTCCTTTCACTCAGACTAGTTGTTAGTAAAAGTCATACTTTTGTATCAGAGAGGTAGTAAAAGAAAAAAAAGAGCCTCTTGTTTTTTTCACTTTGCATTAATTTCTTTTCTCTTTCCAAAACAAGAATGAAATTAACTTCGGTTCTTTAAATGAGAATTGACTTGTGTTGGGATTTTTTTTCTTGTTGCTTAGCAGCAGCAATGCAAGCATATGGGTGTGTCTGCTTCTAGGGCACATTTGCTGATATTTGATCACTTCAGGGCATTTTCCACATTAACGAGATAATGTTGAATCTGATGTTCTTAAAAAAGACGACCCTGAAGCTCAGTCTCTGTTTCTTAGTTTAACTGTAAAGTGGTTAAAGGGAAGGACAGACAAATACCTGCAAGGTAATGCCTATCTTGCAAGAGAAATGCATTTCTATTGGTGGCAATGCATTTTCAATTTATTAATTGCATATCACTTTCTTCTGTACCTTGTTTTATACAAGCAAGGCCAGTTCTATAAACTGAAATCATTTGATCATCTGAGAGGATTAGGAATTAAATATGTAACTCTTTTTTCCTGAATATCTACCATTAAGTGGTTGAAGTTATAAGGCATTAACAGTTCTATTTGTTATTAAACCCCTAAAACAGTGGGGACTTCAGACCTGGTATCTCATCTTTACACGTCTGCTATAAGGGTATGCCTGCAAAGATGACATTAAATCAATATCCTTTCTCTATGGTTTTCCAGACTTTGAGCCATATTGATATCCAGAGTCTAGCTACTGCAGATCACAGAAGATTTGCTATACCCCCTTGATTCTCACAGATCAGCTGCTTTAGTGGATTTGGTAGAGGAAAAAACTTCAGATTTGCTAGAGCAGCTGAACAGTGATGAAAGATTACCTTGATTAGGGAAAATTTTGTATACTTAGAAGCAGAATTGAAGATTATTGTGCTCAGATCAAATGACAAAAAAATCAGCCTTAGTAAGCATAAAATCTGCTCCTAAATGTATAAGACAACTAGCTCAGAGGAAAAAAAAATCATCACACATATTTTTAGAGTTACTGTGGGATTTTCAGAATGCAAAAAAGAAAAAGGGGAAAAAAAAGACCCAGGGTCTCAGAAAAAAAAAAAAAAGCAATTGCATATACAATTGTGTGTCCATGGGAAAATAGGAATATGCAGGAAAAGATACTTAGGCAACTGACTAAATGAGTTTGTTGCAGCAGTGATGGTGATATGCAGGCTTGCGAACAGCAGAATATTAATGTTGGATATAGTGTGAGACTATTTTAGGTCCTATATGGATATAAATGTTTAAAATATTTTAATGGACCGTTAAGTTAAATGGACCATTTATGTGCATTTAAAAATTAATTTAAATTGTTAAAATTTTTACATTCTTCTAAAATTTTTAAAAAACCAGTTATTTTAAAGATTAAAAGAAAAAAAAGTGGTTATGTCATAGGCTGAGATGCTTTTCCAGTAATTTCAATTGTGATCCTTCAGGAGGCCAACTTTGGCTACTTTTTGAAGACAGGAAGCTGTTAGCAGAATGGTCTACTCAGTTCTGCAATTTTTAAAATTCTTATCTTTCTCAGCTCTTCTGAACTACTCCTGTTTTTTCCAAGATTTAAGCATGAGTTTAAATTCCATTGACTGAGCTAGTTTGCAGATTTTTATGGACAAAAACCCCCTCATTGCCAGTCCAATGTATCCAAAATTCTGCATTACTAAATATCTGACAAAATGGATTCATTTTGGTTGTGTAAACATTTTAAGTCAGTAGGAAAAATATTTCAGACTCTTGTAAATGAAAAAAGGTAGTACACTGGAGAGCAATATTATGCTGTGGTTATTACTTTGTCTGGAAAAAAATCAATACAAATGGCATGAATCCGTAGGAAGCAGAATAAGAAATACATTTAAGGCCGGATGATGTTTATTTACCTGTCAGTCCTGTATATTCATATGGATTCTCTGGTATGCTGAGGATTTTATGGACTAGCTCAGGTCCACACTGATGGATGATTTGTGGCAGGGGGAGCAAAGAAATGTACTGGATTTACCATTAGTGCCATTATAAATATTTTAGAAGGCTGAATACTTCTTGTTCCTTTTGGAGCAATTTTCCTAACTTTGTTTAAACCTTATTTTAACCCATGCAAAACTACTTCCTTACCTACTTCTGGTAAACAAATACTGTTTCTGTGAGCAAAACATTTGTTAATTTGATCTTTTCTACCTAAAAGTCAAACCTGTTATCCAAACCTGGCTTTTGCAAAGACGATCTGCAAGTGAAAGTCAGTTACACACTAAGACTAAAAGCAACGGCCCATGTCAGAATTTTCTGCCAATTAATTCAATTTTTTCTTGATCATTAGACCAATACATTATGTATTGTTTCTGCATTTCTGTTTCTAAGGCGAATTAGAACCAGAGTTGCTGTGAGCCGTTTTCCAAAGCTATGAACTTTCCCAACTAGTAACTTTCTTAGCTGAGCTTGCTTGGACTAATGTATAAGTATTCAATTCTAATTGACCTTCTGCGCAAAGCTACCTTCTTTTCTGTATCAAAAGATGACATGCAGATCACTGCAGTATTTGGTTAGATCAAGAAAAAGGCCTTGCGTAGTCACTTTTAGTCAGAATGTATAATGAAGGCTTCCTTCAGCTCCAGTTCAAACATAAACCAATTGTTTCCCAGGGTCAAGTCCTGGATGTGAGCTAAGGAAGCTGAGAAACTCACCAGTCTGGCCAATTAGTCTGGCAGGAGTAATCACTGACATCAGTAGTACAAGGTCTCTGCTTTCATGACTCATACTTTTAACCCCCAATCTACCAGGTGCCATGCTGAGTCCTGCTATCACATCACTATTTTTTTGAAAAGAGGAAATCAGGAAAAAAAGTAAGTGAGGTAAGGAGTTTGTATCAGAAATAATAACTATTTGGAGGTAAAATGAAATGCAATATTCCTAGTTAGTTGCCTTTCCTACAAAGCATTAATTGACTAAAAACTACTTGCAAGCAAATCATTGTTCTGGGTACTTGAAAAAGTATTTTATATAGGCCAATCGCTTTGTTAGATGGACATATGAAGACTTCAGGTTGGGTAATTTTGTTAAAGCACTATATTATTGAATTTCACTCTGTGCCATAAACATCTTATTTCTCACCAGTCTTTGGGGGAATTACAACTTCAGAGAGAGAACCGCCCTTTCCACACATGTCCACCAAAATAAAGTTAATGTGCAGAATTCACATATGTTTTTTGCACTTTCCCACAGATGTGACTGCTTCCTAGAGGTTTGCGGGTTTCTTTTTTGTTTTATTCTTCTCTAATTCATGTCATGGGAGCTTCTCAACAGCCATGTTCAAAACATATTCTTCTTTAAATGGGGTGTTAGAAAGGTGCAGGAAAATTCTTATTCCGTTTTAGTCAAAACGTAGCTATTTCCAAAGTAATTTCCAAACACAAAACAGTTATTGCAAAGCAAAGAGAAATAGTTTGCTAAATAAGACTGGGACAATATCTTTAGGTATGGAAATGTATACTTTAGGTATGACAAGGTATGGCTTCTAAGATAAGCTTTTGTGTTTTTGTTTTTTTTTTTAATATTGTAGCAGCATATTTATACTGGTAAGAGTAGTAGCAGTTTAATTCAGAAAAACTGAGTAATAACAACTCATTTTTATTCGGTGGCCGCACACTAAGTCTCTGTTGATTCAACAGCCACAGTTAACGGTCTTGAAAATTGCTGACTTACAGACAGATCCAAGAAGAGTATTTTATTTTTAACAGAATACTTAATACTGTCCTACTGTCTATAACTGGGAAATTAGAGTTATGATTTCAATTTCAGGCCCTATGTCTGCTGCATTTCTTCAAAGAGAATATTTTGTCTCTGTAGGTTTCATAAAATGTGTTATAGCCCATAATGCCTTCTTCATCTCAGTCTTTAATAGCAAGACCAGTTGTTCTCAGGGCACCCAGCCCCCTGAGCTGGAAGACAGGGACGGGGAGCAGAATGAAGCCCCCATAATCCAAGGGGAAATGGTTAGCAACCTGCTATATCACTTAGATACACACAAGCCTATGGGGCTGGATGGGACCCACAGAAGGGTACTGAGGAAGCTGGCAGAAGTGCTCACCAAGCCATTTTCAATCATTTATGAGCAGTCCTGGCTAACCAGGGAGGTTAGCAAATGTGACGCATCTACAAGAAGGGCCGGAAGGAGGATCCGGGGAACTACAGGCCTGTCACCCTGACCTCGGTGCCAGGGAAGGTTATGGAGCAGATCATCTTGAGTGCCATCACGCAGCACGTGCAGGACAACCAGGTGATCAGGCCCAGTCAGCATGGGTTTATGAAAGGCAGGTCCTGCTTGACTAACCTGATCTCCTTCTAGGACAAGGTGACCTGCTTAGTGGATGAGGGAGTCTGTGGATATTGTCTACCTAGAATTTAGTAAAGCCTTTGACACTGTTTCCCACAACATTCTCCTGGAGAAACCGGCTGCTCATGGCTTGGATGGGCATACTCTTTGCTGGGTAAAAAACTGGCTGGACGGCCGGGCACAAAGAGTTGTGGTGAATGGAGTTAAACCCAGTTGGCAGCCGGTCACAAGTGGTGTTCCCCAGGGCTCAGTATTGGGGCCAATTCTGTTTAATATCTTTATGAATGATCTGGACGAGGGGATCGAGTGCACCCTCAGTAAGTTTGCAGACGACACCAAGCTGGSCRGSAGTGTCGATCTGCTTGAGGGTAGGAAGGCTCTGCAGAGGGACCTGGACAGGCTGAATCGATGGGCTGAGGCCAATTGTATGAGGTTCAACAAGGCCAAGTGCTGGGTCCTGCACTTGGGTCACAACAACCCCATGCAACGCTACAGGCTTGGGGAAGAGTGGCTGGAAAGCTGCCTGTCGGAAAAGGACCTGGGGGTGCTGGTTGACAGCCGGCTGAATATGAGCCGGCAGTGTGCCCAGGTGGCCAAGAAGGCCAATGGCATCCTGGCCTGTATCAGAAATAGTGTGGCCAGCAGGACTAGGGAAGTGATCGTGCCCCTGTACTCGGCACTGGTGAGGCCACATCTCAAATATTGTGTTCAGTTTTGGGCCCCTCACTACAAGAARGACATTGAGGTGCTGGAGTGTGTCCAAAGAAGGGCAACGAAGCTGGTGAAGGGTCTGGAGAGCAAGTCTTACGAGGAGCGGCTGAGGGAACTGGGACTGTTTAGCCTGGAGAAGAGGAGGYTCAGGGGAGACCTTATCGCTCTCTACARCTACCTGAAAGGAGGTTGTAGCGAGGTGGGTGTCGGTCTGTTCTCCCAAGGAATAAGCGATAGGACAAGAGGAAACAGCCTCAAGTTGCGCCAGGGGAGGTTTAGATTGGATATTAGGAAAAATTTCTTCACCGAAAGGGTTGTCAAGCATTGGCACAGGCTGCCCAGGGAAGTGGTGGAGTCACCACCCCTGGAGGTATTTAAAAGACGTGTAGATGTGACACTTAGGGACATGGTTTAGTGGTGGGCTTGGCAGTGCTAGGTTAACAGTTGGACTCAATGATGTTAAAGGTCTTTTCCAACCTAAATGATTCTATGATTCTACAATTCTATAATAAGCTTTTATGGACAACAGTTGCTGAATCATTCAATATCTTCAGTTACACAGTGTCTCCTTATCTCCTTTGACAGCTCTTCATTTTGATAAAATGTATGGGAATAAACATATACAGTGAATGCCTGTCCTCATTTGTCAGCCTTAAATGAATCCTATTCACTATCAGTTTCTTTGTAATTGAAGTGGGCACATAGTTATTGGAAATAATGGCTTAGTTGGTAATTTTTATTGATTACCAACATATATTAGAAAGAGATAAATGACCAATCTAATTGTTTGTGGATTATTGTTTCCTGTGCACTCATTAGATTGGGTGACACTGAAATAACAGATACATTTCTCAAAGAGAAAAAATATTGCTTTTTATTAGCTGAGCCAAACACTTCTGACTGCCAACAGAAAAACATGTGGTTGCAGGTCTTCATGTATACACAGAGAAGGAATCAAGGGCAGGAGTGGAGTTGTAGTCCCAAGAATACTGAGACATATCAGGAGGACACATTCCTCAGTTAAAGGATGAGTAACAGAACCAAAGAATCGTTGATGTTGGAAGGGACTCCTGAAATCATCTGGTCCAACCCCTGACTCAAAGCAGGGTGTTTGGTGAGGTTGCTTGGGTTGCTGCCTTTTCAACATCTCCAAGAATGGCAGTTCTGCAGTCTCTCTGGGCAACTTGCTATACTATTTGACTGCCCTGATGGTGAATTTTAGTTCTCAATATTTAGTCAGAATTTCTTTTATGATAGTTGCCTCTCCAAATGAAGTTTGACTTTATCTTCTCCATAACTACCCAATATGTAGTTGAAGACAGCAGCAAGATTATTAACCTTCTTTTCTTGCAGCTAAACAAACCCAACTCCCTTAGTCTCTCCTCATACATCCTGTGCTCCACCACCCTGACCAACCTGGTGGCCCTCCACAGGCCAATCTCTTGTTTGTCTGCTCTGTATTGGAATGGCCCCAAACTGAACGTAGTGCTCCGTATGCAGACTCATAAGTGCYGGACAGAACAGAATAACCGTTTTGCTTCACCTACTGACTATGCTTTTGTAAACAGTTGCTCTTTTTTTTTCACTTTACATACACTTATTATGCAAGTGATAAGGTTATTTTGCCTCTTTTAGACATGGTAATGGTGAACCCAGGCTCTCTGTCTATAGTAATTCATCTTTTATCTTGGTTTCCAAACKAAAATTAGTCTGGGTCACTGTGTTCTCAAATTCTTTTCCAATAAATACGTCTGTACACCCCTAGATACCAACAGTATGTTAGCCGATGGGTCACACATTTATTACAATGCAATTCATTTTGCAAAGTCTCTTCTCTTCTCTTTTCCTCTGCTTCTGCAAAGGGATTAGATTTTTAATCCAGATGTGTTGTGAGACGTGATATGAATTTTAGGATGTTCAAATCAAAACTCAAAATTTTCAGGTGAGATCCCATTTTAGCAGGAACCTAGTGATCTGAGTGATCACTATCCTTTCAAAAAAAACTTCAGCATTCCTTGAAGGTGCCCTGTAATAGTGTCTTTAGGACACACAGTTTATGTGAAAGCAGGTATTTCCTACCTTGAAGAAGCTAAGAGTTATGCCCAACTGCTGTGCTCATGCTAGAAGCAATGAACTCTGAATCCACCAATGCTCAGCTGAAAAGGAAAAAGAATTAATGCCAGCAACTAAGAAATGGACTTCACATTGTGTTTTAAACACGAAATATCATTTACAGCACAGGCTTCTTGGTTTCTACTTGAATAGTTTACATTTTATTTTCAATTCCATTACTTCTACTTACAGGAAGGGAATTTCTTTTACAAAAAGAAGATACTTAAAAAGTAAAAAAAAATAAAAWAAAAATTAATTCCTTCTCTCCCTGCTTAACTTTAGAAGAACATACAACTTCTGAAAATTTATGGAAAAGAAGGAAGAGGGAGAGTGTCACCCCAGAGGAGAAAAAAAAAAAAAAGTGGTGGTTGAAATACTCATTGGTAATATGTGGTTAAGAGAAGGTTAAGAAAAAGAAGATTAAAGTCTCTCTATTGCTAATTTGAAGAAAGGATTCACAAGGCATGTGAATGTCCTAGTCAGCAAGTTTGGCATTGGCTGGTTTCTCTTTTTCTCACGTTGGACCTATCTCAATTTTCTACAAATAAAAATACATTTTGCCAGAGGAGAGACAGAAGTGTGCTGACTGCATAGTGCATTTGTTTTGGCTGGGATAGTTAAGAGATGCAACATAAGGTCAGAGCTTTGTTTGATTTGAAGTCTCTGCCTTGGGACTATGCTGGGATGACACTTTCTTTTTTCTTTGAAATGTTCCGCTGTAAACCTGACAGACATTTGTTGATAAAAATTTCTTGAAAATAATTTGTGGTTGCCAACAATTTTAGTTCTGACACGTCAATATTTTCTAACTCAAGATTTTTTTTAGAAAACCCACCCTCATTCAGTTTAACTACAGAATTTACTTCTGAAAGGGTCCTACCTTTGATGCCTATGTTGCAGTCATTCCAGGGGAGCAAAGTTACACACAGCTTAGACTTACGTCAGCACAGAAGAAAAATCCGAGCAAGAGGYATAGTGAATGGGTATATCAGTAGCTTATAGCTCAGAGAAACCTGTATGTCACAGGAGTGGAGATATTCATACTCCTGAACTCTGCAGTTGAGAAGAGCAGGAGTTGTGGATTGTTGCAATGGTAGCACACTTTAGCATTTTTTTTCCTGAGAATTTCTTGGTTCAAGGATACACATTTCTGAGGGAACCAAACATGCTGCAGATTTTGCTGTATCAGGAGTATCAGACTTTTTTTATTGCTTCATATGACCACAACTGAAGCAAAAGAAGAATCACTTCTACTCTTAGGCTTGTATGTACCCTCTAGCGTAAGAACTGCAGGACTGCTTTAGAATAATCATTTTAATTTAACATATGTATTATATATTTCATTTTCTATGTGAATATATGTAGTATTTTCTTTGGGTTAAGTGTCATACAACTAAGGTATATTTTAAGTTTTGATAGTTGTGTTAAATAAAAGTAATTTAAAATATTGAAATATATCGATGTAATTTTCACTGCTTTTCCCTGCAAATTCTTTTTATTCTTTGTCTCCAATGACATGACAATTAATTTTTTTTCAAGTTTTGTAATGTCTAGGAATTGCTAATCCATTTCACCTCTTACCCTTCAAGTTCCTTTAAAATATTTTTTACATCTTTTTTTAATTGATACTAATGCAGAAGAATTTAGTTTAATTTTGTTACTTATGTGATCACTAAATCCATGATT
The DNA here is from genome assembly GCA_035582835.1 of Phoebastria nigripes. Lineage (NCBI taxonomy): Eukaryota > Metazoa > Chordata > Aves > Procellariiformes > Diomedeidae > Phoebastria > Phoebastria nigripes. The sequence continues at coordinate 111,789 of JAYKAV010003249.1, forward strand.
TTTTACTGATAGTAGTCAAGACTGATTTATTCAGTCCAGTTTTTGCAAAAGAGTAAGAAACGTCTTGCAATATATCTGATCACTTCTGCTCTGGCTTTCTTTTATTCGTTTCATTATGCTTTCTATTTTTTCTCTTGTATAGTGGAGAACTTAAGTAAAAAAAAAATTAAAATTCAGACTTTCAGAAAACAGAGCCACTGCTTTTTTTGCCTAGTTTACTATGGCAGGAATGTGCAATATGTTTCAGTACATCCAGGACTCAAATCTCCTGTCTTCTCTGTTATTCAGTTGTTCAGCCAAGCAAAAACAAGGGCAACAAAATAGTATATTTTGAATCAGTATTTTACGGAGTCATAGAAATGTGGGTTGTAAGGGACATATGGAGGTCACATAGCCCTGCTTCCAACTTGAAGCGGGACTGTTGCTCACCCTAGGTCAGTTTAGCGGTGGCTTTGTCTAGCCAAATCCCAAACTCCAAACAATTTTCCTAATATCCATTTTGAAGCTCCCAAGCTGGAATTTGTGACTGCTGCCCTTGTTATACCTCCTGCTACTATGAAGAAGAGTTTGGCTCCATTGTCTTTGTAACTCCTCTTCAGGTTAGTCATAAGCTGCTCTTTGCCAGACTAAACAAGGCCAGCTCTCTCAACCGCTCCTCATAGAGTATGTGGTGTAAGTGTCTGCCCGTCTTGGTAGCTGTCCACTGCTTCTCCTGTTTCTCAGCTCTCCTTTTGAACTGAAGACACCAAAAATGGGCACACCATTCCAGGTCCAGCCTCACCAATGCCAAGCAGAGTAGGCTAACAAACCCCTTCAGTCTTCTACCCACACTTTGGTCATACTATAACCCAGTATCTGACATGTATCTGAGAATAAGAGAGAACTGCTGACTCATACTCAGCTTGGTATCAACTGTGGTCCCCAAATCCATTTCTGCAGAGCCGCTTCTAACAAAAGTTTCTCAAGGTCCCCTGAACTGAAGCTCTATCAACTGACATGTCAACCACCCCCTCTAATTTAGTATCATGCACGAATTTTCTGAGAGTGCACTCTGTCTGATTTGTAGATCATCAGTGGAGGTACGGGAAAAAAAGTGCACATACAGCATGGCCTGTGCTCACAGCAGTGCCGCTACTTCTGATCTCTTTCGACTAACTGTAATCAGTAGCATTTTCACTTCCAGTTCATAAAGTAACAACCAGGTCAGCTCCAGAGTAATTAACATGCTCGCTTCTGGTCCCAAAAACACTGGATTTTTTCATGTGTTTTGTAGCTAACTTTGTCTGATGTCTAAATTTTATGAACATCCTCTCAGTTTCTTGCATGCTCACTAGTTCTCAGTGGGAATAAGTGGGGTTTCCGCTATCAGAACGTCTCAGGGTATTGCCACACTGAACAGACAATCAAAAGGCATTTTTTGAACTGAACAGCAGTGTGAAAAGCAGAGAAGTTTCCCAGACCAATGCCACTGTTGCCATTGCTGTAGGCTCCCACTGTTGGTTTACAAAAGTTAGGAAGAGACTCTAGATCTAGACAAGACCTTTTGCTGCATTGGCTTAATGCACCTACCAAACAGAAGAAATTTCTGAAAAAGAAGTAACTTTATGCCTTGAATCTAGGGTAGGTGTAAGTGCAGCAAATCCTAAGTAAAAGGAAGAGTTTTATGGCAGTAAATGCTGGGAAGGATTTAAGACTGTTTTCTTTTCCCTGGTTTACATGCACATCTACCTCCATTAATTGCATAGATATCTTATAAAGGACTGCATTGTTGCACACAGGTCCCTTCCTGGATCCAATTTCCAGAAAAGTGCCACTGAAAGCAGTGAAAGCATTTGCCTAGAAAGCCTTACAACTGGACCAAAAGAAAAAAATCCTACTGCTTATTACTTAAACTTTAGTCCTTTCCTAAAATATATATTTATCAGGTAAAATAATATTTGTTTTTGAGCTGAACATTTTTCCCCAGGCTTGTGGTAAGAAACCAGTTCTCCTGGTGTTTTCTCTGAGGCCAGAATGTTCTCTTAAAAACAAGGTAGGAGTGAATACAGCTATGCACTTTGGTACAACAGCACGTGCTGATCAGTGGAGCTCAGGATGTAATTACATATGTTTTTTTTATCCTGTATTATGCCCTTCTAGATTCTTACTTTTTGTATTTCAGTTGAAACTCAAAATCAAACACATAAATCAAATTGCTTGTATTCCCTGTTGAGATTTTATTCCAATTATTCCAAATCAACTGTGTCACCTAATTATTAGATTTCTCTGCATTATCCTTAAATTATTGCACTCAAATACTTTTTTTCTTAACAAGTATTTAATGCAATCTTTTTTTTTCTTAACCCTTTAGCCTAATTTGAAACGTGAATAACATTTTTCAGCAAATTTAATCTAAAATTGAGGTTGATAAACTGTTCAAGAGTCCCCTGATTCATAATCTAGTTATGTCGTCAATTAGGTAAGGCGTGCCTGGTCTGGGAATGAAAACCACTAGTGCCTGCTGTATTGAGTGGAGGGTGTGAATGTTTGACCCACTGTGGAGTCACAGAGCAGCTGAGGTTGGATGGTACCTCTGGGGATCATCTAATCTAAACCCTTTTCAGAGCAGTGTCAGCTAGGGCAGGTCCAGCTGTGGTTTGAGTACCTCCAAGGATGGACACTCTGCTATCTGGCTGAGTAACCTCTTGCAGTGTTTGACCACCATCATGGTAAAAAAAACCTTATTGTTATTTTAAAATGGAATTTTCTGTAATTCAGTTTGTGCCTGTTGCCTCTTGCCCTGTCACTGGGTACTGCTGAGAAGAGTCTGGCTCTGTCTTCTTTACTCCTTTGCATCTGTTTTTTATACACATTGATAAGATCCCCCCTGTGTCTTCACCTCCGTTTTTTTACTCTGTGAAAATCAAGGGCATATGCTACTGGATGGATGGAGGCACAAAATAAATACTGTCCTATACTGCAAATAGAATATTTAATTTACAGGTATCTTGCCCACAATACACATTCACTTACACAAACATAACCTTGGACGTCCTGATGGCTAAAGCAGAGGATATTTCTTTTTTAAAACTGAGGTCCCTGGACTTGTTTAGATGGACCTCATGGCTCTGCCTTTTACTCTATGTATGTCATCCTTCCCCATTTACCTTCTATCTCTTGCACCAGCTTTACCATCATGGGCCCTCTCCCCTTTCCTGTACCTCCGCAGACATGTGCCACTGCTGGTTTCGGGAAATGGTAGAAGACCTGAGGCCTGGAGTGACCCTGCCTCTCTCCTCTGTTCAGCTTCCTAGTACTCCACTACTGAGACACGCTGTTGCTGTCATCTTTCTGCACCCTACATTTAACGAATGGCAGCACTGCAGGCCCAGTACAGCAGCTGAGAAGTCCCTGTGTATTCTAGTCAATACCATCCCATAAAAGACACCTTAGCTTGTTATGCAGTGCTATTATGATGATAATAATAACATGGTTCAGAAGTTTTGATACCTGAAAAGATAAGGCTGTGTCAGTGAAGGGTTGCTCCCAGGCTAATTGCCTCCTCTTTTGCAGTAGCAGTTAATTATCTTTGACAGAGCACTGTGTTTAGGAGATTTCAATAATTCTAGTTTTGGAGCTAGCTGAGGAATCTGTGCATGATGCAGACATACTCTACATACATATATTCTCTGTATATCTTTCCAGCACTCCCTTAAAAGAAATAAAATTTTCCACTTGCGGAATGGACTTATGCTACATACCTAGTGTGGAAGAATGGTGGAAGTGGTCCTGAGGTGGGGATGACAAGAAGTGCATATCCTATGCAGGTTGCTTTGGGTGGCTAGACAGCTTCTGCTGTTATGTGCTCTGTAGCATCTCCAGCGTGTCTTTGCTTTCCTTCCTCTGGGCCTGCTGCTTACAACCAGCGATGCAGGTTTGCTGGTGTTACAGAAGTCCTATATAACACACCAGAAAAACCATAAGAAATTAAGAGGACGCTTGTACATATGATTGTGAACAATTCTCAGAGACGGTTTCTATACTTATATTTCCCGTCATTAATGGAGATAAATGGAAGAAATGCCATCAGTTTCAGGGGCTCTTTGTTTCTGGAAATGTTTTAAGCCTCAGAATCCAGTATGTTCTGAAGGAGGTTTTTTTTTTTTTTTTTATTACAGTGTGATTGAAAACAAAAAACCAAAAAATCCCAGGGCATCAATACACTAGGCATTGTTCAAATTTATTGGGAAATAAGAGTCCCTGTCCCACAGGACTATTGTCTCTGATGCTAATCTGGCAGAAAGATCCATCTCTCTCTGCCCTTAATGTGAAATGTTGATACTTCAGCTTTCTGTCACGGTCAATTCAAGTGGAGCCCAATACAGATACACACATCTGCTTAAACTGTCTTTGTTTTGCTTTCTAGAATAATTAAGTAAAAGCCTAATAGATGAGCACAATTACTCAAAACTAATCACTTTCAGGCTGGTTAAATCATGACAGATTAATTGCTTGTCTCTATTGCTACATTAGGATTTTTTTTTATCAGCAGAAATACCTAAGTATCTCTCCTGTCTTAGTACATCATTGCTCTTTTTATGAGAAAATTGTAAATATTTGTTTATTATAATCAATTGTACTTTTCATTAATCTTTAAAAACAAGGTATCTTTAATTTTAATCACAAGGTATTTTTAATTTTAATTACATTTTCTACTGAGCTTCTTTCTGAAAATTCATGGAATGGAGTGTCACTCCGGGCCAAACAGTCTGACATTACTACTGAACACACTTAATGATAAAGGATAGGACTCAATTTCTAGAAGCAGCTCATGAATTTGAACACATTATGACATTATTTCAAATCTCTGGTAACTAGATTTGACATTACTTATTTGAACAGTCAAGAAAGCAGTTTCTGTGTATTACTAGCATGTGAAAGATCTGTTATTTATTTGCTTTAAGCCATACAAAGCTTGCTCCATAGGAACAGCCCTTACAGTTGCCCAGGAAGGTTTGAATTCACCTTAATTTTAGCCATCCAAATGCTAAGCTTATAAATGATTCTGGTTATCTCCTTCTGTAATCACTGGAAAGGAAATGAGAGAGGCATCGCCAAAGAATGATCGATTCCACCCAGAAATCCATACTATGATCGCATTAATTAGTTAGTCTTAATGGCCAAAGTTATGTGAGATGAATCCAAACACTTGTTGCTAGTACCAGAGACTGCAAAAAAGAAAGACTGCTGTCTGCTGAACAGATCTTGTAAGGCTGGATAAGCAATCTGATATTCTGCCAAACTAGCATTATATGGTAGTTTATCCTGTCTTTTAGGTATTCAACTTAGAAAGGGAGGCATTGTGCTCCAGAGGTACAGCTCTGCCTATTGGTTCTGAACAGATCCTGTACCTCTTAGTTTTGATGTCTTGTTTTAACATAGCTTACATTAAATGAATGCCATTCACAAGGTCTAGAAATTCTGCTGGCTATTCAGCTATTGCTTTTGATCCTGGGTTCAGGGCAATTCCTTATTGGTAGAAAACACTTAAGAGCTAGAATAGCTGCCTGAACCTGTGTTTTTCAAGACACGGCTTTACAATTATGATTTCCATACCTTTTTAATGTCAAGAATCCCCATACCTGTCTAATACATGGAGTACTAACAACTATTAGAAAAGCTAATTCAAATGGATGCCAGCAGACCCTCTGCATTTTACTGCTATTGTGGCAAGAATGTAAAATTACTGCAGTGTTCAAAATGGATTTGTTAAAAGAAAAAACCAAAAACCTTGACAATGTTGAATTTTATTTTGGGGTTCAAACAGAAGTCACCAGAAATAAGCTTAGCTCCTGTGTTAGGGGGTGAGTAGGAAAAGTACAATGCCAAGGAATAAGAAAAGGATATATTAGTTCATCAGATGAGCATTAAAAATTCACAGTTGAAGGTATCAGGATGCTGACCTAGGACAGATTGAGATTAATGATGAGTGGCTCCGCTATTGTATTGATCAGTGTCTGTGGCTATTTAGTAGATGATAAAACACACATTGATTAACGCTAGTGGCAAAATGTTTTAGATGTCAAAGCTGCAGTACTTTTCTTAAAGCTCAAAAAAGCCTTTAATTAGGTGTATACAATGGAATATATGTATAAACACATACATACGCATGCTTAAAATACTTAAGAACTACTGGCAAAGGCATTGGTTTAGTAGTACAAAGCGATGCAGGTTTATTACAGGTCCTTTACCACCATATCAGCAAACTGTCATGTAACTAGTAGATTATACAGTGACTTTTACTATAAAATTACCAATATATAATATACATGGAAGACCAAGTGTTTTAACTCTTATTGTCTAGAGACCAGGGGAAAGAAAAGTTATTGAAATGTCTGTTTGTTACCTGAGAGATCTGTTTCACAGTTAGAATCTTCCTGGTGGAAAAACATAGTTCTGAACTCACTAGTGACACAGTAGAAATTGCTGAAATGTTGAAGAGATTTAAGAGAAAACGAGTATAACAAAATAAACATCTTCACTATGTAAAGAACTAACTATATGTCCTGGTTTCGGCTGGGATAGAGTTAATTTGCTTCCTAGTAGCTTGTATAGTGCTGTGTTTTGGATTTAGGATGAGAATAATGTTGATAACACACTGATGTTTTAGTTGTTGCTAAGTAGTGCTTACACTAGTCAAGGACTTTTCAGCTTCCCATGCTCTGCCAGGTGCACAAGAAGCTGGGAGGGAGCATAGCCAGGACAGCTGACCCAACTGGCCAACGGAGTATTCCATACCATGTGACGTCATGCTCAGTATAAAAACTAGGGGGAGTTGTCCCGGGAGGGGTCATTGCTGCTCAGGGACTGGCTGGGCATCAGTCTGTGGGTGGTGAGCAATTGCATTGTGCATCACTCATTTTGTATATTCTATCATCATTATTATTATTATTTTCCCTTTCTTTTCTGTTCTATTAAATTGTCTTCATCTCAATCCATGAATTTTACTTTTTTTTTTTTTCCCCCGATTCTCTCCCCCATCCCACTGTGGGAGGGAGTGAGCGAGCGGCTGTGTAGTGTTCGGCTGCCTGCCGGATTAAACCACAACACTATAGTAACATTGCACACACTTTGGCAAAAAATCGTCAGGATTGTAAGACATAATTGCAACTTCCAGAAGTCACAGCAATTACCTCAGAAATGAATGTCAGCTTTGTAGAATCTACCAGGAAGAAACAATAGTGCTGGTGCAAGCATACAAACTTGTTGTGAATTTCCTATGGATCAGTCTTATCTAGTTTTCAGAATTCCAGAAATGTCTATTCCATTTCTTCTTAGAGCAAACAGACTCTTGATGTGGTCCTGGTCAGATCAATAATCAAATGCTGGACCAGCACTACCATACACTGACTTCATTCACAGACTGTATCAAAGTGTGCAAGTAAATTAAAAGCTGAGGAGGTGTATATTCCACATGCAGAAGCTGTTTCCTAGCGTAAAATGTGGAACTGTAACCTCCTTAACTGGGTCACTTTTGTTCAGACATCTTTTACCATTCACAGAGATCCTGCAAGCAGGATATACAACTTAAATGTTCAAAGTAATTATTTATTGTCTCATATACACAGCTGATAGCAAAGTCATGCTACTAGGCTTAGCATTAGTTTGCTCACTGGCCCTGATGAGACACCAGATGGGTCTCTGCTGGCCAGGCAGTCATCACTCAACTGCAGAAGTGCTGCCTCTTTGCTCCTTGCAAAGGGCTGATCCTCAATCTTGCTAAGTGCCCATCTTCTGATTCTCTGTGTTTTTTACTTAGGACTTCATTCCTCAAGAAAACTTGTCAATTGTTTTTCTGTGGTGTGGTTTTTTTTTTTTTTTTTTTTTCCCTTCCTTAAATCCTTGAATTGTTAACTATTATTACCTCAACAATTTTACTTCTGTCTGTGTTTTTGCTTTTCTTGTCTTGCTTGGCTTTAACTTTTGTACTTTGTCACACCTCAGCAACAATTTTCTCTGACAGAAAGCCACCCAGCTGTGCTACACAAAACTGGGCTTTTGGTCACACACAGATGAACCCCTTGGCCATGGGTTGCAGGGTCTTCTAAATTTATGCTTCCTTATCTGGTAACTTTATCAAGGTCATATGCAGAGCTCCATCTGGGTTGAGGACACATATATATATATTCCCGAAATTATCTCAGTGCCTTTCCAGCTTCCTGCTCCTAACTCCACCATGTTACATTCAGCCTGGCAAAAATCCAGACAAACATCTACAATACTATTTTTTGATCAGTGTAATCATAGGTGGATGAATAAAAATGTGATAAAAGATGTTGTGTTTCTTTTCTGTGGTGTTTTTTTTTTTCCATGCAGGGCATAGAAATGATTGATGTCAAAATGAAAATGTCAGCATCTGCTCTTGTTATATAATTTTATTTCTTCTGTGTGTACCCCTTGAATAAATCTTTCTGCAAAAACATCAGGTATTTTTTAGGTTAGTCAATTCTGTCCACTGAAATGAAGTAAAATGTTTTTGTTTCTGCTGTGGAATGGTCACTGGGCTGTTTGACCTGTTCCCAAAACTTAAGTGCCAATAAGAGGGAAGAAATAATGAAAAAATAAAACTTGATACTTTTTGATCATAAAAGATAGTGGTAAGGACCAGGGTAGAAAAGAACAGGCAATGTACATTTTTACGTTGTAATGTCTACATCTGAACTGTCACCCTAAAGTCACTGTATATTCTGTGTGAGAAATAGTTTCRTATAGGAGAGATTACTTGTGCCCTATAGCAGACATCTGAACTAGGTCAGATGAATAACACCCTAAACTGGCAGCTGTAATTGCTAAGCCACTCTCCATCATATTTGAAAAGCCATGCAGTCAGGCAAAGTCCCCAGTGACTGGAAAAAGAGAAACATCACACCCATTTTTAAAAAGGGTGAAAAGGAGGACCCTGGGAACTACCGACCAGTCAGCCTCATCTCTGTGCCCAGTAAGATCATGGAAGAGATACTCATGGAAGTTATTTCAAGGCATATGGAAGACAGGGAGGTGATCAGAGGCAGACAACATGGCTTCACCAAGGGCAAGTCATGCCTGACTAATCTAGTGGCCTCCTGCGATGGAGTGACTGTGTTGGTGGATAAGGGCAGAGCAACTGAGGTCATCTACCTTCACTTCTGTTAAGGCCTTTGACATGGTCCCATACAACATCCTTACTTCTAAATGGGAGAGATATGGGTTTGATGGATGGACTGTTAGATGGATAAGGAGTTGGCTGGATGACCACATCCAAAGAGTTACAGTCAATGGCTCAGTGTCCAAATGGAGATCAGTAACAAATGGTGTCCCTCAGGGGTCTGTATTGGGACAAATACCATTCAATATCTTTATTAATGACATAGTCGGATTGAGTGCACCCTCAGCAAGTTTGTGGATGACACCAAGCTGAGTGGTGCAGTTGATAGACTTGATGGACGGGATGCCATCCAGAGGGACCTTGACAGGCTTGAGAAGTGGGCCCATGAGAACCTTGTGAAGTTCAACAAGACAAGTGCAAGGTCCTGCACCTGGGTCAAGGCAGTCCCCAATATCAGTATAGACTGTGGAATGAACGGATAGAGAGCAGCCCTGCAGAGAAGGAGTTGGGGATACTGGGGATGAAAAATTGGACATGAGCTGGCAATGTGTGCTTGCAGTCCAGAAAGCCAATCGTTTCCTGGAGTACTGCATCCATCTCTGGGGTCCCCAACATAAGAAGGACATGGACCTGTTGGAGTGGGTCCAGGGGAAGGCCACGAAAATGATCAGAGGGCTGGAATACCTCTCCTATGAAGAAAGGCTGAGAGTTGGGTTTGTTCAGCCTGGAGAAGAGCAGGCTCTGGGGAGACCTTATTGTGGCCTTTTAGTACTTAAAGGGGGCTTATAAGAAAGATGAAGAGAGACTTTTTACCAGGGCCTGTAGTGACAGGACAAGGGGCAATGGTTTTAAACTGAAAGAGGGTAGGTTTAGATTGGATATAAGGAAGAAATTTTTTAATGCTGAGGGTGGTGAGACACTGGAACAGGTTGCCCAGAGAAGTTGTGCATCCACAACTTCCTCATCATTGGGAGTGTTCAAGGTCAAGTTGGATGGGGCTTTGAGCAACCTGGTCTAGTGGAACATGTCCCTGTCCATTGCAGGGGGGGCTGGACTAGATAATCTTTGAAGGTCCCTTCCAACCCAAACCATTCTACGATTCTGTGATTCTAAATATGCTGGTTTCTCTTTGCTTTATGTAATTGAACTAAGTACTTCACATGGAGATCTGCAATATAGATGTCTAAAGTTAGGTGAATTAAATCCTATCCATGGTATTTTTAATGATTAAATGAATAAGTTTGATGTTGAAAAAAGAGAGATTAACAAGGGAATAGAAGAAAGAATTAACTATGGGATTCCTTTCAATACTTGAAAGTGCTGTTCAGGGAAGTGGAGACTTGGCATACGTAATTGTTTTATTATTTCAATTTTTTCCAAGGGAACTTATGGGAAAAGTGTTCTTTTTAAATAAAAAATGTTGCTGAAGTAATATAGAAAGACTGCAAYGGTTTTGTTATAGAAAAGGGAAACATGGGAGACTAGCTAGCACTTTGCTAGCATTTAAAAATGTGACTTACATAAATATGAAACAGATTTTGAGTGTTGTTTTCCTGCAGGATAAAATACTACATAATACTTTAAAATGGAATAACATAAATAGTATTTTCTCCCACTTGAGGAATGTAGAAAGTGTTTTCACTAAATGAAGAAACTTTCACAACCAATTCTTATTAGTGACAATAAAACTGATTGTGAACTCTAGAAATGGTACTCAATATTTGAAGCCTGCAGTTGCAGAAGTATGTATTACTCCCAGAGTAAGATTGAAGAAGGTACATTTGAGAGACTATATGATTTGTAGATGAGATTAGTAGGTATTTGCAAATCCTATGTTTGTAACTCTGAGACATACCTTCATCTGAAAGATTGTTTTTAAAATAATGATAATAAAAGAATACAGGAAAAAGCACCCTCCAAAGATTTATTTTAAATAATTAAAACCCTAACAATGGAAAGTGAACTCATTGGACTAATGGTGCTTATTTATGCCAGGGTGTGGATATCGGCTCCTTGTTAAAAGCAAGTAGCATATTGAACCAGAGATATYCTTCAAGGTAATTCACAGGATTTCCTATCTTTACTAAAAGTTATCAAAAGTTTGTACCTGTCTTGCATGTCTGTTCTATTAGATTCTATGCATGCATCTCAATACAAGGTCTGAATTTTTAGCTTTTAATAAAAAGTGCTCTTGGTAATACGAGAGCCGTTCATCGGAACCTGGTCTTCAATGTCTTCGACTATTGAAGGTCTCACTTTTCTGAAGGACTGTGTCATGGATTCCTCTGCATTTCAGTGTGTCATTTGAGGGACCTTTCAGAGCTTATCCATTTGAGGATGCCAGCGATTTCCGCTGATGCTGCTGATGGCCAGTTCCCGTACAAATCCACCTTTGGTGACTGCTGTTATTATTTACTTTGCAACTGTTATGTTGAGTCTGCCAAGCAGCTGTATAGTTTCCTCCAGTAAAGAGAGAATCTGCCATATAGGTGGATTCCTCAAAAAACCCAAAGATGGCACATATTTCTTCATGCCATGCTTCTCTCTTTCACTCCCAGACTCACATACATACACATATGTCTGTGGCTAGGGCATAAAGTGAAATGCAGGGACCATGCTCACATGGGGCAGCAAAAATTAGGGAATCCTGAAGCCAGGAGCCAGTTTAGAGCTGCCACACTCTCCATACCAGGGTAACTGTGTGTGACAAGGTTCACTTCTTTCCTGTTCTATAGGTTAGGCCCTTCATCCCCCATCCCAAATTGAGAAACAGTGATTAAAATGCCAGTTTCGGCCTTAAACCCATTTTATATTATTTATCAATTAAGCAAAAGTAAACAAAAATTGGATAGCATTCTTGGAATCTCAGTGTGTTATAAATCCATTAGCAATCCTGTAGATTAGAAAAGTGCATGTGGTATGTTACCCAAGTAGATCTACGGTATGGTTCAATTATCCTGTTGGATACATGAGCTACTGATATTCTTCCATTTTACCAATCCTTTACTGTTTAACTACTACAGTTACCAAAATGTGCAACACAATACTAAGAAATGAAATATTGAAATACTGATTTTTCATGAATTCTTTCCCTTTAAGTCTCATTGTACGCATTCTTGATGTTCTTTAAGGTACATCATGAGCATTTTCAGATCTTGGGTGTATAATGTAGGTACTAATTTCGTGTGTTCAGTTTGTATTTCAATACAATTCCTCTAAACGTTATTTCAGACAGTATTTCTTGAAATTTTTCATTTCAATAGGATTTTTTTTGAGAAAACAGAACAAAAACATACAAATAAAAATATTGTCATATGGAGCAAGAGAAAGATAACATTTAAACATGTAAGTTATTAAAAACCTTGATTGCTGAGGTAGAATTGGAAAAAAAAAATCTTGGCCTGTTAAAAATATGACATCAATGTAATATTAACCAATGAAGAAGCAAACATGATTCCTAAACATATCAGGTCCTTTCAGATGTTTGTAATGAAAAAATCCTCAGATATCTCTGAAGTTTACCATTGGTTTAGTTGTACATTTGTCAAAGTATTCTACATTGTTTAAGATAGCATAAGAGTTTTTGTACAGATAAACATCAAGTTGATGAAAATGTATTGTTCCTGGGTTTGTCTAGCCTTAAATTTCCTGGGCTGAGAACTGTAACAGAAAAATCAAATACTACAAAACTCATCCCTGACAAAACTATTTCTTGTGTTTGTCTTGTGTGGTCCTTAATGTATTTGGAAATGTAGCAGCTGTCCTATTCTATCTGGACTTGACTCCACAATGAAGAATAATAGGGGAAGAGTGAAATAATTTTCTCTCCTGTTCATATTGGCCATGCCTTGCCTTTACTGTCTGTCTTGGGTAGTATAGTGTGCATAGACATTATGGTATTATCTGTGCTGTCAAGTCAGCTTGGAGCTCAAACTTGCCCTTTAAGCTCAAGCTTCCTGACTGTCCACATTGCCTACTTGGTAGCTCAAGCTCTGTCTCTGGCATGGGGTGATCTAGGGTTCACTGATCTGGGTCCATGCCTGAGCCTTCACAGTAGGCAGCCAGAGTACGGACAAGGGCAGCTGGAGCCATGGGGGTCTCGCTGGAACAGGCAGAGCAGCAGAAGGCAGTGGAGGCAGTTGTGAAATTGGGACTGCAGGCTGGGAGTGGGAATTGCACACAAAAATGTCAAGAGGTGTTACTCCTTCACAGCCCTGGAAGAGCATGGCATCCAATGCATCCCAGAAAGGAAGCTTTTGAAAACAGACAGTTTTGACTAATTAGGGACAATATCTTTTTCCAGAATCTGTGCTCCTTGCCTCCTCACACTGCTCCCCCAGTTAGATCTGGGATAGTAATTTCACATCAGATTTAGTGTTTACCTTTTGAACAAGTACACTGAAACATTTGTTATGTGAAGAGGAGAATTCAGACAGATTTTTCAGTTTTCTCCCAGATAAAAGTTTTCAGATATGGAAACCATACTGAACCACACTAAACCACACATAATTTTTAAAAAAATAAAAAAAGGATGATTTTTGGTTATGAATTCTCCTACCGGTATGATTTCAGGTAGGGTGTGTTTTTTTGTCCAATAGTTAATTGTTTAATTCTCATAGCACATCCATTAAATGTATTTACCTAAGTGTGATATTAGAAGTGCTATACAATATAAAAGTGAAAGAATCAAGTCTGGGTTTCAGGTTTTGAACAGCTCTAAATATAGTTTCTTATACATTTGTTATGTTTTTACAGAAATTTTATATACTAATTGAATTATCTGTGAATATTCTCTGTTAAACAGTGGGGGACTCGCATATATATTTGCTTTGAAGATTCATAAGAAAGAAATACTGGGGCTGCCAGTGTGAGATAATATGTGACCGTGCCAAGACCCTCACAACAGTGGCACTTTTTCTCAGGAACTCCATCAATGACCCCAATTTTTGTTTTATCATGGAATCATAGACTCATTTAGGTTGGAAAAGACTGTTAAGATCATCGAGTCCAACCGTAAACCTAACACTGCCAAGTCCACCACTAAATCATGTTCCTAAGTGCCATGTCTACATGTTTTTTAAATACCTCCAGGGATGGTGACTCAGATATTTTAGAAATATCCTGACATCCACAGATTGCTTCATCACTTTCTTAACCTCCAGATGAAAACATAAACTACTCATGTATTTCAGCATCTTGTTGAATTGAGGCCATGAGAATGAGAAGACCAGAAACTGGATCTATGAAGAAAGTATGTTATATTTAACAGGGGAGCCAATATGAGGTGGCATGACAATTTCATATGCTCAAATCCCTGTTCTCTGTTCAATTTATTAGAAAAGAGTCTGTGATCTGTTTAGTATATTTTGTGTGTATCTAAATACCTCACTTATGTTCTCAAATCCATGTTTGCTTTCCTTGAGAGTACTTTCTTGCGTGGGAGAAGTGTACTGAAATTAAACAACTATGTGGCCTCAGAGTGACTCAGAAAAAGCAATTTTTCTTCATTTCAGTCCTGGTTGTTTATGAAATATGCATGAGGCACAAAATCTGCAGCTGCAGATGTACATACACTGAGGATCCTACATCTGTTGGTTAAAATCAAAACAAAACAACAGTACCAACAATGATCAAAAACAACAAATGGAAAACCTTCTCTTCAAAAACTCTTAATTTAAATCTTGGGGGAATATTCAAAGCAATATACTTTTTTGAGCTGTTACTGCTGAATGTTAAGTTTTTTGCAGGTTCTTTCTGGACCAGCCACTGAAAATGAAGCTTTAGTAGCATCCTGTGACAAACAGTTGTGTTCACTGTGTGTTGAAACATTACCTAATTATCTCATCACCATGACTTCAATTGTTTCAGTGACTCTGTGGCTCCAATGGCTTTGGTGACTGAGACAAGCAGAGCTGTTCTATTTGCTATATAAGTTGTGTTGCTTTGCTTTTTAATTTGATGCGGTTTGTAGAAAAAACCCTAGGATATTTATAATCAAAGCATGCGGATGCAGCTCTCCAGATTTGCCAGGATCTATTCCTGCTGTATTTAGCATTGGTGCGGCCTCACCTTGAGTACTGTGTGCAGTTCTGGGCCCCACAATTTAAGAAGGATGTTAAGGTCATTGAATGCATCCAGAGAAAGGCAACAAAGCTGGTGAAAGGGCTGGAAGGCATGTCCTATGAGGAGCGGCTAAGGACTCTGGGTTTGTCTAGTTTGGAGAAAAGGAGGCTGGGGGGCGACCTCATTGCTCTCTACAGCTTCCTGAGGAGGGGAAGCAGAGAGGGAGGTGCTGATCTCTTCTCCCTGGTATCCAGTGATAGGACACGTGGGAATGGTTCAAAGCTGCATCAGGGCAGGTTCAGACTGGACATTAGGAAACATTTTTTTACCRAGAGAGTGGTCAAACACTGGAACAGGCTTCCTAGAGAGGTGGTGGATGCCCCATACCTGTCAGAGTTTAAGAGGTATTTGGGCAATGCCCTTAATAACTTGCTTTAACTTTTGGTCAGCCCTGAAGTGGTCAGGCAGTTGGACTAGATGATCGTTGTAGGTCCCTTCCAACTGAACTATTCTATTCTATTCTGTTCTGTTCTGTTCTGTTCTATTCTATTCTATGTCATTTTTTGTTGTATCATTCCATGAATACCCGGTACTGAATGTCAGGTTACACAAGAAAGGCACTTCTTACTGCAACATCCTGGCTATTCTGCATTGGGAAGCTGGCAGGTAAGAAGAAACGAAGGGTCTGATGCTGTATAAATACCTAGGACATGCTGCATTGTAAAATTTTATTGATAATTACTGTAGTGATAGAGCTTAATGAGATCAAATATAAAAATTGCATAGCTGTTTTTCAGGTAGTTGAGTTTCTAT
Source organism: Phoebastria nigripes (assembly GCA_035582835.1). Lineage (NCBI taxonomy): Eukaryota > Metazoa > Chordata > Aves > Procellariiformes > Diomedeidae > Phoebastria > Phoebastria nigripes. The sequence goes on from JAYKAV010003249.1 coordinate 127,789, forward strand.
ATTTGTTCTAGTCATCTGAGGTTTAAAATGTATTTTACACATTTAATTATATAATTTGTCTAAACAGTTGTCAGGCTGCCTAGAACTTTTCATAAGGATATTTCCTGCTACTGCCCAAATTAAATTTCCTTTCAGTTATTCAAGAAATTCTAATAAGATTAAGATGAGGTTAACCAGAACCTGAGCATTTAAGATGTTATTTCTCTGGCAAGAAGATAGAGAGATGTTTTTACAAAAGGAATCAGCGAGAACAGAAGCCAGCAGCTCTTGTCAACTTTTGTTGTGTCCTACAACTTTTTCTTTGGCTCCTCTTGTCCACTGCAGTACRATTTTCACCGAAGGGCTCTGATTCTGAACATATTCAAAACAGATGCCACTGAAGGCATAGACCACAATCATTCTGGCTTTGATGTGATGGTATGGATCTAACAGGATGTTAGTGTTTCTAAAAAACTAGAACTAAACTGTTTCTATACTATATTATTGCAATGTCAGTGCTTGTGCCTCGGTCTTTTTTCACTTCGTGTACTTTGGGTAAAGTATGTTGACTATGGGGACATCTTGGAGGATGCAAGCAGACTGCTGTATATAGGCAAAGTCTATGAAATGATTGAAAGTATCTAATGCTGCTGTGGAAATCTGAGTGTGATAYAGCCAGCTGTTTTTGCACTGTGATTTAAAAAAAACCATTATGATTAGTTGAATCTAATTTTATATGTGAAAGAATATCAGAAGCGCTATTTTTTTCTGTTCCAAAAATCTCAGGTGGTCATGTGGACTAAGAGTTGCAGTAACTTGAGTTTTCAAAAAAAGCCTATAGGAAAAATGTGCCCACTACACACTGAARCATGAAAGAACCTAGCATAATTTAAAGCCCCTGTGGAGGACTGGGAAGCCCCAAAGGTGTTTTATTTCTCTTTTACAATAACTGTCTCCCTATATCAGAATGTTTTACATTAGAATTATAAGTTTAAAAAGCTTCTACCTTTATTTAGTTTTAAAATAATAAAAGCATCTCGCCATGGTCTAGGAGCTCTACTATTAAGTTGAACAATAATAAGCTGTTGCGAATGAGTAGTATAGAGGCCGCCTAAAGAATCACCATCAAAGGTATTAGCTGAAAGTGATATTAATAGACATTTATAAAGGTGTGACTTGACAGAGTCTGATGGCAAGGTTCACGCTATTGCTTACTACATGTATGAAACATATAAAGAAAAATCATGTTATGTCTAAGGGTTTATATYTTAGGGATTATATGTATTTAGTAGCACTCTAGGGTTCAGTCACAGTTTTAGCAGCACTTAATCATAGACTAACCATTAACAAACTTTAGCAGCACTTAATCATTAACTAATCATTAACAAACTTTAGCAGCACTTAATCATTAACTAATTTAATATTTATGAAGTAAGTGTTAGTAGAGTCTACTACAATCATGACTTAATTACAGATTATGCTTACTATTAGTTCACACACAGGGACAGAAATATATATATAGATAAATGTACAAAAGGTACCTGTTAAAAATTCCCCTYGAGTTCGGTGAAGAAACATTCACGTAAAATGTCTCAGCATTTCTCAACGGGTGAGGGTTGAGCCTCGAGGAGTGAAGGGTTTCAGCCCAGGTCCCGTCGGACAACGGGCCTCCGAATATTGCCAGCTCAAGACGTTGCAAACTCTGAGAGGCGTCCCACTCAGAGGGAGATGCTGGCTGCAGCCCACTGAGGTCCAGGAAACCTCAAAGGTCTCACTTAGGACCACCGTTTATAGGTTCGCAAGATGATTGGCTTTAGTCATCCGTAAATTTCCATCCTGGCCACAGTCTCAGCTGGTAGTTACTAAAAAATTCTCAAGGTTTCAGTGTTGTTCCACTTGAGCTATGACTCAGATAGGATGACACCTGGGCCAGGCAGTAGGAATACGTTCCCAGCCTCAGCTATGCAGAGTTTCTGATACTGTCAAGGAGCACTCAACCGCCAGACTCAGTACACCAAGGCCAAGGTTTCACGGGAATTTCTGAGATCAACAAGCAGCCCAGGAGAGAGGGGGGAAAATGCACCACTACATGGAACTCGATTCTGCCCAAACTCTTGTCATCACATGTTAAATAAACAAAATCATAAATCCTGATGGTGTTACAGTGATGAGATGATTGACTTTAATTTTGTCAAATCTTTGGTATCTTTAATTTGCTGAAATAGCTGCACAGATCTACAAGGGACTATGTAATCAAGTAACTATATATTGGGGATCTGCAGTTTCCTCTGTAGTTTACCAAATGGATCAAAATACTTCTGCCTATAAAAGGAAAAAGAATTAGGACCCAAAAGACTCAATATCATGACTAAAATATGCCATAGGGGGATCAAGGGCAGCACCATGCACTCAGTTTATATAATAGTTTATTCTCAGATCTGACAAGAAGTGAACCAGCTCCTAGAGACAAAGATCAATGAGAAATTATTCCCAGGTTTAAGGAGGTATTTTGCTTACTGCTATGACATCTGGCACTGCCACTAGAAATGACAGTCTTTGGCAAGTGATTCAGCAGATTTCTTTGTAACAGGCATGTTAGCAGGCTTCTGCAGAATGCTGTCCTGAGATGTACTAGGTTTCTAACATGGCTTGTGAAACTCGCTTCTTCACGAAAGGCCAGATAAGGCATTCACAAAGCTGGATGTTCAGAAGGGACCATAACACAGCTGGAGTCTACTCAAGTAATCTACTACTACTGTAGTCCATCAGTCTTTGCCTGTATTACTGGACTGAGATTAATTTTGGGCTGTATTATTGGAACTACAGCACATGGGAACTCAAAGAAGGTTTACCCTTTGATATTTCATGACTCTTGTCCCCTTTCATATGTACACAGCAAAATGCTCTTTGTCCTAGATGCATTTCCACTTTGAGGTAGATAAGGACTTAGCTCTTTCAGTCAACTACTAACAGAGTGGAATTAAAATTGAAAAAAATGAACTCTTTAAAAAAAATTGTATTCAATCTAAATTGGAAATAACTTCTACTTTGATTTTATCCATTCAATGCTCCAAATATTTTAACCGAAACTTTTTAAACTAAACATACTATATAAACTGTATTACCTTGTACAATAAATATTTCTTTAAAAAACACGTACTTTTAAAATTTAACATGCAACATCTTGATGATCTCAATAAAGTAATTGTATTTTTTTACTAATTTCTATTTAGTTCCTTTTTTTTTTTTTTTGCATCAACTCTATAAATACAAAGCTATCAATAAAAGTATTTTATATGCTAAATTACAAATTATATCGATTGAATATGTATACAAGTGTCTGTATAAAATAAAAATAATACTGAAAATATTTATTAAAACTGAGGAAAGAGAGAAGCAATTAGAAATACCATAAATTTTGCAGTACTGTAAAGAACTGATGATTTACCCGTTTTCAATTGTCCTGAATCTCACTTAGCTTACTGATGTAGGTTGTTCTGCTGAAGTTAAGAGAAATAATAATGAAAAAGAATCCTTACATTTGAGTGATAACATTTGTTGAAAGCCTGTCTTTTTCTCTAATTACCTTTCTTCTGGAGGTTAAGATCCCAGCCATCTGGACTCACCAGTCTCCACCCCTTTGGCTAGGTGTCAATAGTTTCTGATCCTTCASTTCTGACAAATGTAGCTCAGGCATATTAATATTTCTCAGTAATAACTTGACGAAGTTGTTTAATGGGTCTCCTGTTACATTTTCCTTTTYACCTGCAGCTAAAAGTTATGACTTAACTGAGTTAATTTCCTGGCCAAATCCTTGTTTTAAATTATTTCCTCAAAAATATAAGTGTTTTTTTGAACATGTTCAGAATCTGTTCTAGAAAGAACAAAGCATGCCTTTTAGCTCTGATAGTATGTTGGAGTTTTCAAATCTTATTAAATACGGGCTTTTTTCTATGTTGGTTTAAATTAAAATTCCACAAAACAAAAGTTATAATTTTTTTAAAAATGAAAATATGTTATTCTGAAAGGAAGTTTGGCGTGCAATGTCTTAATGAAATTTGAATTTCTAATATTTTTCATTTCTTGTATGTTCTATTTTTACTCAATATTTTTTCAATAGTAGTGTATTTGAAATGGTAGCAGGCTGTCATGTTAAATTCTGTCACAATCATATATTATATCATCATACTGAAACAACAGATTTTCTTCCATCAGAACTGGAAGGATTCCCTGGACAATCAATGGAAATGCCTTATCAYTTGCTGCATCATAGGGTTCAATTTATAAATAGATCAAGCACAGCTTTCCAGAAAAAATCATACACTGCTTGCTTTGCAATGAGACAGTTGTAAGCCTGGTGTCTTGAACATGAGAATAAGATGAGTACTAATTTGAAGAACCATTGTTTTCAGTATTCTAATGTTAGCATGGATTTCTTTTACTAAATTATCAATAACTTATTGCCCATGCTGTACTTTTTTCCTCATGGTTTGGTCATGTAAGTAATAAAAGGAGTATAAAAAAGCTCAACATAGAATCATAGAATCATAGAATCATAGAATCATTAAGGTTGGAAAAGACCTCTAAGATCATCGAGTCCAACCGTTAAMCCAACACCACCATGCCCACTAAACCATGCCCCTAAGCGCCTCATCTACACATCTTTTAAATACTTCCAGGGATGGTGACTCCACCACTTCCCTGGGCAGCCTGTTCCAATGCTTAACCACTCTTTCAGTAAAGAAATTTTTCCTAAT
>JAYKAV010003249.1:134844-179767 GCA_035582835.1 Phoebastria nigripes
TTAAGCTCTAGACAGTCGAAACACTCCCTAACATACAGAGCCAAAGAAATTTCTTTGCAAGATATTCTGGAGCAAGGCATGATAATGAAAATATCAAAGGTCAAAAAGAAATTAAAAGGACGCAACATTTATTATTTGGCTTTGAAAAAATGAAGTTAAAAAAAATATTCATAATTTGTTTTCCTGGTGCATGATCTTTGATACTGTAGAGTTGGCAACAATGCATAAATAACCAAAAGAWTATTCGAGATCAGAACAAAGCCTCGAGGAGAGTGTATAAAAGGTCTTCTCAATGCTTTGCATTTACTGCTCTGATACCAATTCAGCAGTTCAGGGAAGAAGCAATCTCTACTCACTTCATATATTTATAACAAGTTGTTGYAGTCCTTAGAATATTAGCATATAGGGCAGACATATAGATTCTTCCTGTGGTGTTTTAGTTAACATCCTGTGTCATGTTGTTCCCTATCCATCTCATGTATGATTTTGAAAACAAGTCTAGATAAATTAGTATTTTCTGGAAATGCTAAATTTCAAACAGTTATCAGCTGTTACCATGGATTACATTTTCCTAGTTTCATTTAATAGCATACATCTAGTTGGCACAAGGACAGGCCATAGATGACAGACACAAAGAAAGTAGGTCCTTTAGTATTGAACGACATGCAGAAAACAGGATTTAGTAAAAATTTTGTAAGCAAAGACCTTCTCCCTAATGTGAACTCAATCTCCTTACAAATAAGCATCAAAATATTTGTACACCCAAGAAAAGGAGGATTGACAGATCACTTCAGCACTGTTTTTAATGACARCAGTTTAAAACCTTTTAAAGAATTTCCTTTCTGCATGCAGCTGAATGCTCAGTCCAGCCTACACCTAGAGTAATGCAATGGCAAGGCTGCAGAGCAAAAAGGGAGAAAAGCTGAGGAACTGTGAAAGCAGGGTTTGCTGTATGACTTTGCTGAGCATCCTGTGGTAATTGAATGATACAGAAGGCTTGCACATATGGGTATTTTTCATATGTTAGATAATGTCACTAGAATGGCAGGGAGACATTTTTAGCTCTCAGAGGCATTTTTAACTCTCCTCTTTCCCTCAGGCATTTTCTAACTACTGTTTCTGCCTCCTACTTGCCAGACCTGCGCAACTGTTCTCCCTGGACTGCAACAGAAGTGATCAACTTGGATCAGGCATATTTGCTTCAATTTGATGCCACTTTCTTACCCTGCCTTTGCTATAGGTCACAGAAGATAAAAGATGGGCTCACACTGGACACAATCTCTCTGCTTGCCCTAAACTAGTGCTRTCCCTGGGGCATTATACTTCTTGAATTTGATGTAGACTCTACTAAGTATCCATTGACATTTGTGTAATTCTGCAGTTCAGGAGACTGAGCATTTACAGCCTTTATCAATTAGCATGGGCTAAAGTTGCAGCAGGAGGAAACCATCTAAATTCCAGAGAACGAACACACTATCCATGGAATTAACAGGGGAAGGTTTATGGGGAGAGGTAACATATTTCACTTCATTTTAATAAAGGCTATTCTTTCTGCTCACACTCTTTGCCTTATTTTTACCTCTAGATCACATAGAATACAGGGTCTATTTTTCAAGTCATCCAGGAATCACAAGCTGCAATTAGGTCCTTGACATCAGTTTAGGAAATTAGTGTCACTGTAACAGAAAGTAAATTCCTTTCCTTTCTTGATGGCATGTGTATGTTTCTGAAATGGGGAAGAATGTTATTGGAATTTCTCCCTTCTTTGTTCAGCCTACAGCCCGTTCTACAACGCTTTGTCCTTTGATTAGCTTGATTGAGGTGATTAAGGGCTTTATGATTTGCCTCTCCAGTTTTACTCTCCTTGTGAACACTGACATAGAGGAATAAAGAACAGAAAACTTGATAGCAATTCCCACAACCCAAATTCAAACTTCTACCTACACCACAGGGCAGAAAATGAGCGACAGTGAGACTGAGTGTTTCCGAATTTTTTCAGGTTTTCTTTCAGTGCTCCCCAGAAATATGGTATTTTCAGAGTACAGATGGAGGAAGCTAGATTGTTCTGACTTTGCTGGAATACATAAATGTAAACATAGCAATTAGGAAATGGCATCTAAGAAATTTCTAGGCCCTTCAACTGCACCTGTTGCCTCTGTTAGGTCAGTGGCAGTAATTTTACAATGCCTTGTAGAATCCCCAATCCTGTATCAATCAATGGACATTAAAGAATTAAAGATTCATTCCTTCTCCATGTTCCTAGTAAAATTAAGAAAACCTATATCTCTATTTACTCCTTCAAGGCCAGACGGAGTAGCTATGTAGCCTAAATAAGAATTTCTTTTACAGCTGCATGAATAATTCATTCTTTGATCCCTGACCAAACTGAAAAAAACCACTGTTCTTGTATCACATCAAACACTTTTTTCCTGCTTGGGAAAACAAGAAAACATAGCTGGGGGCTTGATCTAGGTAGTTCATTCCACCTAAACCAACCTTTCTTTCTATTTAAAAGTTTCTTAAAGCCTTTGTTAAAATAAATAAACTTTAAATGAGATGTTTTAGACTAAAAAATGAAATATCTTGAGTTTCAAAGCAACTTCCTTAAACAGTTTGAACTGTTATAAATTCAGCATGCCTCTGGACATGCATTCAAGTCAGCTTTGAATGAAGGTTTTGAAATCCTCAATTTGCTTTTTTCCTAACTCTTGTTCATAATCCTTTATGCAACACTCTGAGGATTGTAAAGCTTTCAATAGATACGTTTAGATGTGAATGACCTAATTACAGGATGGAATATTAGCCGACCAGAACCTGGCTAGAGAACAGAGTGCATGAGAATCTGAAGTGAGCACCCTGGATTGAGAAAAAGGCCGTACAGAAAGGTTCCTCATTATGCAATATTCTCTTCAGATGAAGAGAGCAATGTGAAGTCCAGCAAGGCATTTTGGCACGTAATTAGAGTTCAAACTTAAACTTCCTAGAAATTATTTAGGCTTAATTTTAATTTCGGTTCCTTCTTCGAAGGCCTTCCTTACCAACATTGGTCCAGCAATAACACTGGCATCTCTCATGGAAACCTTTCAGTAGACCTGCCAGCTTTCCCTTGGTCAATCATTTCTTCACCATCCTCCCTAGAACTGTTTTTCAGTAGAACAGCTGACAAGTAAAATCCCTCACTAACTCCTTTGTCTCTCCTATTATTTTATTAGGCAAATTTCTCAACTGCCCCAGTCTATTCTAGCCTTCTAGCTTTGGCTGTCCTAGTATTTTCCCAACTCCCTATGCATTTCCCAGCTGATCCTAGCTATCTACTTCCTTTAGAGAGCTCCTGCAAACATTGAAATTATACACCTGATGCCACTCTCCCTTTGTCAGGCTAATACATAGATAATTTGGACATGTCCTACCACAGCTTAGCCATCTTATTTTAAATAAAAGAGCCAGATACAGGAAAGTGTATAGTGTCACAGAAATGCTTTAAGAGCAGGACAAAATAGATTAAACTAAGCGTAAAGAAGGCTGGATTAAAAAAAAAGCTACAGTGTTAAAGATAGTGATATATTAAGTGGGGAATACAGAAATTAGCAGACTAAAAGAAGCATATAGATCAACTACATTTATTTTGGATATTTCACCTGTGACGTTTTCTGAATTTATCATGAAAACTGTGTGGATCAGCTGTTTGTGACCAGATCTCTTTCTTTTCTCCTTCAATTTGAATTGTTAGATCATTTCTTTCATGTTATTTTTAACTCCTTCGTAATTTTTTTATTGTTACTGAAAATATGAGTAAAGTGCATTCAACACCCATGAGGATCTCTTCCTGGTAGGCACTGCCACATATGACATTGTCTGTTATACTTTGTAAAGTTGACACAAAGCTCCCTAGTGTCTGTTTAGATGATGTAATTGAATTAATTACTTATAGCAAGCTGCTCATGAGAGGGATATAAAGTAACAAATGTCAAACCTTTGCCAGGAGACAATAAGACATTATTGGTAAAGAGAGAGTTTGCATTATACCCAGTGGCAAATCTGGGAATAGTCCTCATATTTCATGTCAAATTTGTCTTTTGGTCTCACAAAATTGAGTATATACTGTGGTGGTTGAACTGAGATAAAATTTCAAAGGTTACTAATGATAGTACCAACTGTAAAGATATATGAGTGAATAGGTAATTTCCAAAGATTCATATGTGTTTCTCTTTTGCTTGATTATTCTCTTTCCCCCCTCGGTTCTTGTTATCCTCAAGGTGGATAGCAATTGGAATGTCCACCAGGATAATTCCATCAAGTGTCTTAAGACGACAGTGGGTACCCAAAGCAGCAGCATCCAAGAGTCGAAGTAAAAACTTCTTTGGATTCCAATATTATCAAGGATGTTGGACCTTACTAACAGATCAGCATGAATAAAAGAAGGAACAAAAGTAGGGAGATCCCTCTATCATGCAGACTGTATTTCATCAGATGTGCAAAATATGCTTTGGTCTTACGTTTTCTTCAGAGATGTTCAGAGGAAATAGAAGGAAAAAAAGAAAGAAGTGTTTTTTGTAACATTTTCTAGCCTGAAATTACTCTTCAGCTTATATTTCATAGAATCATAGAATCATAAAATCATAGAATCACAGAATCATAGAATCATAGAATGGTTTGGGTTAGAAGGGACCTTTAAAGATATCTAGTCCAACCTCCTTACCATGGGCAGGGACCTCGGTCACTAGATCAGGTTGCTCAAAGCCCCATCCAACTTGACCTTGAACGTTTCCGGGGAGGGGGCATCCACAACTTCTGTGGACAACCTGTTCCAGTGTCTCACCACCCTCATAGTAAAGAAGTTCTTCCTCATATCCAATCTAAACCTACCCTCTTTCAGTTTAAAACCATTGCCCCTTGCTCTTTCACTACAGGCCTTGGTAAAAAGTCTTTCTCTGTCTTTTTTTAGAATAGAATGGAATAGAATAGAATAGAATAGAATAGAATAGTTCAGTTGGAAGGGACCTGCAACGACCATCTAGTCCAACTGCCTGACCACTTCAGGGCTGACCAAAAGTTAAAGCAAGTTATTAAGGGCATTGCCCAAATACCTCTTAAACTCTGACAGGTATGGGGCATCCACCACCTCTCTAGGAAGCCTGTTCCAGTGTTTGACCACTCTCTYGGTAAAAAAATGTTTCCTAATGTCCAGTCTGAACCTGCCCTGATGCAGCTTTGAACCATTCCCACGTGTCCTATCACTGGATACCAGGGAGAAGAGATCAGCACCTCCCTCTCTGCTTCCCCTCCTCAGGAAGCCATAGAGAGCAATGAGGTCACCCCTCAGCCTCTTTTTCTCCAAACTAGACAAACCCAGAGTCCTTAGCCACTCCTCATAGGACATGCCTTCCAGCCCTTTCACCAGCTTTGTTGCCTTTCTCTGGATGCATTCAATGACCTTAACATCCTTCTTAAATTGTGAGGCCCTGTCCTGGTTTCGGCTGGGATAGAGTTAATTTTCTTCCCAGTGCTGTGTTTTGGATTTACTATAAGAAGAATGTTGATAACACACTGATGTTTTTAGTTGTTGCTAAGTAGTCTGCTAGTCAAGGACTTTTCAGCTTCCCATGCTCTGCCAGGTGCACAAGAAGCTGGGAGGGAACATAGCCAGGACAGCTAGCCCAACTGGCCAATAGGGCATTCCATACCATATGACATCATGCTCAATATATAAATAGGAGGCGTGGTCCAGGAAGTAGTGATCGCTGCTTGGGTATCGCTCAGCGGGTGGTGAGCAATTGCATTGTGCATCGCTCATTTTGTATATTCTATCATTATTATTATTATTATTATCATTATTATTATTATTATTATTTTCCCTTCCTTTTCTGTTTTATTAAACTGTCTTTATCTCAGTCCATGAATTTTACTTTTTTTTCCCCGATTCTCTTCCCCATCCCACTGTGGGGGGGAGTGAGCAAGTGGCTGTGTGGTGTTTGGCTGCATGTTGGGCTTAAACTACGACAGGTCCAGAACTGCACACAGTACTCAAGGTGAGGCCGCACCAATGCTGAATACAGTGGGATAATCACCTCTTTTGACTGGCTGGTTATACTGTGTTTGATGTACCCCAGCATGCAGTTTGCCCTCTTGTCTGCCAGAGCACACTGCTAACTCATATTGAGCCTTCTGTCAACCRGCACCCCCAGATCCCTTTCTGCAGGCCCGCTCTCCAGCCACTCCTCTCCCAATCTATACTTGTGCCCGGTGTTACTCCATCCTAGGTGCGGAATCTGGCATTCGGACTTGTTAAATTTCATCCCATTAATTATTGCCCAATGGTCCAATCTGTCTAGATCCCTCTGCAAGGCATCTTGTCCCTCAAGAGAGTCAACAGCACCTCCCAGTTTGGCATCATCAGCAAACTTGCTAATGGTGCATTCAACTCCTGCATCCAGGTCATTGATAAATATATTGTACAGAACTGGGCCTAGATTTGAGCCCTGAGGAACACTGCTAGTGACCAGTTGCCAGCCAGATGTAGCCCCATTCACTACAACTCTTTGTGCCCTGCCCTTCAGCCAGTTCTTCACCCAGTGCACCATGTACCCGCTCATCTCACAGTTGGACAACTTGTCAAGAAGGACAGTATCAAAAGCCTTACTAAAATCCAGAAAAACTACATCCACCACCTTCCCTTCATCCACTAGGCAGGTGACCTTATCGTAGAAGGATATCACATTAGTTAGACAGGACTTTCCCTTTATATATAAGCCCCCTTTAAGTATTGAAAGGCCACAATTCTGGAGGTCTCCCCAGAGCCTTCTCTTTTCCAGGTTGAACAACCCCAACTCTCGCAGCGTTTTTTCATATGAGAAGTGTTCCAAACCTCTGACCATTTTCATGGTCCTCCTCTGGACATACTTTGACAGGTCCATCTCTTTCTTGTGCTGGAGATCCCAGAGCTGGATGCAGTAATCATGAGAGCAGAGTAGAGCAGGAGAATCACCTCCCTTGACCTGCTGGTCACACTTCTTTGTATGCAGCCCAGGATATGATTGGATTTCTGGGCTGCAAGCACACATTGCTGGCTCATGCCTAATTTTTCATCCCGCAGTATCCCCAAGTCCTTCTCTGCAGGACTGTTCTCAATCCATTCATCTCCCAGTCTATACTGATATTGGGGATTTCTCTGTTACTTTGCATCATGGGATCTCAAGCTGCTTCAATAAAACTGAACCATAGGCCATAAGAAAATGAGAAATTATGAGAAATGGTCCAACCATAGGCCATGAGACATGTTTCTGCAAGTTGCTCTCCTATGCAATTGTTTTTAATCAGTATAATTTATGTTATTCAATAGAGCTAGTTAAACACTACTATTAAAAAGATTGCTTAATTAATTCTGATTTAATATTCCCCTTTTAGAACCAGACTGTAAACCCATTAGGTGCATATCAGAGCATTTACTTTTTTTGAGTAATCCCGTTGGAAAGAGTTACATGTTTGAATAACTGCTTGCCACTAGGAATAAGAACTTCATACCTCAGAATTTCTGAGTTATATATATTATTTTAAATTTGTTTTTAATAATACAGGAGTTAAGCCCAAGTAATGTTCATTATAGATGGGAATTTCTGAACTTTTGAGTGAAAAGATGAATAGAATATATAAGAAAAAATAAGGCTTGGATTTGGCCTTTTTGTATACACATCATGTGAGACCTGCCATTTCAAATGCACTTCAATAACAGGGGGAAAGGAACAAATCAAAACAAATCAAAATGTAACTGTACTGTGTTCAGAAAAAGAAGCTAAAAAGAGAAAATACTGCAAATAAATAAAAAGCATTTCGATTTCAAAAAAACTAAGAACTAAACAGAGGAGGAAAAGTAACATGTTCTCCTGAATACGTAAGGTGAAAAACTTTTTTTTTTAAAATTCTTTTTTATTTTTGATCCACAAATGTTGCCTTAAAATTTAAGATCTTTTTTTTTGCAGGATCTATTCATTATTTTATTTCAAATTTACTAGTTTACCAGTTACTGTATGATAATCTCAGACAGCTATTTTAATGTTGCAAAAAACTAGGAAAGTCTCTCCCTCAAAATGGTTAGGTACCTCAGCTCAACTCCTATCACACAAATGTACAAGGCAAGGCTTACAAAGTTATCAGACAGTAGAGAAAGAATAGCTAATTTCAGTTCCCATTAAAATACTGTGTTATGTAAATTGTCAGAGAACTGTGTGTTCAAGTAGTTGAAATGTGTAGCCAGCTGCTTTCAGAGATATTTTAATTATTTTATCACCACAGAGCAAAGAATTGGTTAACTTATTTTACTAGATGATTTGCATTAGGTCTCTGGATTTTAAGCTTTTTATCAATATAGCCAATTTTATGGAAGAATCAATCCCCTCAGGAAGCCCCTGATGGCACTTAATTTGGCCTTCTTCAATGTCAAATATGCTATGAACAAGCTTCTTCATAGTGGAAGATGAGAAATACTTAATATGCTGTGAAATATTTGATATGTACACCATCCCATGAATTTTGCTATCTTTAAAAGGCAAATTCTACTCTCAGCATTCTTTCTTTGCTTTTAATTCCTCTGTGATTGTAGAGAGCATTTCTGAGCAAAGACAATAGTTCTTACTTTACTACCCAGTGTTTACTATGTAAACACACCAGATAAAACTAACAGATTGTATACAGCATAAATATTAAAATTGTTTCTTAGAAGTTGCACAGGCTGGTCTTTATTTCTTGTTATAAATTCTTCTATACCAAATAAAAGTGTGTGTGCAATAATATTAAAAAACCCCCACAAATGTTATTAAAAATATGCCATGTTATTGAAGTTTCCTAGACACTACTAAAATACTGAAAGCTAAACCTATCAGACTTCCTTCCCACCAGACGTATTTCCTAAATCATTCACCACTGTAATATGTGTGCCACCCTCTTTCTCCCCTACCACTGTATGTCTTTCACTTTTTTTCCCAATAAAATATGTTCAAAGAGAGAGTTCCCTTTTCTCCCTATTTTGCCTATTATTCTATAGGTTCCTGAGGTTCTGTTTTGGTGTCTTTGAAGACTATTTATCATAAAGGAACCTGTTTGTTTTGAGTAATTGAGCTATTCAAATCTTTCTTACTAGTTCTGCAGAAAAAAAAAATTTAAAACTGTCTAAATGGATTTGTGGCTGGTCATGATGCCATGACACAGATTTGATTTTCCACATCATAGCTTAGACGTATGCAATGTACCAGCTAGAAGATATGACTAAAAGCCACAGGAACTGAGTGCAGAGGGCAGAGAGGCAAGCAAAATATCCTGAATCAATCTCATTTTCATCTCTTCTTTGGAAGTTTGATTCCTAAAGGTCACTATTCTTCCTCAGCTTCGACTTCCTCAGGAAGTATGCATCGAACTCCTGCACCAATATAATGTAAATTGTTTTTCATTCTTACGCAGCTCTCCATGACAGCAGAATGCTTTCCCTGAGAGCAGAATCACTGATCCTCGTTTTCTGAAGTAACATGACCAATCCTTTGACAGTCCAACCCTTTGACAACTTCTATCAAAACAACCCATTCCTCCCACTAAAGTAAAACATCTCCTTCTCTGGCAGTGGGAAGTCATGTTCTTGCGTTTTCACAAGTAATGTCTGAGTAATGCATTACTCAATTTTTCAAATGCATAGTTTGATGAAGGTCTGGTTTTCAGAGAGCAGATACTCAGTCTTGCACTCTAAACTGTTTCACTTTGGCTATCTCAAATCACCAGTCACTTTTGAAAACATAGACTGGAGTCTCTAGAATATCACATCAGAAAATGCAAAGATAGCTAATTATTACCTCACTAGAAAGAGTCCACTGCAAAGCAGATGTTTTCTACTGCTCTGTGGTAACGAGCACACAGAAAAGTTGGAAGATCAGCTGTGACAGCCATGAACTGCTAGGAATCCTCTATCAAGATGTTATGCAGTTTAATTCTTGTATTTTTCCACATGCCACCTTAAGGAGTTCCCCTTTGCTTGTAGTTGCTGAACAGCTGTAGCTGATTCCCAAAAAGGTTTTAACAATCCTGTACCACAGTTTTCTGATAACTTTACACTGATTATGACCACATTCAGGTACCAGTACTTATAGTCTATATAGTACAGAACAATGCACATAGAAAACAGCAGGGGAACTCACAAAATAAGGTTGTTGATCACCTCGCTTAAGCCTAGTTGTCCTTCTATCCTACTTCAGAGTCATTACAGGAACAAATTCCTGCAGAAGTGCGACTGTTTCTGATGAGAAAGAACTGTGGTGTTTGAGGTTCAAAGCACTAGATAGATAGATAGATTGAAAGACAGATAAATAAATAAATAAAAGCACAGGAAGTTAAAAAAATTCCAGTCCTGGTCCTTGGAATTCCCTCTCCTCTTCAGATCAAATATGTCTTCATTCATACTGTGAATGCTGAGAGATAACAGTCAAATGGGCAAAGTTGCATATAAATATATAAATATGTGTATATATAGGCCTATAGTTACATTATCGCCAAGGATTTCAACAATAAATGATTCTGTAAAATGTCAGGATCTTTAAAATTTAAACTATAAACAGACATGTTCTTGACTTATTCCCATCAGTCTTCTGATGGACTGGAGAAGAAATACATGTTTATCAATGCTGACAGTAATTATCCAGGAAAAGAAAGTGATAACCTTTATCATGTCAAGCTGCTTAAACGTAAAATATACAGTTTCTGAGGTGCTGTCAAGTACAGTTAACTAATAAGAGCTCTGCTGGAATGCAGTGACAGTGTGCTGACAAGCTCCAAGTATGGGCAAGATCAAGACGACTTAGAACCTTGTACCAATTATCTGTCGGATATCTAACAGTCTCCTACAACTGTCATGTTTGCAGAAAGAGAAGTGAGAATGAGGAGAGATACCTTAATGAGACTTATGGTACCATGGTCTCTGGTGCTCTGAACTAGGCATGTGTCATAGATACTGSCGAGGACGGAGAATTTTTTCTACCTTTATCCTTCACGAGGTGCCGTATATTTGACTGGCTGCATAGGTTGTCTCAAAGTGTGCTAGCTCAGACCGGTTTTAGAGCTGACAGAAAACAGAGTGATGTTACTTGGTGCAGAAGAATCTATCACAAAACTGAGTATGAATGCAGACTGGCATGACATGAATCATTCTTTACACAACAAATAAATAACAAGATCGAAAAATGAACCCACCGTGTTTCCTAGCAGTCATCTGGCAGCATGATAGGAAAATGCTGTAAATATTTACAGTTATAGTCTTTGGCAGTGAAATCATAGTAGATATTGCTAGCAATACTCAATTTAGCAGGTCAGCCAGTTGCAGTTATTAATCTGGAAATATTGACAAAAATGATAAAAGAAAAAAAAGTTGTCTTGATAAAAAACTTGAAAAGTTCAGTATTATCTAATACTCTGAAGTTTTTAATCCTGGTATGTATTTTTTATTAATTTCATTTTTCACAGAAACAATTGAAATTCTTTAGGGTTGAAGTATTAAACTTCCAAATATTTCAAAATAAATATTAAACTTGAGTTAAAAAGTTATTTTAATCTCAGAAAACTCTTTTGGAAATAAATAGTTTGACTAATGCTACAACTAATAATTTGTATTGGCAAAGCCCTCCTGGATTAAACACACATAAATCCCCAAAACTATTTGTGTATAGAAATGGATAGATTAAACTTTTCAATAGCTTACCTAACACAGTGAAATTGAAATAAAGAGGAGGTGAACTAGTTCAGGATATTACTCCTGTCCCTCAACTCCCAAAATCAAACTAACCAGAAAATGAAATGCTTTCTAATTCCAAGCAGAAGTTCAAGGAGGCAAATGGTCTCCTGTTCTTTATCTATGAGTTAACAGCCCCCCCGCCCCAATTTCTTAATTGCAGTCAACTGTTGACATTTGAAAATAGTGTGAGACAATCCCAATCTGGGAAAACTCTGATTAAAAAATATTCCCCAAATCAAAATACAATTCTTTAAGGAATGTACAGTCCAAGAACATTCCTGTTATTCTTTTCTCCATTGTTATTTCTTCTACCTTGTTTTCTAGGAAAGGCTCATATTTTGGAGAGAAATTATTTATTGATTGAAATATAAGAATAGGCATTAGAAATACTGGAGGAAAATACGTTTTCACTTTCTGAGTCCACCACCAAAAAATTATACTGTAATTTGGTAAGTTGTATATTACAACTTATATTGTAGTTTGGTAATAGCAATATAAAYGTGGATTTAATGTTCCATTGTCTTGAATATCTCACAGTAGTTTCCCTGCTGTTTAGTTCTAATTTTTTGTAGAAGATTTAGGATATTTCATTTAACAAATCTCTGTCCAAGCAACCACCTGAACTATAAATTGCCTGGGCCCAAATAATTTTTCATTATTCTAGTCCTAGAATTATCTTAAAAGATTCTAAAATTTATTCTAAAATGCTAAAAATACCTTGGAAATTTCTCTTTCACTGACCAGGTGTAATAACTTGGAAAGATGAAGAATTGTGAATGCATCCAACATGACAGAGAAAATTCTCTTAATGGTGTTTTACAGGATTCAGGAAACCAATCTCTGTTGAAAAGTCAGTGCAAAATTCTTCTTTCTTTCATTTTTGATCAAATCGATTCTTGGAATGTTTCCTTCAGTAGATGTCTCTTTTATAAGCCTGGTTATTGATCAAAAATTTTTGCACTGAGGAAGAAGAAGATAGGAAGGAAGTTGAAGACACTGCAATGTTGTGTTCCAGGTGCTAGCTAAAAACGAGCACAGTGTATTTCTTCTTGGCAATAGCACAGCAAAGATAAACCAGCCTGCTAGGGAAAACCCATCCATGAACTTCTCTCTCACATCTGGGAGTACAAAAGAGCAAGCATCTGAAGGCAGAACACTAAAGTTGTGTCTTAACTCTGTGGGAGAATTTGATGCAGACACTAGTGAGGCTGAGATGTGAGTCTAAAGAGTATAAAAGCTTCTGGGTTTTTTGGCTTTTACATTTTTTATAATAGGTGAAAAATAACGGGGCAGAGATATTAAGTAGACAAAAATCAGCTGAAGTCTATTGACTAAATTTAACTGATAAATCAGTTTATATCTATATGTTAGATTCTCAACTTTTATGTCTTTTTCTCTCCAGTATAAGGTTGTCATATTCTGTGGCATTCTTTATCAGTCACACTTAAGCTTAGAATCAGGCTGAAGATCTCAGACTGGATCTGATCACTGTAATAACTTTCTCCAGAAAAAAAAACCAACAACACCCCCCCCCCAAAAAAAAAAAACAAAACCAACCCCAAACCCAAACCAACCAAACAAAAAAAATCAACAGTGGGGAACAAATTCAGAATCAGTATTATTGTGATAAACAACCTCAAGGCCTGAAAGTTACATTCTCGCCTTTAGGAATAGCATTCACAGGCTAAGCTGACTGCACATTCCTCACGTAGCTGATGCTACCTCTGCTGGGGTCCATGAGGTTGCACTTAGAGCATCACTGCAATGACAAAATCAATCCACAAAAAATCACCAGAGGGATGGTGCTTTCTGCATCATGTCTGGACTGACGGTAATCAAAGTTTCTGCATGACAGCTCATTCAGCTGGGGTACTGAATGTGAAACCTGCCTCCTCAGAAATATAGACTGTGCTGACTTAGAAGATACATCTTCCCATGCTCTTTTACTTCCTATGCTCTTTCACTTTCTTTTCGATAGTCCATTTTTAAATTCTTCTCATATGTTGTGGTTTCACCCCAGCCAGCAACTAAGCACCVCACAGCCGTTCGCTCACTCCCCCCGCAGTGGGATGGGGGAGAGAATCGGAAGGGTAAAAGTGAGAAAACTCATGGGTTGAGATAAAGACAGTTTAACAGGTAAAGCAAAAGCCRTGCACGCAAGCAAAGCAAAACAAGGAATTCATTCACTACTTCCCATCGGCAGGCAGGTGTTCAGCCATCTCCAGGACAGCAGGGCTCCATCACGCGTAACGGTGACTTGGGAAGACAAACACCATCACTCCAAACGTCCCCCCCCTTCCTTCTTCTTCCCCCAGCTTTTATTGCTGAGCATGACATCACATGGTATGGAATATCCCTTTGGTCAGTTGGGGTCAGCTGTCCCAGCTGTGTCCCCTCCCAACTTCTTGTGCCCCCCCAGCCTCCTCGCTGGTGAGAAGCAGAAAAGGCTTTGACTCTGTGTAAGCACTGCTCAGCAATAACGAAAAACATCCCTSTRTYATCAACACTGTTTCCAGCACTAATCCAAAACATAGCCCCATACTAGCTACTGTGAAGAAAATTAACTCTACCCGAGACAAAACCAGCACATCATGGTATAGCCCCTGTTTGCATTTCATGTCATAGGTTAGCTTTACTAATGAAGTGGGAGACCTGAACTCTGGATCTGACTCATCTCAACTATAAAGCACTCACGGCATCCTAATGTTAGATGACTAAACTTAAAAAGATTATTGTGAATGAGTACATGTCTACTCCTCCTTGCCTTCCATGGTACATGGGTGTCGCTCCCTCCAGAGGTGTCTTCATTTTACTATTTTTCCATTTTATGTGGTAAAACTGGAATCAGGCCCAAGAAAACTAATAAGCACACTCAGGAGTGAAAATCAAAGATGTAAAATTTTTGACCTGGGCTATAATTTTTAACAGGGAATAAAGTTCATGATCTTGACATCACTGAAAGTAATATTTGACAGTAAGGGTTGGATATGTGAAGAGGACTTAAGCATCACCATGCCTAACTTAGAGATTCTGTTCCAGGAGGTAGAATATAAATTCCAGTCAATGAGGAGACATAAGTCAAAGAACAGAATTCAGGTAAGTGCTGAGGTGATCCACATCAGTGGGCGGCTGATAACCACTGGGAAATGCTAAAGAGAGGAGACGGGCATACATATCCTGGCTGAAAGGTTGTTTGGTGCCTAACCTTCTCACAAAAGACTGGAGGAGGAAGAAGTGGTTGTGGTGATCTTACATTTTGTATGATGCTTACACTTATCACTTCACCTTGTGTAATGGGATATAGAACAATTATCTGGGAATCTCTAGTCTGAGTAGTCTATTCCAGACCAGAAATGTAAACTGAAGTCTCCTATATCCCAAGTTGTACTGGGATATAAAAAACAGTCGCTGTCACTGACTTTTCTTCTTGTCTATGTCTGTGTGGAAGTAGGTGTGTTCAGAGTATACTTACTTAGTTCAGACATCAGAGGTGAGTTAGGCAGGAGAGATGCCTAGTTTGTGAATGACAGAGAAGATTGATGCATGTGTTGGGTGCTGAATTTGTCAGGCTTAAGAAGAGACCTCACATATCAAGAGGAGGGCTCTAGTGAAATGTAGGTCATAGTGAAATCAGGAGCTTATAGTGTTAAACATCAGATTAATGAGGATACGGTCATTTCTAGTGTCTATATTTTGGAGGTACAAGCCTATAATGCAGTTGGAGACGTGTCTATTTCACTAAAATTTATATTAATTCTTAGCCTATAACAAAAATAACGAAGTCTTTGAAAAAATACTGAGTCTTAATACAGTCATTTGCATAGAAGAAAGACATTCCAACCGTAGAAAGTTTGCAGACAAAGGCAGCTAATGAAGCTTTTGTTCTGGTAACTTTGCTGTAGCTGTTATTGCTACTTGTTAAATGCGTTTTTTAAAATAAAGACTTTATCTTTTGCACAGACATGAACCTTCTGTGGAATGACTCAGTAACAAGACAAGCAAACCTATAGCTCCATTGTTGGGGAAAAAATGGAAAGACATCTTCTATGCATTGAGAGAAACAGTCAGCAAGAAATTATACAAATTAATTTTTAAAAAAAAGGTGAAATCAGAAGGGGTAAAAATCAAATGGGCAAAAGTCATTCCTCAGCCACCTACATGCAAATAAAAACTTTGTGACAGTGTATTTAAAGGACACTCATGTATCTGACATCTTAATTTTAAGTAATGTAAATAATTAATTAAATTTAAATAATTTTGATTTATTCTTTTTTCCAGTAGTCTTACCTCAAGTAAAAAAAAGTAAAACCAGAACTGTAGGTGCCAGGTGATATTGTTGATACAGAAGAAATCCAAAATGGGCTCTTGTTCACACTAAAAGTTTATTTAGCTCAGTATCATGACTCTCTGACAATGGTCCACAGTGGAGGTCTAGGAAAAAATATAAGCACAAGTATGCAGTAATAGTTCCCTAGACTATTCCTCTAGTCTCAAACAAATTGCAGTTCAGCGACTTTCTGACTCAATGGGAATGTTTTCATACTTAATAGCCCGCCACAGACCTTTTTCCATGATTTAAGCCGGGTACTTCTTGAGCCTCTGTGGATTTTTAGCATGCAGTCTTTGGCAAGGAGCTCCACAGTTTACTTACATGAAGAACAGCTTCCTTCTCTTTCTTTTGAACCAGCACCTTGAGCTTTTTTTACCACGCCTTAGTTCTTGTACTTAATAAGACTGTGAACAATCATCAGCTATTTGCCTTCTTTATATCACTTGGGATTTTATAGATAGAGTCCAGGCAGGTGCAAATATAATCCTTACTTCAAATGATTAGAACCACTTGGGTGCCAAACTATAGAATGATGGCGCTAGATGTTGTACAGTTCATGACAATGCAGAAATGTAGAGAGAAATTATGTATTACAGAAATAAATCAATTGGAAAAACTGGTTGGTCTATCTGGCCTAAATGAATTAGCAGTTTTTAAATAACACTTTTGTAAATAACTGGTAATCTGATTTTGCAATGAAAAGTCACAAGTCATAGCCCTGCTGAAAGCAAAGAATRTTTGCTGTTGCTTTCATTGGCTAGTTTCACCATGAACTTTCAAATTTATTTCTAGTGATCAAAATGTGCTATATCTATGGTGACATGGCAAACTAGCACTACAAGTACTTTTGCTGGCACATTGTGTAGAAAGAAATTTTCATACCAGTATTTTGATGTGTCTGTATTAATGGCTCCAAATGTTCATTGTAGCCACAGACTCTTAATTAATGCTACTATATCTTTTGCAAACTTACTGTGAAATTCAGGACCAGACTGATCATGACAGATATTACAGTATCATGCTGAGTATATCTCGAGGGATATTTTTACAGGCTTCAAAAATAAATTTTTATTAAATATTTTTAAGTTGCCTCACTCCTCACGAATAGAAGGAACTAGGATTCTGTTGAATCTTTGAAGATTATTGGAAAGAGATGTGGTCTTAATACCTAAACAAATAATTTTACAAGGGAATAGAATGTATTAATGTTAATGTTTAGAATGTATTAATGTTAATGTTACTCTAGTAAACATTTCTGACATTGACCACATTATGCCTAACAGATCAATAATTTTCAGCTACTTAATTATCTGGGTGACTGCATTTGCCAATTCAAACATAAATAAATGTCTTACCTGGTCAAATACCTTATAGAGGTTGAGAGAATTGCTTCAAAAGAATGAAGTATTGTAGTCTTAAGAAGTCGCAATGTTTCCCACAGCACTGACTACTTGACATTTTTTTATGTAAACTGATTTCACTTTTTAAGCATTTCTATTTCAGAAGTGACATTAAGGAGCTGTTAGCTGTACCATAAGAGAATCACTCAAAATGGTGTTATGTTCAGGCTTATTTTCAAATTCTCTCGAAGAGAATTTAAACACACAGTGAAGATGTAGAAGCTGGATAAGCATAAAAGTCAGGGTTGCCTCTGCAGGTGAAAATTCTACTCTATCATTCTGAAGAAACTGGAATATGATAAATTAAATCAACTAAATAGGAAAAAAAAAAAAAGTGCCAAGTTTGTTTTTTCAGTAATGCAAAGAAATTTTGGCAAAGCTTTTGCTATGCTTTTTTTCCAGCTAATTAAATCGAATCGTGTACCTCCAAAAAGCAAGGAARCTTGCTTTAGGGATATTTAAAATCTTATTGCAGGTCTAGATCTTCATTTTATAACTGATCCTGTGAGAAAATAATACCAAACTCAAGGATTTCCTAACTTTTTTGGTGTTTAAACAGAGAAAGAGACTACTGAGACTGCCATCACCATAATGCTATATAAAGCAAGACTCTCTTGGCATTCAGAAGTAACTGGTTTCCATCCTAGCCTTTTAGTCTTATTACAGGAATCCATTTCACGTACAGTAAAACCAACCAAAGCAGTACATTGTTTGTTTACAGAGGCACAGAATGCAATGGGGCAATTTGTAAGCTCCTTTCAGAAAATGAAAATCAATAAAATCTCACCAGGAGATGTTATTTTTATGCAAAATTTACAAAGACTAGAGAAATTCCCTTGATGCTGCCATGTTTGCAAAATGGAATGATACTCCATACTTCAAGCATTCCTTTCTTCTGGATGTGTGCTGAACTTGGTAGAAACACCAGGCACAAGGTGCACATAGAAGGAGTAAAATTTCAAGATTTGTGAATCTCTTCACTATATCTTACAGGAGAATTACGAGACCACTGCTGATACCTAACGATCACACATAGCTCATGTTCCATTAGAAATGCTCACACTTTGAGGCACTGTCTGAAAAATGTTAAGCCATGATATGCAGAAATTCTTTTTTTTTGTCTGTATGCTATTTCTGAGATTGTGGTTAGACTGCTCTGCCTAATTTTGGAGTCTGTTTTTGGAGTCTGTTTCCAGAGATTGGAAAGAAGAGTTACTAGAATGATCTGTAGTCTGGTCTGGGAAACATGTTAGGAAACATCTGAGAACATTCAACTAATTGATTTATCAAAAAAGGTAGTTACAAATTGAATTATAATAAGATCCAATGCCTAGAAGATGAACCACTGTACATTGAGGGCACAAAGCATTGAAGGAGTGCTTCAAGGAGACCGAAATTTTTTTGCTAAAGACAGTGCCTCTCCTGACTACAAGAAGGCAAGGTAAAAGACGTTTTGTATGATATTTAGAGCAAAGTGAAAAGCCTAAGATGAAAATATTTGTTTGACTTACGTCATATAAAGGACCAAACTTCAGACTGATATGGAGAAAAAGCATCTTAAACTGAAAGATTTTAATAATCTTCCTAACGTGCAGGGAAACTAGGACATGGGAGAAAAGCAGAAGAATTTTAACACCTCCTTGCCCCTTTTAAAATTAGAAAGCCCAGAATTCTAACTAAGGTCTGAAGAGTTTTATGGGGATGGTGTGATACCAAACGGCACTTCTGAAATCTCCCATTCTCCCCGTCCTTCTCCTCCCACCTTCAGGAAAGACTAATAAGTCAGTCACTGAAATTGCTTAGTTAGGCTGAATGTGAAATAGGTTTGGTTTTTTTTTTCCCCTGGGTATTTCCACAGACATAACTTTTTTCTCATTCTGCGATATAACCGAACCCACAGAATTTTGAAATATCATGTGACATGAACACAAAACTCAGTGTTTTATTATCACAGTGAAAGTTTATTTCACTCAACCAAGATAAAATCAGAACATCTGTTGCAATGTTTATTTTTTAAGTTGAAAAAAAAGACATTAAAATTCATTTCAGTACAAAAACCATTTATATGAAAAGATAAAATGAAAAATTTAGTTTAAAATGCCTCATCTAGCTATTTCCCTGAAGGAAACTGACATATTAATTAAGATTAAATATTTGTTTGAAGGATCTGATAAATTTTGTTCCAGAAATATCTATATAAGATTCTTCTGACTTGCTTAACAACCTCTCCACTGGCTGGAAATTCATTGGCAGGGAGCTATGACAGCTGAGAATCAGTCATTCTTTTCAAAATACATGTGTGTGTGAATTTTTTTTTGTAGGAACCCCATGGGCATTAGTATAACAACACTTCTGACATTTTGTTCTTACTCATGAAAGGTAAATCCAATTCCCAATGCGTGGCCAGGGTAGCTCTGTGAATTGAATGAGGGAAAGAGAAAAACATTATGTTTCTCTCTGTGAAACTCCAGGGGTTGCAGCAGACCTTGTATCCTACATTTTTTAGTAAAGAGGACCTGTATTTTTGGATGTTATATACAGTTTAACCTTCTGCCTTTGGTCTCTTTGCTACATAAGGAAGGTAGATCTGTTGAACATTATTTAAAATTGGAATTGTAAAAGCAGCCTATTTTGGTTTTTTGTGTTGTAAAAGAGAGGTATCCAAAAGGATCCCTTAAAGAGCTGTAACTCTACACATATTTTACACTTTGCTTTGCTTCATTTGATTGGATGTACCTGACCTCAATAGCTGTAGCACCACTAAGGATAAGGAAACCAGAATCTACTTTAAATAAAAGGATATTATCAGTCTTTTTAAATGCAATTTCTTCTACTGTTTTACTTTTTCACTATCAGTTGGCTCACTGACTTATGATCTGTTTTACTGAGAACTGTGGTTCTTAATGTTTGCCTGAGATGTTGCTTTCTTGCTTGCTGTCTACCTATCTATCTATCTATCTATCTATCTGTTCAGCTATCTCATGCTACTGGATATTGCTAAGGACTATCAGATTTGTTTGAGGGTAGAATTCAAATGCAAATGCAAATGGATTGTTTGCTAGTGTCATCATTAGTGTTTACAGCAGTCTGAATTACTGTGCTTATTAAAATGTAGCAGTAGCTATTGTGTCAGGAAAGTGAAAATATTAATAACTTTTGAACGCTGTGAACTGAGAGGATGCTGGATGGTCAAATATACATATGCTATTGGGGGAGTAATGCTTTGTATTTTTTTCCATAGTAAGCCTTAGGCTTGCAGCACCACCAAATATAATAGGTGAAAGTAGAGTTATAATTGACACGGAAGGCTGCAGCTTAGATCATTGTGCCTCAGGAAACTGAAAGGACAGTCATGTTTCTCAATACAGAACAGTCCACCTTTTTATTATAGTAYGAGAAAGAGACAGAACAAGTTGACACATCGTTGAACAGAAGTTCTCCTGGCACAACTGCTTTGCTCCTTTCTGAATGGTGTCTTGGAGCCACTGCATAATTTTATGTTTGTGCCTATTTCTGGAATTTTGGATACCAAATAGCTTCACTACTATAATCAATTTGTGTATCAGTGTTAAACAGTTTGAACTAAAATGTATTTATTGCAAGTGAAATGAAAACAGGAGAGCAGGCGTTTGGGTAGACTGTATTGTTAGGTATCACCCAGATTTACGGGTAAATAGTCTGGAAGGAGACCCATGAGGTCCTATGGCTCTTATGCCCTTCTCAAAATGTATATTAGCTGTCTGAGCAGCTCAGATTCCCTCTGTAAAGTAACATAGTCTGGAGAAGAGGAGGCTGAGGGGAGACCTTATTGCACTCTACAACTACCTGAAAGGAGGTTGCAGCGAGGTGGGTGTTGGTCTCTTCTCCCAAGCAACTAGCGATAGGATGAGAGGAAATGGCCTCAAGTTGCGCCAGGGGAGGTTTAGATTGGACATTAGGAAAAATTTCTTTACTGAAAGAGTGGTTAAGCATTGGAACAGGCTGCCCAGGGAAGTGGTGGAGTCACCATCCCTGGAAGTATTTAAAAGACGTGTAGATGAGGCGCTTAGGGGCATGGTTTAGTGGGCATGGTGGTGTTGGGTTGATGGTTGGACTCGATGATCTTAGAGGTCTTTTCCAACCTTTTCTATGATTCTATGATTCTATAGCCACGATATGAGTCTTGTGCATCCAGTCCAACCCATTTAATTTAAAATATTTTGTGAGTCAAGGTGAACTAAGATTATTAAAATAGGTGCTGAAAATGTTCTAATGTCTTATACAAAGTCTAGCCTTTGAACACTCAAATGTTTGAAAATTCATACAAAAGTACACCCAAATTCCATATACATGCATGTATGCAAATTCAGCATCTTGTTCTTGGGCAAACCAAGATTGGTATGTACATTTTGCAAAATTCAGTTCTGTGCTTTTTTTGGTTTTTAAACCTCAGCTCCCCAGAAGTGAGTGTATGTTCCTTGACAGAAAGTCAGCAAGCTGTCAGATAGAATTCACTTTATGAGAGCAATATGGTTTCATTTCGGAGGAACAGTCCTAAGAAATTTAACGAGCTGTCAAAAGAAATTAACTTTATTACTGATTAACATTAGATTCAGAACTAAAGCCACATAAAATAATTCCAGGAAATTAAAAAAAAAAAAAACAACAGTACTCCTGTCTTTCATTTTGGACAGCACTGTGGGAACAAGCTGTATTGCTTCTGTTTTGTTGTGGGAGTTTAGACTCTTACAGGAATTTGCAAATTTGTGGGTATACTGATTGTCGTGCTTGAAATTCAGCATATTCAGAAAGCGAAATGTAGATGTGATAATATCAGTTATAGATTATAAAAAAATGCATGATCATATAAATTAATACTGTCTGATATTTTAAGTACATGGAATAAGCCTGTGTGATTGAAATAAATAAATCCTGAAATAAGTATAGCAGCTTAGTCACAATGCTTTATTTAATGATGCATGTAAAATGAATGMACAAATAAATAAATAATTGCATTTTCTCATTATGTAAGCATATGATATAATTTAAAAGACCTATGGAGAATATAAACTAGCTAAAAGGATGAAGCTGACTCCATTTAGATTCCGTGAAGTCAGTACAGTCAGTATCAGACCTAAAGGAAGTATATTCAATAATGTTGATAATATTTATTAATAGTATTGTAGTAACATGTACAAGTCCCAGGCAGGATCACATTTAATGATAGCTGAAATGTTATTTATTTTARTAGTCTAAATAGTCTAAAATGGTCTAAATAGTCTAAAACAGTTTATTTTAAGCCTACAGCTCTCAAACTGCCTTCAAAATGATACATGGACTTACATAGTTCTGGGATCTACCACTATCAAGAGTGGCGTTTGCCACCACTTTTACTGCAAAAAGTTTCTGAATATCTAGTCTGCCAGAAACAAGTTGAGAAAAAGATAAAATGGGAGGGAAGGACCAATACTTAGCTTAATTTGACAGCATATGCCAAGGATTGGGGAARGTACCAATGCCATCAGTGTGTTCTTTTATATGTGATAACTTTTTTTTTCAGAATGAGATGCTTTTCAGGTCATCCTGAAGTGTACATACATTGGTTTTGGTATATTTTATTCTAAAGAAAGACAAAAAAAAAAGCTTCAAAGAGAAAAAAAAAATAGAAATAGACAATCTCCTTTCACTGAAGTCAGGATCTCCTTGAACAAAAAATCCATTGTATTGTTATACATGCTGCAGCAAGAAAATGGTGGCTGTTTTTGTCTTGTGTGTAATCTTTTTGCAATGAAGTGTGTATTTCTAAATATTCTTATAAACTCCATCTAAGTTTTCTTATGCTTCTGATGAATAATATCCAAAGCTATAAAGAAAATAATTTAATGAGATATGTCTGGTTTTTCAGAAGTCAGAGGTTTCAGAGTTGATACAATATCAGTAGAACAAGCTACTTCTTAGCTTTTGAAGACCTCATTTGTAAACCTGACAATACCTACGGTGAAAGGCAGAAAAAAAGTCCCAGTCTTTGGAAACTAGCGGAAAGGCAGCATTTCATCCTAGGATATATTTGACTTAGTTCAGACTTCAGTGTATTAGAACTTACTACACAACCAGCACAATAATAATTAGGTTTGACAAAGGTAAGTGGACATTTCTCTTTACACTATGACTTGTTCAAGTAAACTGCACTGTTTTTGACTGCCAACCTTATGGCACGCATTTAAAAATGTATCTGCATAAGGAAAAGATATCAGCAATTAGTCTAAGGGTCAGTACTAGGTCTGATATTAATCTGTTCATAATTTTATATTTTTATAGGTAATGTTYAACAAAGTTTTTTTTTAACCCTCCTGTGCATTTATGGAAGTTTAAGTWAAATGGATTATGTAATTTCTAATAATAAGTTTATGAATAACCAATATTTATTTTCAGGGATTTTTCTTAGAAATTTGTTTATGATATATTTATGGAGAGAGGGGAACTGCTCTTTGAAATTGAACAGCAAATACTAATGCAACTTCATATTTTCTATTCTATTCTATTCTATTCTAACACTATATTTTGTAAATTCATAAAGAACTTGGAGAGCAAGTGATGTTTTTAAGCAACAGAACAGAACTATACAAAATGAAAATAAAATGGAATTGAACTGGAAGTTTTTCCAGGTTCTTTCTATTCATCTTGGTATGATAGTAGCCTAGTTATATGTACATGCCTGTAAAAGTTAACACTAAATAGAAGCAGTAACTTCGGGGTCTGTCCATCCAGCTGGCATTTAGATCTCATTATCCCTGAATCAAAATGCTTTTCAGCACTGAGATTACTTTTTTTTTTTTTAAACATATAGTTGGTATTAAAAACCAAACGTTATACTGTGTTGTTTTGGCTGCAAAGAAGGTAGGAAGATTAATAGACCGCAGCATGTGATCCATGCCTTCTTAATCAAATAGAGATTTCAATGAAGGTCGGAGCTCTGAACTATCTACAGAATTCAGTTTTTTTTTCTCTTCCATTTAATGTATTTGCATAAGCTAAAAATAAAAATAAGGAAATATTCCTATGCAAAATCTGCTGAAGTATTACACCAAGAAAGGCATTTTCATATATTAAAATTTAATTATGTAAATATATAAAAAAAAMCCAACCAAAAAGAAGTACCTATGTGTAAAAAGAAGCAAATGGCTGGTCTTATTTAAGAGACAGCAAGCTTTTATTTCAGCCTTAGCAAAGACAAACATATTAAGAAAAAATGCAGAAACAGTTCTGTACATTATTTATGTCTGACTTACAGAAGTCCACATAGGCCACACTTTCACTGCTGCTTCAGATATGAAGATAGGCTCACACTTTCTCATCTCAGATCCAGCCACAAACGTCTCAAGCCGCTCACACCCCTGGTTTTCAGCACCATGGATAGCCCCGCATATTCCTTCTGGGCAGAACACCAACCACTTTCTTATCTTACTGGACAGGAAACATATGTTGCAGGCACACATCAGAGGCTGTAAAAGAGGATACCTTTTTTGTTGTTGTTAGCATATCTACCTCTTTGTTTCCAGCAGGTGGAGAGGCTTCAAACGTCAAAGAACACKCTGGGCTATTTTTTCATGCTTGCTGAGGAAACGCATCTACTTTTTCTCTAGGCAATATGTAAAACCAGAAAATAACTTTTCAGTAATTAATCTTGTTTGAGTAATAATGGCTTCTGGCTTGCCCAGTTTCTGGTGTATAACGATCAAGTTGATTAAGACCCTAAGGCATTTCCTGAATCTTTGCATTCAGACTTGACTGCTTGTTTAAAAATGAAAAATGTAGCTAGACACAAACCTTTAAGCCAGTGGAACACTGTCCTCAGGCTGAAGCCTAATGATGAAGCTGATAATTTATTTTAATCCACTCATATGCTGGTCTTATTAACAGGAAGACAGATTTTCTGTGTTGTTTATTACTCAGAAAGTTGATCACTGACAGATGTTTTTCTAAAATGGTACTTTATTAAATGCCTTGAATTGTACTAGTGAAAGTGCTGTTTAACACTGTGGTTTACTGTTGTCATAGCTATCAAAATATATTATGCTGCAGAACAGTGACCTAGATATAAACAATATGAAAGCAATTACATATATATTAGAAATATCTCCTTGAATTTCACTAGCAATTATAAATGGTTTAGATAATTAGAAAAGATGGAAATAAACCAAAGAGTGCATGGGAAGAGGTGTAAAAGACCATTCTTTTTAAATTTTATAGAGCAAGAGAATCCCATGAATCTCTATTTAGTACTGTTAAATTCTACACATCTTACCCACATGGGTATTCCAGAAGAGCTTTTCAGGTCTGAATATCATATTGATCCACAATGATTCACACTGTTTTATATGATCAGCCATACATGCTAGGGGTAGGGGCTGAAATGAGCTCTAGTGTCAAAGCTACCTAAAGACAGTAGCATGTGTTTTAACACCAGCTACTTACCTGTCCCAGACGAAAGCTATCTTGTTGTGCTTAGTAAAGTGTTTTTYCATGCTAACATGGTAGTTCATCCTTTATGCCTAAGGCAGCTCATCTGCAGCTGGCCCTGATGATAAAACAGTGCTAAAGTCTGACAGTTCACTGGACATGACTGTGTATATTTGAGCTTGATTAATTATAAATGAACTTGAATAGCCAAATGCAAAGAATCTCTTCTGACACAGTGGCATGAAAAAGCACAAGCATTTAAAAAAAGAAATTAACATTCATAACTAAGCTGATTTAAATTACATCTTGCAAAATGGTAAAATGATTGAGTAGATACAGCTCAAGAATGTTTAGCTATGCACTGTGCCTGAGGAAACTGCTCATTTAATGAATAAAGCAATGTATCAAGGTTTGTAAAGGTTTTGTAAAGGTTTGTGTAAAAGTGATATTAAGTAAAAAGTGTTCTTGCCCAAAGTTGCAAAGCATTTGGACTTTTAGCTGTGAGACAGTTGTACTGGCAATGATGATTTTATCAGCAGTACAAGGTTGCTTCTCATATGACCTCAGTCACAGTATTGATACTGGCTTAAGTTATTGATTGGAGAGATCAGAGTCCCTGAATAATGGGAGATGCAGACACCGGAGAAAGAGTCAAAAGCTTAACAGGAGTTCTTCCCCATCAAAATGTAGTGTTTTTAACTGACTATCTTTAAGGTATTCTTTGAAAAAGATTGCTCAAATTTTAGGGGTTGGAAATCCAATGATTTATTAAATGTGTAAAAGATATATGTTGCTGTTTTTCATATCTACTTCTTGATTTATCGTTATCAACCAAGTGACCCCAACCAAGCAAGACTCTCCATTCTGGACTGCAATAGAAGTTTTGGCTCTGTGCTGGTTTTGGCTGGGATAGAGTTAATTTTCTTCACAGTAGCTAGTATGGGGCTATGTTTAGGATTTGTGCTGGAAACAGTGTTGATAATACAGGGATGTTTTCATTATTGCTGAGCAGTGCTTACAGAGAGTCAAGGCCTTTTCTGCTTCTCATACCACCCCACCAGTGAGGAGGCTAGGGGGGGCACAAGAAGTTGGGAGGGGACACAGCCAGGACAGCTGACCCCAACTGACCAAAGGGACATTCCATACCATATGATGTCATGCTCAGCATATAAAGCTGGGGGAAGAAGAAGGAAAGGGGGGACGTTCGGAGTGATGGCGTTTGTCTTCCCAAGTCACCGTTATGCATGATGGAGCCCTGCTGTCCTGGAGATGGCTGAACACCTGCCTGCCGATGGGAAGTAGTGAATGAATTCCTTCTTTTGCTTTTCTTGCGCGTGCAGCTTTTGCTTTACCTGTTAAACTGYCTTTATCTCAACCCAKGAGTTTTCTCACTTTTACCCTTCCGACTCTCTCCCCCCTCCCACCGAGGGGAAGTGAGCGTGTGGCTGTGTGGTGCTTAGTTAGGCTGGGGTTAAACCATGACAGGCTCTCTGACCTCACTGGGACTCCTCAGATGCTTTCAATTATAAAGATAGTCAAATACATTTCTGGCTCAAAGTCCACATCATTGCACTTATATTTAAATAGCTCTGAATTTGAAGAAAAAAAATTACAAAAATATATAATTGTTAACATGATGCATTAGAAGAAAATGCTTGTCTACAAACCTTTTGCAAGATCACCTAGTTTATAACTCATTTTTAGACTTTGAAAGATTTCTCACTTGTATCCAGATAAGGAGAGATGCATTTAATAGTATTTTGGGACTTTTTTCAAACTGCAATACTAGTTTTATGACAGTTTAGTGCAGTTACATATTAATACCAGAACATACTACTCAGAAAAATCGTAAAAACATGGATAAAATAGTAAAGAAGACCTTGATATTCACTAGCCTATCYGGAAACCAGAAGGCTGAATTACCTATGTGGAGATACATATCCCTTGTATATATGTAGTGTATAAAAAATATCAATATGTTTTAAAATTTTTTAAAAAGTTTTGTGAGTATAATTAAAGAGAAGAGATATAGAGAATTCTCCATCTGAAAAACACCTAAATAAGTGCATCACTAGAAGATTTTTTTTGGAATGTATGAGGCATCCGTATGCTACAATCGCTGTGTTGATTTGTAAATGTCATGAAGTAAAAACAAAATATATATTTATTGCTTTCTACAAGTGACATTAATTATTTAAATTTTATGAAGTGCTTTGAAATGTAACTCATTTGTAAATACACTAGATAAATGTTAAGTAGTGTTACTATAAATTTGCAATGACAAAAGAAATCTAATAATATTATTTTATTGATTTGCTAAAATGACAGCAACAAGCTGGGTTTGTTCTACTGTGTAAATGCATCTGTGTTACATTGCTGCAGAACTTGTTTTTTTAAATCATCATGCCCAGCCCAGGAAAAATTACCTCTGCACAAATGTGGAGCTCTGTAAGCATGCACCAGAACTACGGCCTTTTATAACACATAAGGAAATAAAGATGTGGCTGAGGAACTCTGTGGAATATTAATTTCTCTGGTAACAGTTGCARCTAAACTACTCTGAAACAATCCTTGTGCAGTTTTTTTCATAGAATGACCTTTAGACCAACATCAAGAAAACACCAAAATGAAACTTAATCTGGAGAATTAAGAGCCAAGGCTTCTCCCAAACCCAAACGGATCAGAGCAGGACAGCCACTGCATCTGAATGCATGACTTCTATATGGAGATAATAATAAGCAAATAATTAGAGTTTTAATCCAGATTTTAATTTTTCCAGTGTTGTGCCTTTGTTAATAAGCTGTGTTGTAAGGTATGTACTGAAACTGTATAGTATTTAATTTCAACTTTTATACTCTAAAAATGGCTGTAATATTCTATTCTAATTATTTTTAAAAAGTCAACCAGAAAGTGAAAAACTTTTGAAAGGTTTTGTTGTTTTCTTTCTGGAGTAGTCAGTATTTGTCAGGATATCTCTGTACACATAGGTTCAATATGTACCCCTCTGTTTTTTTGAACACTAAAGCAATGGGTGATTTGGTGAGTAGCAAGACAGTATTAACCAGAGGAGAAAGCTTTTTCCAAGCTGTCCTAACAATGGTACAGTTTTCTTCAACTCGCAATAAAATATTTTTTTCTTGAATGAATGTAAATAAATTTCCTAACATAGGGTAGAAGGTTTCATAACATGTTCATTTCAGAATATACTAGCTCACTCTTTTTTATTAAAAAATAGTTCATCATTCAAGATAAAGTGTTTTTAGGCACTACAAAAGGAACAAGTTTTACTTTGAATAAGATAGAAGCATAACTCAGAAGTGCAATGAAATGTACTGTAAATACAAGTTATGCCCTCTATAATGCATGAGAAAACCTGTTTATAACTGGACCAGGACACATTCTTTAKCTTACAAATCTACTTGGATCCTACTGTGCCTGAAGGATATTTAATGGTAAATGGAGAAAGAAAGGATTTTCATAATTGGCAGTGAAATTCACCCTGCTGACTTAGAAGAATAGCACACCAATGCAAATGAAATAGAACAGGCATTACTGCRAAAGGAAATCCTTTTTATTTGAACTTTCACTACTCTGATACTGGGGTTTCATGTTAAAAATTTGCCTTTTGTATCCTGTTCAGCAGAAACCAAGAACTCTCAACACTTCTTGATGGCAGTCAGAACTTCACCAGGGAACTCATCAATATTGCATGGAATATGTTGCAGAAACATATGTATATGTGAAGGAAGAACAAAACAGAAAAAAGGGTCAATGTGTTTTATGAAAGTCACATCTCTTATCTATGGCTTCTCTCATTATTCTTTCCTTATAAGGATTTAAAGGAGAAAATAGGATGGTGTTTCATCTTGTACTAGTTAGTTTGTTGTGTATGTAGGTTCTGAATGTGGAAATAAAGCATGAGAAAGTACATTGTGTTTCAGCAGTTCTAGGACAACAACCACTTTTTGTGGGAACTCTGGCTTGATTAGAATATTACAAAATCTGAAGACTAATTTTTTCCCCAAATCTTTCACATCACACTGATGTAACAACATACATCACTGACTAGGTCATTATACAGATAGCATAGGATTAGTGTATGCCTGAGCAGTATTTATATGACTAGGACATTAAAGGAGTGATTCTGATGCCAAGACACAGATGTCTAGCACTTTTTGAGGTGGCATAAAGTTTCTGTTGCTCCAGAAAAGCATAGATCTTCTGCATCTCATCTGCCAGCCCCATGTGAGTGACCGGGCATCCTAGGGCACTTACATGGTATGTGTTGTCAATGCATGGGCAGCTGAATTGCATCCTAAACTAACCAGCACTTACCCATCTAATCCAACTTAGTCATGTAAGTTACATTATAGCCAAAAACACTATAAAAGAAAGAGGAGGTCACCTACAGAGAATGATTTCTTAAATAGAAAATATGAGCTGTCCTTTGGAAACACCTCTTTCTCTCCACTAGTATAAAGGAAGATGACTACTTGGGTCCATCCCCCAGGTGTCTAGGGAGATGAAGCTTACTGCAAGATATCTTTTGCAATCCTCTGTTAGGAAATACTTCACGTGAATTCAGTTCCAAGTCACAAGAATAAGCCTTGCTGTTTATTAAAAAAACCTGTAGTCCCTTTGGTTATATCAGTGAATATTAATGGAAAACTGTGCTTTGTATTATGGGGGAAGTAATCACATAAACAACTCCCTCACCCCAAGTCTCACCCCAAGCTTTCTCTCCTGAAGCTGTAGATATTTTATTAATTCACAATTATAATTGTGCTACAATGACCAAARAAAAAAAAAAAAAAGACACCATTGCAGTTACAAAACTTGGTAATTCTGCTTTGTAGAAACAAATATATTTCTTCAGCATCTTTCTGTGCTTGCCAGGCTCACTTTAACACTTTCTTATTTTGTAATCAATACCAAGAATAGATTTAATATTTGGTTTCAAATTTCCTTAATATTTTTCTGCTTACATCAAGTCTGGTTGATCCAATTGTATCGTCAATTTGATACAGAATTTATTAGCTAACACAATACCCATGGGATGCAAGAAAGCCCTAGGTTTTCAATATTTTATGCAAATGTGTAACTTTTATGGTATGYACAGTTTGGAGTTAATGTACAAAATTACTTTATTTGCTGGTAAGAGAGCAACTACTTTTGCTTGGCTGATAAATTAATTTATTTTGACACACCACAGTGTTAAATATTAACTAAAAGGGCAATTAAAACAAGTGAAAACAGTTGATATATGAAATGTTTATTCATGTCTTGAGCCTGAAAAGTGATAAAACTATAGATTTATAATGCATAATTTTATCTGTGGTTTAAAAATAGGTTAAGTCATGGACAGTTTAGGACATGGTCTCTTAGTGTCTACAGCATCTCTTAGAATGCTGTATGCAATGAAGTGCACTGTGATATAATCTGGAATGAAATGACCTTCACTTTTCTGTCAGACATTTGGTGAATATTCTAACAATTTGATCTCAGTCTTTCTTAGCTGTAACAACTTTATTTAATAGTGTTCTTCCCTTCTTCCTCCCCTTAGAGTTGTCAGTGAATGTCCCAAGTATTTCTGGGGAAGCAGGTCTTCAGGTAATGTTGAAATGTCCCAAATGATAGAATGAGGAACAACATTCGCATAGATTTCATATTTAAAGGAATAACAGGAGGAACAAAAAAAAAAAAAAAAAAAAAAAAAAGAATTGGAGGGCATTGTTACTGTCCTTCCAAACTTTAGCAAAATACATTTTTAACTGAGAGATGAATAAGTGGTGGTAGCTTGTAGTTCAGGACTATTGCTTGGACTCACCTGGAACAGGTAAGCATTGGATTCCATGGAAAAATGTGCTGATTAGGAGAAGAAAAAGAGTGGTTTGTTTCACCTGACAGGAGAAGGGGGTAGAGGAAAGGAAAGAGCAAAAAAGGCATGAAACAAAGGTGTTGGGAGAGACTGCTAGTTCACAGGCATAACTGCATGAATTATAACCTCATCCAGGCTTGGGAGTGAGGGCAATGGGTTAGATTCCAAAGGAAAGTGGATGTTAGTACAGTAAAAAGATGAAAGAGATAAAATTTAAATTTCACATACAATTACATAGCATCTCATGGACTGCAGTTCATTCAAGTAGTGTGAGAAATTGCAAGATGACATGAAATCAAACCAATGTCACTTGAGAAAGATTATTTAAGTTAGTGTGGTATATAAACAAATACAAGGGTGTAAGAATATGCCAAAGAGAAGGAAATGACCCGTTTGAGGATTACAATGGCAAAATGCTTAACTACCATGTGCATATTTTATGATGCTTCAAGGAGCTCTTCACAGAATTATATTAATTCTTTACATGGCTGCATATCTATTATTTTCATTACATTAAGACTCATGGAATTACTAGTGCCCAGGTACAGTTGTTATGTAGAAAAAGCTCTAATTTCTTAAGCCCATGGAATGATAAATTGATTACAAATTTTTAAACAGGTGAGTCTTCAAAAAATATAATTACAGAGCTGCCTTGGGAAACGGCAATACATTTTCACTCAGATATACTCTGCTGTTGTGTTAGTCGAAAAACATTCTGTTTGTTTCCAGGTTTTCACAAAATAACTGCAAAGCTGAAAGATGCCACCTAAGAAGCATTCTGAAACACTCTTAGTCCCCGTGTTTGGAGAGATAGAGGCAGGAATCTGGCTCTCTCCTGATGGAAACGTTAGAGGAGGAGTAGTGTTAGGAGTGAGTTACTGGTAGAGATATGAAAAAAAAAAAACAGTGCAGAAAAGTTACTCCAAATCTTTTCCCCATATTTACATCAGTGTACAGCTGTGTATATTAATTAGTGTACTGGTAGTCTCCATGGCATGCACTAGCTGGCATAAGGCTAACATCAGATTATTCTACTTAAGCAAGAATTAGTGGCTATCACCATGTGTACARCACTTCTCCTTGTATGACTATTTAGATTGGGGTATGCCTCTCCTTGAGAAAGAAGAACTCAGCTGGGCCGTCAAGACAGGCAGATGGAACATTTACTTTCCACTTAACGTTATTACTTTAATTTTTCTGGAAGTTCAGGTAGACATTACTGAACAGGTTGCACATGTATAACATTAACAATTGTTTCACCATAAATAAATAGGTCCGTTTTCATAGGAAAAGTGTCACTGAGATTCTGATACACTGTCATTATTTTAGAAGCAGGAGTGGCAATTACATGATTATAATACATATGCCTTAACTCAGTACTGTTGTATCCCCACACAAGAATGATCTCATTCTTAGCTTGCAAGATAGTTCATTTTTCAAAAAAATATGTATATTTAGGAAGGCAAATAACCAAGGTAAAAAAGACTATTTATAAGCTGAAAAGAAGAAGAAAAGCTGTAACAGGATGAGTTTGCTAAACAATCAGAAAACAGAGAAGGTAATCAGAGAGAAGATGGGCGTTTCAGAGAAGCTCAGTCTGTTCTTTGTACTATCAGCAGAAGGTAACCTTGATTCTGTTCTCATTTCTGCCTTTCTGAATTTCTGTTAATTACATTGATATAATTGTTGTTAGTAATAACTTAAAGACGCTGAAAAGAAGAGGAAAAGGTATTCCAGAAAAATGGGTTTCATTGTGGAGAACTCGGAAAGATCACCAGTTTGCAGCCAAAAGAGAAAATTTGAAAAATTTTTCTGGTATTCAGCAATTGTTTCTAGATTTGATTCTTACAGAATCTTGTAAATTCCACTCCTTCTAACCAATGGAGTATGGAGCACCTTTTTAAACAAAAGAATGAAGTATAATGTAGAGGCACCCAGTGTATCTTGTGTAGTAGCACAGAGCAACCTAGCAGAGATAGTATGGGAAGTGGAAAGTGAAAATTTGACACTGCTTTTACAGCTGGACTACTGTGTGTTGGTTCTCTCTTCTCACAAAATGTGGGAAACCTTTGGACCACAGCAGCCAGAAATGGCATTTTAACTTATGTTTCTACAGGGCTGAAGAAGAAGAAAAGAAGCAGTTTTTCTTGAAACTGCATTTTGTATGACATTAGGAATAATTAGATCTGGGTGGTAGGTGAAATGAGCATGTGTCTAGACATGGGTTTGAAACAGCTCCCATCTCCTGTGACACAAAATGTGGTATGCACTGGGGAGTGCTAAAGGTAGAAAAGAAAGAAGGGGCTGCAGTACTTGCCACCTTCCCGCAGACCTTTCCATGAGCACAGAGATACCAAGTTTGCAAATCCCACTAAGGTTTTTAAGATGTAAGTGGGATCTGAGGTTCTAATTTCTGGATTGCCTAAAGTGGCAATTAGGTTCTGCAGTGTGACAGATGATGCCAGGCTTAAAAAACAGATATAAAGAAACTCCTCTAAACCAGAGAGGAGTGGAAAGGGTAGAAGCGAAATAGACTAAAAAACCTGGCCAAGCTGCCTTGACAGTGAGAATACAACACTGGTTTAACTGTTTTTAAACTGTGAGATAGTGTGAATGATGCTATTAAAATCAGTGAAAGAATGAAGTGCAGAGTAAATTGTAAATCTTTAAATGTAAATTTTTAAATGGAAATCTATGATTTGACAAGGGGAATTTTATAGTTTCACTATTGACCTCCTCTCCTGGAAGGACCCTAGAGCTGAGGCAATTCCTAGGTGTACTGTGATTGTGGCAGAAGCAGCTGTACCCTCTTTAAAACTGTCCACTTCTCTTCTGAGCAACAAGCAGCGTATTCTTACTGCCCTTCTGCACAAAGGTTGCTTCTCAGTGGCGTAAAAGCTACATACATTCTTACCTGATATGCATTTTCTAAAGCTCAGGGCATTTCTGGATTTTGCTCCTGGAATCTCTTCAGGCTGCCAGAGAACCCCACTTGTCTTTGCAACAGTTGACACCRAGCGTTCCTCTGGAAACTGGTTTGACACCCTGATTTTAATGACGTGGCTGCAGCAAGGATGAAATGTGATGTTTTAAATGGACTAG
This sequence comes from Phoebastria nigripes, assembly GCA_035582835.1. Classification (NCBI taxonomy): domain Eukaryota; kingdom Metazoa; phylum Chordata; class Aves; order Procellariiformes; family Diomedeidae; genus Phoebastria; species Phoebastria nigripes. Next base: position 169,755 of record JAYKAV010003249.1, read on the forward strand.
TATGAAATAGAAAATCAAGCCTGCTGCAAATTGTTGAAACCCTCCAAACAGCAAGTGGACAGTCTTCTGGAGTGTCCTTTGAAGTGCAGGAACTTACAGGGTTACCCTTCCATAGTGCTAGAGGGATTGCTCCAGACCTGCCCATGCAAGCACTAAAGCTTGTAAATAATCTAGAMATATGGCAAATCTGATTTCAAGCCTTGCCTCAAGAATGTTCCATACAGCCACGTAGATCCAACCAGTTAGAGCTGGAATTACAGCTACATGACTCCAGGATTCTGGTGCTACAATTGTATTCTGAGTATCAGAAAACAAAGATCATTTTCCAATATGTTCTTAGTTCTAACACTGAYATTGAGGACAGAATACTTCTGTTAAGGATAATACAGATGAGATTGGATTGTATTTTGTGAACTTCATGTTTTATACAATGGTATTTACAAGGTTTGATTTGAAAGCTAAAGCTGGTTTGACTAGAGTGAACGTTTCTTAAAATTTTAACTGATATAAAGTAGCACTTCTAGAATGGAGTGTCAGGGGATAGTGGTGTAATGATCTTTCAGGTAATCTGGCTTGTATTCTTGGATCTCTTACTGATTATTGTTCACAAAATGGTGGAGGACAAGCCACAATTATTGCACTGTGCCTCAGTTACCCATTTATAAAATGAAGGCAATGATGCTGCTCTAGATTTTCAGATTCATAATGGTATATCAGAGTGAAGTTTTAAAAAAGTAAATCCCAATACACCAGTTTACATCAGATGAGAATCTGACCTTGACTGACTAAAAATACTCAAGTGGCAAATGGAAGGAATAAAAGTGAAGATAGTTTTCAAATTAATTCTCACCCTTTCTCGGATAACTTTCTATAGGAAATAATAGAAAAAAAAGTTATGATTTGCCATCCCAGCTTAGATTAGTATGATGATATTCATTTTCCTTTTTTATACAAATAATTTGAAAAGGACTATAATTTTGAGTAATTTTCTAGTGTAAATGAAAGAAAAGGGTCATGGTTCATAGATACATATTAATTTTGTTAACAGAAAGCAATTTACTTTTCCTTAATTAAACTTAACCACTGCAGTCTTTGTTTTAAATTGATAAAGGGATTACAAAATTATCTTTTCAGGTTTGTATAGCAGTTAGTGTTTGAATAAAAATGGCTTTTGCCTGAACTCAAGTTACATTAAAGGATTATAAAGAGAAACGCTCTTCAAAAAATTAAAGTCATCTTTATGTTTCTTCATTAAATGGTAGAGTTCCCTTTCAATCCTAAATTATAAGGTTTGTGTATTTGCTGGAAACTAAGTTGAAATACGTAGGTAGAGGCTGTCACTCAAATTACAAAGTCCATTAATTAAATACATAGCTACTTTTTGTGACTATGTATTCACCAATAATAAAAAAAATCTCTATCCTAAGAGCCAGACACTCTGACTTAGTGGTGAGACTAAATCTCACAAACTTCAGTGGAAGAAATTTTAATAAGAGCAGAAATGTCCACTTGGAGATACCCCTCTCCATCCATTGACTACTGAATAATATGAGTAAGCTACAATGGRCTGAAATTTTTTCTGACCCTACATATGGTATGTGTCCTTGAGTACAGGGTAATGGTATTCAGTGACTCTGAAAACAGAACCCTGTTATATATCCCAAACAAAATACCAAACATATCACACACACATGACATATAAGTTGAAAGCTGAAGTTTATTGTAGCTGACTTTTGCTATGATTTATCTGTTTGGAACATCATAGTTGCATGCAGGAGTTACATGATAATGAGCAGGAGTGCTTAGTTTGAAAGCATAAGGCAAATGAGCAGGGAAAGGCTTGAAATTGAGATGGATGGATAACCACCTAAAATAGAATTAAGAGGATGCTGAGAGCTAAAAAGTACAAAAAAAAAAGGAAAGAAAAAAAAAAAGAAAAGAAGAAAAAAAAAGGCTTGATCAGAAAGAGAAACACATTTAGAAGACAGGAAAATGAGAACAGGATTAATGTGAGAACTGACAAAAGCTGTGCTCAACTACATAAAGCTATTTATGACAGAATCACAGTATCATAGAATGGTTTGGGTTGGAAGGGACCTCAAAGATCATCTAGTTCCAACCCCCCTGTCATGGGCAGGGACACCTTCCACTAGACCAGGTTGCTCAAAGCCCCATCCAACCTGGCCTTGAACACTTCCAGSGAKGGGGCATCCACAACTTCTCYGGGCAACCTGTTCCAGTGCCTCACCACCCTCATAGTGAAGAATKTCTTCCTTATATCTAATCTAAATCTACCCTCTTTCAGTTTAAAGCCATTCCCCCTCGTCCTATCAAAAGAAGTCCTATTTAAAAGAAGTCCTATTTAAAACAAGTACTAAGCATGTCTTTTAGCTATAAAATGGTGTAAGGACAGAACATAGGCAAGGATGAGTGAGGCGTCAGTTCAATAAGGATGAAATTTTATTTAACTGTAATGTACAGAGGGGTCCCGGAAAGGAATGTTTTGCCTTAAGTTTTCAACAAGGACAAGTATGCTGAGCAAAATTGTGCTGCAATGGTGTCAAGGTGTCGTGCAGGGCTGGTGGCTCTCTGGGGCCCAGGGGCCAGGAGTGGTAGGGGCTCTCCCTGGGAGAGCTGAAATGAAGTCCTAGGCTGTGGGCAGGGTGGGGGGAGCCCTGGAGGGGCTGGGCAGGTATAGTCAGGTCTGGTGGTGCCGAGGTCTGGTAGGTTTTGAGAAATTGAAAATACCTGTCTGGAGGGTGATTATTAGAATTTCTCCAAGGCAGAGCTTCAGCATGAAATTTAGAGACCTTAATTGGCTTTGCCTTTCAAAACGATGACTACGACTGCAGTTTATAAACACATCATGGATATAAACAGAAAATACATCTGACCTGGTTTTGGCATAGACTTTTAATATTCAGGAATACATGTTCAGGAAAACAAAGGATTTTAAATTGGTAGATTCTGGAGCAGCCTCCAAATACTGCTCCAGTAGAAGTACCGAGAGAAGAAATCCAGCCAATGTCAGGATGCACTAAATGAACTTCTGAACTAGGTCGGTGATAAAGGAGGTTAGAAACCATGTTTGCAACCTGAGAAGGGTAGAACAAATGTCAAAGAGGTCTATTTGTGGTGCTCTGAGTATATTAAAAACCAAAACTTAGAAAATGATTGTAAATAGAGAGGCATTAAACAAAAGGTTTTAAAGTGTTGTAGCTTTAGCACCTAACTCTGGGAGAGAAGTAGGCAGTCTCAGGAGTGTAATTCACAAGCCTGACCTTAGATGTCTTGAGTTTCTTTTGGACTAAATGGAAACTAGGTTTCTGGTGCTGGAGTGACAATATCATGGTAAGGTTTGGGATATCTATGACAGGCAGTTGGAAATATCTGAGAGAAGGATATGTTTGAAATTCTGTGGCCCAAGGGAATTCAGAGCTGCACTTGGGATGTGTCTACCTCTTTCTCATCAGTAGCATGGCAGAAAATTTCTCTGGGAAGTAGGAAGAGACCTTCTAAGCGCTTCTCCACCTGGGAGTTTGAACTGGCAGCTTTTCCGTGTCATCAGATGTTTTGCCACCTGTCCATCACTGCTGTGTTCTCCAATTAAACTTGATTTGATATGAGTGTTTAGTTTGCATGTTCTTAGGAAATGAAGCTCTTTTGCTGACATGTCTGGTGTGTCTTTTTTATCTCAGGGTCTATAGGTGAGTGTTAAGCTCCTCAATAACTAGGATAGTAAATATATCAGCAAAGCTATTCGTCATACATAATAGCATTGCTCAAACCATCCAAGGAGGTCTCTTTAGAATTAGGCTCCTGATTACATCTCAGATGAGATGTACTACCTGAAGACTTTGCTGTCTGTCTGTCATTGGGGCACTTGACAGTTCAGTGCAACTTTGCTGGTTTACCTAGAATTCATGCTCAGTTCATTGATTTAATCTTTAATGCTTTTACTTAAAGATTCTAAAGGGAGTGAGAAAAAACATGTGTTTCTATTAAATGAAAATCCATCTGTAAAAAACAAAGGCATACTTGTACTATTTCATGTTGGTGAGTGTTTATTTATTCATACAGACTGCCCATGGGATTAGCTCATCAACAATGGTATGATTTGCAGTTTTGGTTTAATATTGTAGTTTAATGGGTGTGGCAGCTGCTAATTTCCTAGCTAACATTTTGAAGTAACCTCTAGATCAAAAAGTAAAAGCTGATTCTGCTGGAGTTAATGGGTCTGTGCTCTGCAACGGCAGAGGTAGAAAAACTCACATTGTTTTTGACTGTGCAAGAGAGGACCTAGTGCACACCCTTCCTGTAAGCTGCAATAGCTTGCCTTGCTTTCCTCCATCCATTACGTTCAGTTCCAACTCTGCTTTTGTATCATACTAGGAATAAAAATATAAAGCATTTTCTAAACTATATTGCAGCAGCATATATAAACTGTCTTTCATTTAATGATCAAAGCAAAAAAAGAGAACTTTGATTTTGGTKAGATGAAAAATGTTAAGTTTTTTTTCTGCTTGAGAAAATCTTGAAGCCTTTTCTGAAAGCCATATGCTTATTTGCATTAAGGCTGTTATCATTCAGTAGAAAAAAAAAATCACATTTATTGTCCAGGTCTTTTGTATGTGCTATTCTTATTCATATATGTTTCACTATTTTACTGGTCACTTTTACTGTCAGCTAGGAAAATTATTTATATGCTACTCACACAAAATTGTCTAGTAACAGTGTCCCAAGATTTTATGTTATTTAAAAAGTACAACTAACTCAGTCCACATAATTTTTCATGTTATTAAGAGAGATATATGGAAAATTTTGGAGGTGAAAGCCCAATGAAGTGAATGGCAAAACCTTTGAACAACACCACTAAAGCTCAAAAGTTTACTAAAGCTCAAAAGCAGGTGGAAAAAAAAAGTCAGAAAAAGGGGGTCTTTTTACATTTCCATTATCATTAAAAACCCAGTTTAAAGACTACCTGCAGGCTTGTTGTACATGTAGTTGCCGTAAGCATGCCTTAAAGTTAGGACAGGTAGTTAAATACTTGTAAATCTCCCAAAAACTGATAATGCATTTCACTGAATAAGTATTTTGATTTGCCCCTGAGTTTTACCAGTGGAGAAAAGTATCCTGAGGTTTGTGTGGACCAGTGAGATTGAAAGGACTAACAAAGTTTGTGGAGTCGTTTCAGCATTTATGAGTAGTCCTTGCACACAAAATCTGCAAATCGGTGAACGAATGAATGTCACCATTAATAATCCAGAAGATGGAGGAACCAGCTTGTTAATAACGTTTATGAGAGATACTGAAGCAGGGAAGTGGTGAGTACCAATTACGACAGAGAGTATGTTACAGTGAGTTCTGAAATTAGAAATATAGGGAGGGACTCAGGGGAGAATGATAAACATGGCCGGTTGTGGAGGAAGTTAACTGGAGAAAATTGAATAGAAAACAGAAATATGTTTTAGATACAGTTTAAAATCCTTAAATAGTATAAATTGTCATACTTTTACACTGATGTTGATTTACCAAGTTACCTTAACTGACAGTGTTTTAGTGTCTGCTGAAGTATGTATTACTGATGCGGTTTCTCGTGTTAACATTTATTGACAATGGTTACAATATACTGTGCACTCATATTCTGAACTTATAAAAACAGAACAAATCATTGAATAAAAAAAAATTGTTGAAATGAGTTACTTTTGCTGTAATTAAGGCAAGCTTTTAAAAAGTTACTGGAAAGAAAGCAATGGTGAGTATGGTAGAATTTGTTTGGAAAAAATCGTTTTATTATATGGCCAAAGACAGAGGTAGGGGTTTTGTGCTTGACATTCAAAAAACTTACTGTATCACATACTTTCTGCACAGCTTGGCTTTCCTTATACTACAAATTGTTCATATTCTTCTACTACTCAAACCAGAAATTAGGGAGAGGGGAATTAAATTTCTGAGGTGATTTTAAGTGTCTTTGTACTACATATTCTTGTTTCTTTGGAAACAAGGACCTCAAGTAGCCAGCTTGATGGTGTTTTTTGTGTTCCTTTTGAGCAGTACTGTTCTAATTCAGCATCATTATCACAAAGAAATATGCCCAACAAGAATTGCTGGAGGAAATTTTTTCCCACCTGTGCTCCAAGAACAAAAGGCAGTGTTTCTTTAGACCTCTTCTTACAGTTAATTACAACATAGAAATAAAAAGAAAAAGTCTGTCTAACCCAAAATTCTGTCTCAGATGGTACTGATAAGAGATGTGATTCAGGGGAGCACATGGATCTGGTCTCTCTTTGTGGTTCCTTCTATTCCAGCTTCTCCAACATCCGTAATTGTTGTATTATGGACGATAGTGGGCACATCCCTTCCCAGCCTTTTAGTTTTTCCTTATGGACCATTTCACATTAATTTCTCTATTTTGGTTTTGAAACTGCTGAGACTCTCTGGACTGTCTGATTTCACTATGTATTGTGGCAATAAGGTGGAGAAATTTAATACCCTCTGTGCAGCCTCCCCCACCCCAAACCTAAAGCCTGTTTTTATTTTCTTGGTTTTAAACTGATCTCATACTAGTTTTCCTTGATCGTCCCTCATCTTAGTATTGTTAAAGGATGTTAGGAGCAGTGGTCACCTCCAACAACACCTAGGCGCTGGAGCGGGGATCCTGAAGACCCATGGTCTTTGCCCAGGCTGAGGGATGCAGATGCTGCTTTCCCATTTGCAGGTTCAATGAGTAATGAGCTGAGCATCTACCCCAAAGACACATACACACGCACAGAGGACGTTGGCACGGCTGCTCACACAGACTGTCACAGACAAGGTGCTGCCTCCAACAGCACCTATATATAGGACCAACATAAAACATAAGCACAGACAGCCAAGTCCCTGTCCTCCATGCTGGGAGAGATAGAAGATCGCTAGTGCAGGCACACACACAACACTCTCTAGATTCCCAAGCACACACACATTCCTGGATCCCCTCAGTACCACCACAGTCCCTCTGTCTGCCTGGTACCCCTGCCTGGATCCCAGGCCCTACGGGTCTCCTGTTCACTGGCTGGTCCATCTTGGTGCTCGCTAGCAAACACACAGMGCACACGCACTCATCCCACAGGCATCCTATGCTCACGGGTCCCCTCAAATACCCTCCACCCAATTGATATCCCTGCCTGGACCCAGGACCTCCTCCTTGCTGCCTAGTCCAGCTTGAGGTTTGCTAGCAAAGGATGCATGCACCCCTCTCCACCCCCAGTTTGGGGAAGATACAGACACTCACCCCTGCAGCAGCCTGCACCAAGCACACGGGTTGTGACCTGCAGTCCCACTCCAGCCACCAGCACTGAGCCCCTCACTTCCCTCATGCCAGTCCCTCCTAGTAGCTGTTTTCTGGGACACACACCGCTCCCGCCCCAGTGGCTGGGGCCAAGGCCCCTACCTGCTCCAGTAGCTGGCACTGGTGTAAGTCAGACCTGCTTACACCTCTGGTCTTACTCCAATAGCTGGCATCTAGTCCACTCCACCAGTAGCTGGCACTTAGTCCTTGCAGCACACGTACACATGGGATAGAGTGAGATTACTCAGAGAGATATTTTAGAAAGGATTTAATAAGAAGGCAGGACAGACGGCAGTGGTCAGGCACAGGGCTCAGTCAGACAAGCATACTGACCGGCCACATTTTACATGTGACTGTCCCCTTTTATACTCTTTTCTTTCTATTCCCCACTTTGTTCCTCCCAGTTTCCTTCCCCTGCACGTTCCTTCATCAGTTTGCATAGTTCCACTGACCCCACTCCAACAACCCTCAGGTTTACATCCTTATCAGTTGCAAAGCCCTGGTTTGCCTGCAGTTTCTTGATAACCCACCAAAATTAGTGTGACTGACAAGGTTTGTTACTTGTCTTTGTCTCCATTAATTTTGTCTGTCACATTTGTGTGTCTGTGTATTTTGTCCCTTTTCCTTAGTATCCCATCTGACAAGGTCCTTGATCAGATAATCTTGCTGAAATAAACATTCCCCGTTTCACATACCCTCATCAATTAGTGTGGCTGACCAGGTTTGGTTCTTACTACTGCCTCCCTTATCATTTGTCAGCCACGTTTGTGTCTTTGTATGTTCTTGTTTATGGCTTCCTCCTTTTCTTGTTATCCCCTTTTGCATTTAACTGGCCCTTGATCAAATACCCTTGAAAGAGCAGACACTTTCTCCTTCCACATACCCTTACAAGTATGACAAGATTTGGAGAACAACTGTTTCTCATTCCATTTATTCATTATCTTCCTGATTTTGTAAACCTTGATCACATGCCCTCTCTGCATCCTCCTCTCAAATTACCAAGCAGCCTTTTGGTCTCTGCTTGAAAAGCAGCTGCCCTATCCCTTTGCTTTTTTTTTTTTTTTTTTTTTTTTTTTTTTTATTTCTCTGTATCTTTTTTTTTAACCTGATAACTTAGGAGTGGAAAATCTAAACCTATGTCATTTTTGGTCACTCTCTTTCTCTTCTCGTCACTTTCCATCAGGGGTGGGAGGAGAAGGAAGGAGAAATAAACATACTATAGTTACTAACCCAATATGTTTGTCCATAGGGCTTGACAAGAGTTTCATGACTTCTGTTCTCTTGCAGAACCACAAAGTACAAATTAGACTAAGGCAATGCTTCCAGTTTTATTGCAGCTTAGTCAAACCAGATTTCTGCAACCTTCTCCTAGCTGTCTTCCCAAATTTCTGCTTCCTCTCTTTCTTTTTCTCTCTCCTAGGGCTGTTGCTAATTCTTCCTTAGTCTTCCTTAGTACTGCTGTTTCCTTGCTCTACCTGCAGAGCTCTAAAACCTGTGCCACTGCCTCTTTTTACCTGTGCTCCTTACACTCTTCCTGTCCTTGACTGCTCTCCTTGATAGCCCAAGCTAAGAGTTCCAGCAAAGTTTACTGTGTGAACCCCAAACCTCTCTGTGCTTCTCCTCACTTTTAACAATGGGCACCTAGATTTGTCTCTGGACAGGAGGTATTCAGTGAAAGCACAAAAGCCACACAATTGTTAACTGTAGATTGAAAAAGCCTTAACTTGCTGTAGTATTCTTGAAAAAGCTGGTATGAAACACCACGTGCCCAATACCTCCTCTCAGTAATCTAACCTTAACAAAACATTGATAACAAAATATTTCACCTCCCAAAAAATATTTATAGCTACTGGAAGAATTAAGATTTAGCAGGGACAACAAACAGAAAAAGGAGTTAATTTGATACAGATTCTGGTAGGATTAAGAATGGAAATGCATTTCTATTTTCTACTACTGTAAGTGGATGATTTATGGGGCAGATTTTTGTAAGACTGAATACATACAAAACATAACGGTTGTCAGTAGAACAAGCAGACTTTTAAGCTGAAATATCTGTCAGTTGTGCCTCTAAAGAAACAGAAAAATGAGCTAAAATATGCCATGTCCCTGTTCACAAGAGGAGCTCAAACAGACAGGATGTTTTCTCACTCCTGTAAGCAAACCTGTTCAGCTGATACTTGATTTTATTAAAAGGTATATGCTATGAGTGCCTGGGATTTGGTCACAGAAGCTGGACAGGAAAATATAGCAAAGAAAAATAACTACATGCTACCTGGGAATTCGATGAAAACTTTAATATATATGAAAAAAACAGAAAGTATGAAAATTTAGAATAGTTGTCAGAGAAACAAGAATGGCCTACTGAGGAAATGTCTGCATAGAAGAAAATGACTTATATTCATTAGTGCTAGGTATTCAAACAGTCCTGAAGTTGTGATTGAAGCAGGTTAAAGATAAAGACATGTTTTGACACTGATCCATGTACATCAGATTCCTTGCTGCTATAAATATTTTGGAAAAGATTTAAGAATGCATACTTCAAGATGTAAACATTTTCTGAAGTCAAATCATAGAATAGAATCATAGAATCATTAAGGTTGGAAAAGACCTCTAAGATCATCGAGTCCAACCGTCAACCCAACACCACCATGCTCACTAAACCATGTCCCTAAGCGCCTCATCTACA